>OY756428.1:26433202-26967943 GCA_963576905.1 Mystacides longicornis
CAATTAATAGATAGATGGCTCTATTTTCAAATAGGTTCAAAAATATTATTGCGTGTAAAAAAGGAAAATCATTATTTTAATTGATAAATTGTTAGAAATATATTTATTCATAAATTGAACCAAAAGTAAAGAATAAAACATCGGCAAATCGAAGTTTCGTAGAATTAGTGGATAGATGGCGCTATTTTGAATAGGATTTAAAAATATTTTTACGCATAACCAAGAAAAGATCTGTTTTTAATTGATTACTATTAGTAGAGCATTAGAAAATTATTCAATAATAAATTATTATAAAAATACAGAATTAAACATCGGCAGATCAAAGCTTCTTACAATTAATAGATAGATGGCTCTATTTTCAAATAGGTTAAAAAATATTATTGCGTGTAAAAAAGGAAAATCATTATTTTAATTGATAAATTGTTAGAAAAATATTTATTCATAAATTGAACCAAAAGTAATGAATAAAACATCGGCAAAATGAAGTTTCGTAGAATTAGTGGATAGATGGCGCTATTTTGAATAAGCTTTAAAAATATTTTTACGCATAACCAAGAAAAGATCTTTTTTTAATTGATTACTATTAGTAGAGCATTGGAAAATTATTTTATAATAAATTATTATTGAAATACAGAATTAAACATCGGCAGATCAAAGCTTCTTACAATTAATAGATAGATGGCTCTAATTTAAAATAGGTGAAAAAATATTATTGCGTGTAAAAAAGGAAAATCATTATTTTAATTGATAAATTGTTAGAAAAATATTTATTCATAAATTGAACCAAAAGTAATGAATAAAACATCGGCAAATTGAAGTTTCGTAGAATTAGTGGATAGATGGCGCTATTTTGAATAAGCTTTAAAATTTTTTTTACGCATAACCAAGAAAAGATCTTTTTTTAATTGATTACTATTAGTAGAGCATTAGAAAATTATTTAATAATAAATTATTATAAAAATACAGAATTAAACATCGGCAGATCAAAGCTTCTTACAATTAATAGATAGATGGCTCTATTTTCAAATAGGTTAAAAAATATTATTGCGTGTAAAAAAGGAAAATCATTATTTTAATTGATAAATTGTTAGAAAAATATTTATTCATAAATTGAACCAAAAGTAATGAATAAAACATCGGCAAATTGAAGTTTCGTAGAATTAGTGGATAGATGGCGCTATTTTGAATAGGATTTAAAATTATTTTTACGCATAACCAAGAAAAGATCTTTTTTTAATTGATTACTATTAGTAGAGCATTGGAAAATTATTTTATAATACATTATTATTGAAATACAGAATTAAACATCGGCAGATCAAAGCTTCTTACAATTAATAGATAGATGGCTCTATTTTCAAATAGGTTAAAAAATATTATTGCGTGTAAAAAAGGAAAATCATTATTTTAATTGACAAATTGTTAGAAAAATATTTATTCATAAATTGAACCAAAAGTAAAGAATAAAACATCGGCAGATCGAAGTTTTGTAGAATTACGGGATAGGTGGCGCTATTTTGAATAGGATTTAAAAATATTTTTACGCATAACCAAGAAAAGAACTTTTTTTAATTGATTACTATTAGTAGAGCATTAGAAAATTATTTAATAATAAATTATTATAAAAAAATACAGAATTAAACATCAGCAGATCAAAGCTTCTTACAATTAATAGATAGAGGGCTCTAATTTAAAATAGGTGAAAAAATATTATTGCGCGTATATAAGGAAAATCATTATTTTTATTGATAAATTGTTAGAAAAATATTTATTTATAAATTGAACCAAAAGTAAAGAATAAAACATCGGCAGATCAAAGCTTCTTACAATTAGTAGATAGATGGCTCTAATTTCAAATAGGTGAAAAAATATTATTGCGATATAAAAGGAAAATATCATTATTTTAATTGATAAATTGTTAGAAAAATATTTATTTATAAATTGAACCAAAAGTAAAGAATAAAACATCGGCAGATCAAAGCTTCATACAATTAGTAGATAGATGGCTCTAATTTCAAATAGGTGAAAAAATATTATTGCGATATAAAAGGAAAAAATATTTATTTAAATTGATAAATTGTTAGAAAAATATTTATTCATAAATTGAAACAAAAGTAAAGAATAAAACATCGGCAGATCGAAGTTTCGTAGAATTAGTGGATAGGTGGCGCTATTTTGAATAGGATTTAAAAATATTTTTACGCATAACCAAGAAAAGAACTTTTTTTAATTGATTACTATTAGTAGAGCATTAGAAAATTATTTAATAATAAATTATTATAAAAAATACAGAATTAAACATCGGCAGATCAAAGCTTCTTACAATCAATAGATAGAGGGCTCTAATTTAAAATAGGTGAAAAAATATTATTGCGTGTATATAAGGAAAATCATTATTTTTATTGATAAATTGTTAGTTAGGATTTAAAAATATTTTTACGCATAACCAAGAAAAGAACTTTTTTTAATTGATTACTATTAGTAGAGCATTATAAAATTATTTAATAAAAAAATTATTATAAAAATTCAGAATCAAACATCGGCAGATCAAAGCTTCATACAATTAGTAGATAGATGGCTCTAATTTCAAATAGGTGAAAAAATATTATTGCGATATAAAAGGAAAAAATCATTATTTTTATTGATAAATTGTTAGAAAAATAGTTATTTATAAATTGAACCAAAAGTAAAGAATAAAACATCAGCAGATCGAAGTTTCGTAGAATAAGTGGATAGGTGGCACTATTTTGAAAAGTTTTTAAAAATATTTTTAGGCATAACCAAGAAAAGATATTCTTTTTAATTGATTACTATTAGTAGAGCATTAGAAAATTATTTAATAATAAATTATTATAAAAAAATACAGAATTAAACATCAGCAGATCAAAGCTTCTTACAATTAATAGATAGAGGGCTCTAATTTAAAATAGGTGAAAAAATATTATTGCGTGTATATAAGGAAAATCATTATTTTTATTGATAAATTGTTAGAAAAATATTTATTTATAAATTGAACCAAAAGTAAAGAATAAAACATCGGCAGATCAAAGCTTCTTACAATTAGTAGATAGATGGCTCTAATTTCAAATAGGTGAAAAAATATTATTGCGATATAAAAGGAAAATATCATTATTTTAATTGATAAATTGTTAGAAAAATATTTATTTATAAATTGAACCAAAAGTAAAGAATAAAACATCGGCAGATCAAAGCTTCATACAATTAGTAGATAGATGGCTCTAATTTCAAATAGGTGAAAAAATATTATTGCGATATAAAAGGAAAAAATATTTATTTAAATTGATAAATTGTTAGAAAAATATTTATTCATAAATTGAAACAAAAGTAAAGAATAAAACATCGGCAGATCGAAGTTTCGTAGAATTAGTGGATAGGTGGCGCTATTTTGAATAGGATTTAAAAATATTTTTACGCATAACCAAGAAAAGAACTTTTTTTAATTGATTACTATTAGTAGAGCATTAGAAAATTATTTAATAATAAATTATTATAAAAAATACAGAATTAAACATCGGCAGATCAAAGCTTCTTACAATCAATAGATAGAGGGCTCTAATTTAAAATAGGTGAAAAAATATTATTGCGTGTATATAAGGAAAATCATTATTTTTATTGATAAATTGTTAGAAAAATATTTATTCATAAATTGAACCAAAAGTAAAGAATAAAACATCGGCAGATCGAAGTTTTGTAGAATTACGGGATAGGTGGCGCTATTTTGAATAGGATTTAAAAATATTTTTACGCATAACCAAGAAAAGATATTTTTTTAATTGATTACTATTAGTAGAGCATTAGAAAATTATTAAATAATAAATTATTATAAAAAATACAGAATTAAACATCGGCAGATCAAAGCTTCTTACAATCAATAGATAGAGGGCTCTAATTTCAAATAGGTGAAAAAATATTATTGCGATATAAAAGGAAAAACTCATTTTTTTAATTTTTAAATTGTTAGAAAAATATATATTTATAAATTGAACCAAAAGTAAAGAATAAAACATTGGCAGATGGAAATTTCGTAGAATTAGTGAATAGGTGGCGCTATTTTGAATAGGATTCAAAAATATTTTTACGCATAACCAAGAAAAGAACTTTTTTTAATTGATTACTATTAGTAGAGCATTAGAAAATTATTTAATAATAAATTATTATAAAAAATACAGAATTAAACATCGGCAACATAAAGACGTTAACGTGATCAGCAAAACGGGGAATTTGAACACCATCTCCAATATCTTGAAAGCCTTGGACCTGAAGAACTCCCACTTAGTGTACCATCTCCCACACCTAAAATCATACAATTCATATCAAAAGTAATATTTTAGACACTATATTTCAATTAAATCAAGTGAGACAGTTTGCAAGTCTATCTAAACACTTTTTTAATGTGGACACTAATTCTAATTAATTCTGAATGCTACTTTAACTCTGTGACTTCTACCAGGATATATCTTTTGTCATAAACTCATATTTTTATTCCCCTTTTATAGAATCTAAATTGAATTCAAAGTTGTTACAAGTTACAATCCTTAAAAAATGTAAAAGTAAGTTTACCTTTTAATGTAGAATATACATCATCGTACTTTTCATACATTTGTATGCGAAAAATTTATTCCCATAATGAGTGTTTCACATAACGAGCAAGACTTTGGAAAAAATTACGCTCATTATAAGAGATTTCTCTGTAATTGACCGTAGCTCAAAATATGAATATGTACGGAAAGTAGGGGACATAAGATTGGTACTACTTCTCCGACACTTACAAAAGATCATATATCAAGGAAAGATAATGGTTGAAGACAATAAAAGTTACACACAGTCAATTCACACACAATATAGACAAATGGAATACATACTTGTAACATTGGTAGCAGGGGGACTCGGAACTGGTATTACATCTCCATCACCTAAAAATCAATGATAATCGTTTAAAATAATTAGACGACAAGATAATTCATACTAGTAACAGAGTAAGGTGGGGGACCCAAGCATGATTCAACTCCTAAAAAGTATATGTACCAACATTAATGGAATCAGATTTTTTTTACATTATCTTGGTTTTACATAATAATATAAAAGAAGACTATTTCTAGAGTGCAAAGGTGCAAAAAAAGACTTGCTAGATTTACCGAAGAAAATAGAAGACCCAACACTTATACCAAGACTAGCTGGAGGACTCGGGATTGCATCGCCAACAACTAAAAAGCACAAACAGTATAATACAGTTCAGTGGTCAGGAGAAATCAATTATAACACAGTACCTTCAAAACAACATAGGTTTGGCAATAATATTATGATAGGTATACTCCAAATTATTTTGATGCAAATGATGTGACATACACCTGTTATTGGAGCATTGAGGATTTTATGTGTTTGTAATGTTATTTTGTACATGTTCTCAATGTTTATCTGGTTCTTATTTTAAATAAATACAAAATACAGAGCACAGATTCATTTTTATAAAAAAAAAATACATACTTGTAACAGAGTAAGGTGGAGGACTCAAGCTTGATTCATCTCCTAAAACGTATTTATTACACAAATCAGAAAAAAAGTTTTATGTTATCCTGGTTATGCATATGAGGACTATTGAAAGATTTACCGAAGAAAATAGGAGGTTTAGCAGTTTGACCAGGGCTAGCTGGAGGACTCGGCGATGCTTCATCAACAACTAAAAAATACAGTAAAATAAAACTTAAAACACAGCAAAAAGCAGTCAAAGGAAAGCAAATATAACACAGCACTTTTAAAACAATATAATTTAGAGATAATACATACTGGCAACAGAGTAAGCTGGAGAACTTAAGGGTAATTCATCTCCTAAAAAGAACAGATTACATCAATCAGAAGAAAGTTTTAGGTAAATATAATAAAAAAGACAATAATAATTGCTAGATTTACCGAAAAAAGAAGGGGATCTAACACTTGGACCAGGGCTAGTCTGAAGACTGGGGGTTACCAACACATCTCCAACACCTAAAAACACAGATGAAAGTATTATATCTCGCTGGTTATACATACATGAAACTTTTACATCTTATAATATAAATGAAAGTCGGGTTATGTAGTGCCAACACTTATAACTCGAGATTGGTTAAACAGATTCTTTCCGTGTTTAATTTATTGGATTCTTCTCCTCTCCGGATAACAGAATAACTAATAAAAAGTTGAAAAATGGATAAGAAATAGTATAAAATATAATATTGAAGTTAGTATGGAATGGATTTCCTGTGACGCTGTATACTGTTCATGATGGTAGTTCCCTCTCATTCTCGCAAACGCAATTACTGCTCTTACAGTAGCCCATCCCACTTACCCCAATTTTCATACAAAGTCAACAAATTTATCGGGCACTTTCAGCTACACAAGAGGTGGGACTGCAAATTAATGTGGATAAAACCAAAATGATGACACAAAGCAGAAATCCATCGCACAGACCAAGAGGCAGTGTCCAATACAAGGATAATTACTCCTTCAATGTAGTAGAACAGTTCACCTATTTAAGATCTTGTCTCACTCAGAATAATGAAGACCCAACAGAAATTCGAAAGAGAATCACAGCGGCCAACAAAACTTACTTTTCTCCTTGCTGCCAGTGTTCAAATCGTGTAGTGTCCACAGTAGAACAAAAATAGTCATCTACAAAACAGTCATACGTACTATGTTGACCTATGGGTGCGAGGCGCTAACACTGATAGTGAGAATGGCAGATATGCTGGACATTTTTGAAAGGAAGGTCCTGTGTCGAATCTGTGGACCAGTGAGAGAGGGCGATCGGTGGCGCATTAGAACCAATGCAGAGCTGTACAATATATATCAGGCCCCAAATATCTCGACGCACATAAAGCTACTTAGGTTGAGATGGGCTGGACATGTACAGCGAATGCCCAATTCACGCGTACCAAAAATAATCCTAAGTGGAAATCCAGGAGGAAGGAGATGAGTCGGCAGACCTCGACTTAGGTAGGAAGGGGTGCAGCACAGATCATTCAGGTGGCGAGTTAGAGGACAGCGGCAGAGAACAGGACTTGTTGGAGGCGAATGCTACGGGAGGCAAAGGCTCGATATGGGCCGTAGCGCCACTGGAGAGAGAAAGAGAATTTTACTTGAAATAAATATGGATGGAAACCGTTGAAAGCCGATTCCGACCCGCGCTTACCTGCGCAAAGAATGTTGTCTATGGTTTCAATGCATTTAAATGGGCATGCTGGAAAGCGGGTTCCTGCTTTTGCTGTGCGTATCCCCATTCAAATGCATAGAAACATTCTTTGCGCCGGTCGGAATCTGCTTTCTACGTGTTTTCACCCTATGTCTGCCCACGCATAATATTCTCGCATTGTTCCCGCCTGAGCTTTGAATACAAATGAAATATGGATATTTTGAAAATATTTTAATGTATTATTTTAATGAATTATCTAACAACTGATGACTCTAAAAATTCATTACTGATGTTCGATTTTAGAATGGAACAAACCACCACGGGCTTACAACCGTCTTCTACTGTTGTTTCGAAGGCTGGCTTAGTGTGATCACTTTACGTTAACAACGTTCGCCATTAGGTGGTAATATTTGAGTCTCCGAAACTCCTATCATGAGAATTCTCAACATGTTCAACATGTCGAAAAATCTCATGTATGCCACAAATAGATATTTTATAATAATTAATGAAATATAGAGATAAAAGTTGGAAATTATTGAGAACAAGAGAGCAACCAAATTTATTATTATTTTAATAGTTTGACTCAATCTATTTAATTATTTTTTTTTCTGGGGGCGCAGTGCACATTATGCACAGGCCGCCTCGGTTTAGACCACAGGAAAACGTCTGTCGGGAAAGCTAGTATTAAAATAAAAGATAAAACATAGATACCTTAAAGTTGAAATATTATTGAAAACAATTTAGCAGACAATTTAATGAAATAATATGGAAAAATTTGAATATAAATGGGATGAAACAATACATAATTTCAAATACAATTTAAACTTGAAATAATACATACTTATATCAGAGGAAGTTCCAGGACGTCGGGGTGATTCCATTCCTTGGACACCTAAAAGCATTGATCATATGAAGCAAAGATAATGATTGAACACACAGGCAGGACTATTTCAAATACAATCTAGACTAGGTGTGTAGGTGACTAGTAAAATTTATTTATTTATCAACGGCAAATTGCCTTTTAAAGAAAAAAAAAAAAAGATAACATAGAGAGCAGTAAAAATACAAAGTAAAAAATATATAAGTACATATTTTAAACTATATTTTAACTCTTCCATCTGTCTCCCAGGGTGGTTCAACACTGCCAATACCTAAAAGCCAACCATCATATTAATCAAAGATAATACCTAATTGAAGGTTCAACTGTGGCAATTCAACGGGTATGATGGGATACATAATATTATAATGCGCTATGTTGCAGTAACTGCATCTTCTTCTTCTTCTTCGTTTCCTCATTACTGAGGGTCGTGACCCATGGAACTACTGATGGGTGCCTGTTGTGAGCACCAAACGCCTCCAATCCTCTCTGTCTTCCGCCGCCCGCATCGCCGAGTACAAGTCTCTCCCTGTTGCCTTTTTTATCTGGTCACACCACCTTGCAGGTGATCTGCCTCTGCTTCTTAACTGCATCACTACTACCAAATCCAACTTCGACTCCTCGAGCGGCAATGTGGCGCATACCTGTACTAGAGGAAACTCGAGGACAAAACATAGATAACATTTAAATAAATGTAGGACAATGTTTTGTCAATAAGGCTATAAGACTAATATGTTAAAAAGCAATACCTGATTTTTTGGAAAGATGTAAGGAGCTGTTGTCTTTGCTTACTGGTCCAGAAAAACCTGTAAGAGTAAGATAATCTCAGGTAATGTTGAACATTTTTCACCACTCCCAGTTGTTTTGCAAAGATATATATGCTTAGGTACTTACCGGGAGTTCCGATTGTAGGAACAGAGCAATATATCAACCTTCCACTTAATGCTTGATGCTGTGGATTTTTGTTGAAATCATTGAAGTGGGCATCGCACACTTTGTGAAGTTTTTCTATATAGCTTCGTCGGAAATTAACATAAACTTGGGATTTAGGATCCTACGTTTCCATTCCGCGAATAAATGTGGCTGTTTTTTGGGGAAATTATGAAAAGGCCTTAGTCTCGCTTCACACTCTGGAACACAACAATAAGATCGGCGCTTGGACATTTTGGACAGAAAAAAAAGTTTTACAACAAAAATATCACAAAGAAAACACTGATCATTATTCTAAGTATGAATATTAACACTATAAGTATACTAAAAAACAGTTTTTAAACAAATATCACAAAGAATACACTCCTTATTCCAAGTATGAATAATAACACTTCTAAAAAAAACAGTTTTGTAACACTATACAACAAAGATTACACTAATTCTTATTAAAACAAACATTAATTCAATTTAATTAGTCGTAAAAATAGCTTAAATTTCAAAAGTACTCGAGAACGTAATATATGCGTAATATTCCTGAGAATGTCGTCGGAAAAAAACGTTACGAATAATGACAATCCGATGATAATCATTAGTCCAAATTTGACAGAAAGCCAAATGACAATATAACTTGGGAATTCCAGAGAACTGTGAAATCGGGAATAAAATCTACACTAGCGGGCCCTGTTGTAGAATTAAAAAACTCGGTTTGACATGGATTTGACAAGGATTTGACATGAGTTTGACGTTTGCGTTTCTCCAGGCGATTTCTTCTAAGTTACCACCGCCTGATTATACTCTATGGACCTGACGTACGTCGTCAGCGGTGTCTTCCTCTGGTGTATCTGAATCGCGTGTAAAGCAACATCTGCACCACGCATCTTCGTAAATCTCGTTCATCCGACTGTCCCCGGCACAAATTATATATAAAACACGCAGATAACGTTAATTCTAATAAAGTGTGATCGATATTTTCTCAGATTAAAGTCAATTTAACCTAATACTTGGACATTCGTTTGGAATATGTTTCTTAGATGGACATCGATAATATATCGAGATTTCTCATGTAATCTGTTAAGTTTTCGTACAATTTTGAACTGTAAAATAAAAGTGTACCCTTTGAATAAAGTGTTGTGTATGTTTAACATAATGTCTCTCATTTTGTGAAAGGACTCCACTATTCCCAGAGACCAAACATATCATGCTCTACCGATGACTTTCTAAGGCTGTGTCGACATAATCTATACCTGGTGTTAGTATACTACAGTGAAAAATTTCGTCTGGAGAAGAATCGTCGACATCTGATGCCTTCCAACTGACACATAATTAAGGACCTTCAAAGATATAAGAGAGAGAGGGCTGTAACATAATTTTTCCTTCAAAAAGAACAGCGGCATACTCCGTCTGGTCCAATGCAGCAGCAAGTTGTTCCTCCACCACAACAACAACAACAGCAGCAGCAGCAGCTGTTCCCCCAACACAACCCTCAGGGGCCCACCCAGCAACAGCCTAATGTCAATACGCAGGAACAGTTGCAGCAACAACAAGTTGTAAGTATTAACTTTAGTGTGTCAATATTAATCAGCATCATACATCTTTTCCATTATTACTAAAACGAGCGACAACTGGACATTACAAATGTGTACCGTGGGTTAAACATAGGTGAAAATAAAACACTGTTCAATGAGCCTTTTTACACCTTTTTTTTTACAAATTTTACACCTTTCAAAATGTAAAATTTATTTTTTACAAAATGATACTTAGCACCTTTGTTCTATCACTCTTCAAGTCATTTAAGCTATGTGTGTAGTTTTGTATGGAAATGATGTGTGTGTTGATTAAAGGGAACGTTGAGTAATGATAAAATGTGTATTGAAATACCCCTAAATTAATCTGGGTAGTATGACATGTTGCAGTTGGGTTTTAGTAACCTTCAACTTGGAGGTGGCCAAGTTACAGCAACTCCCGCTTCAGGAAGCAAAGAGTGGCACCAATCCATCACATCTGACCTCAGAAATCATCTCGTCCATAAATTGTAAGTATCAGCAAGTTAGTTGCTCATTATTATATACATATATTTGTATGTTTGCACGCGGAATATAATGAATGGTGGTTTGCGAATGTTTCAGAGTACAAGCAATATTCCCAACTCCCGACCCCACTACTCTGTTAGATAAGAGAATGCACAACTTAGTGGCCTACGCTAGGAAAGTAGAAGGAGACATGTATGAAATGGCCAGCACCCGCTCGGAGTACTACCATTTACTAGCTGAAGAATTATATAGATTTCAAAAAAAGTTGGAAGAAAAGAGGCAAAGGAGAAAAGATCAACAGCTGCAGCAGCAAGAGGGGAATTTGTGATTGATTTTATTTCAATATTCATACAATCAACGCCATCTATGTGGCACGAGTGCAACGTCGCAGCTTATATAATTTACTACATAGACGGCGCTTGTTTGACGTTAGATAACCATAGATCAAATAGTTTTGTATTATATTCTTTCTGCGTGTATAGAAAATATTTGTAAATCAATCTCTCTTTGGCTCTTGTTCAATAAAGACACGTTTTCATAACCGGGAGTTTTTATTGGAACATCTTCAGACCATCAACACACAAATTCAACCATTTTTTGGTGCCGAAACTTTCCGACGGGACCCTGGTATTTGGTCAGGTAAATATTCCCATTTTTTCCATCCTTTTGTGTGTTTTTTTTGGATATTTTTGCGCGGGACATGTGTCTCAGCTTTCATCTACACACGTGTACTTTTACTTCATTTATTGTTGTTTTGTGGTGCGGTCTGTCAGCCTAGAGAAAGGATTCCATGCAGTTATTGTTTTATTTGATGTCATTTCGACATATTATTATTACCACACGCGCGTGAACTTAGAATTTCATAGAAGCACGCAGCGTGGTGGATCATCTGCATGTATTAAATCACCAATCTGTAAATCACTGCTTGTTATATGATTTTAATAAGCATTTGTTAGTATTTCTTTGAAGATTTACAAAGTTCATATAATCGTATTGCTACACTTTGAAAGGTAGCACATTTTCATGTGGCAACTTGGTAACAATTCTGACAAGTTGCAACATTGATGTTTTGTTTTGGTTTTGACACAAATAGACGTCAAATTATATTGAGATTTACGATTCACAGCCAAAAAGTGAGTCGCGTTGATATTTTCATGTGTAAAAGTGTTTACTAATTATTGTTCTGTATAAAGTTATTTGCTTGGAGCCGACAAATGCCTAGGCTTGCTAAAGGTAATATTTGCATAAGTATTGCGTTTTGTGAATAATAGAGAAGTTCATCAGTTGTTTTTAGCTTCTATATTAAAATCTCCGGTATTATAGTTTGATTATAGTCCGGAATTGTATGTTTATCTAGGGTCTAGACTGGTTATTGGATTGTGCTCCAAATGGTGGCTTCCATTGGATATAATGAAGTTTCACTAGTCGTGTTTTAGTTTTCTGTGTTAGATTTCTGGCGTTCTCGCCCAGAATCGTAGATAATTTGCGATACAAGGTGAATGGAGTTTGTTACTCATTCACATCGTGAGTTTAAAATTTGCTAGGCCCTAGCTGTCTTGTATATTATTTTTGTAAAGCAATGAGTGTGGGACTCATTGGTGAATCTATATCTGTAGATTTCTAACCCAACTTTTTATTTATGTTCATGCAGGCCTCAGCTTGATTGCTTTACCTGGTGAAACTGTGAGCTTGGCGCTCATTATTCAATTGATATTTTAGGTTGCCATACAAATTTTTCTTGTTTTATTGCTCAAGCAACTTCGTAAAAGTTTATTTCAATTTCCATAGTTGTTGAATTTTTACAAGCAATCTCAAGCTATATTATATTTTATTCTCATATATATTTTTTTCCTTGTCTGATCGGTGAATCATCACAATGTCGTCAGAATTAAAGGGGCTAATTAACAGGCGAGGTATACTAAAAGCACAGCTCACGCGATTCGCGAACGTTGACAAAATCAACGATGACCAAGCCGGCCCTCGACGCGAGCTGGAGGTCCGGATGGAGAACATAGCAGGTGTTTACGTCGAGTATAATAAGATCCAAGACCTCATAGAAGAGGTGGAGGACACAGAATCTGCAGACAGAGATGTAGTAGAGACATCTTACTGTCGCGCCTTAGGCAGAGCTCGCGAGCTGTGCGAGGCAGCACCGCGAGTCGTCACCGACCTCAAGCTATCTGCGATACAAGTACCAACCTTCTCTGGCGACAGCATGCTGTGGCTGCAGTTTAGAGAGGCGTTTGTTTCTCTAATCGGCAACAATGGTCAATTATCAGCAGTGCAAAAATTTCACTATCTACAAAGCGCATTGAAAGGAGAACCCCTAAAATTAATCTCATCTTTAGAATTAACGTCAAAAAACTATGACATAGCGTGGGACTTACTACAACAACGTTACCATAACAAAAGAGTCATAATCGAACAGCATGTCAATTCGTTATTCAATATGCCGATAGTAAAAAATGTTTCCTTTCAGAAACTAAGAAAACTGACAGACGACACCCAGCTGCATCTTAGAGCGCTGGGTGGTTTGGGGTTCGAAACCGCAGGTTGGGACATATTAGTGATTCACATTATTTTGACAAAATTGGACGATCAGACAAGAAATTTATGGGAGAGCTCACCTATTCAAGGCAATGTGCCCACTCTTTCAGAACTTATCAAATTTTTAACTGACAGCCCGGATTTTGGAATCGGCGACCTTGCGCAATTCATCCCCTAGAGTTGCGCAGGCGCATCTTAGTACAGATGTCAAAATGTACAAATGTCACCTTTGTCAGAAAGGTCACAAGCTTGAGGATTGCTACCGTCTGAAGAATCAAAGTATAGATGACAGATGGAAAACTATTAAAAATTTAAAGGTATGTCAAAGGTGTTTTGGAACTAATCATGTATTTAGAGATTGCAGGAGGGGAAAGTGTTCACAATGCCCTGGCAAGCATCATGTATTACTGCACAGAGATTTTAAACCGGGACCGCAGCCAACTGGGACCACTCCACTGGGATCAGTATCCGTGCATGCATCATGCAGCGAGGTGCAGGTCTTGTTATCCACGGCCATAGTTGGCATCCAGTTGACGGATGGTTCAATCCACAAAGTGAGAGCCCTCATAGACAACGGTAGCCAGAGCAATTTCATCTCACAGGAAGTTGCAAACAAGTTAGGGTTGCAACGTACAGGTCTCAGGACTTCTGTCACAGGAATACACGAGCAAACAGTCATTATTAATCATGCCGCTCAGGTAAATATTGTTTCTCTGTCTGACTCTAATTATAGACGCCCAATTACTTGTCTTATTTTAAAAGACATAATTCAAGATTTGCCACAGTGTCGGGTCAATCGTCATTCTCTCCGTATTCCCTCCAGGCTGCGATTGGCCGACCCTAATTTTGATAGATGTGCTCCGGTGGACATGTTACTGGGAGCAGGAATCTTCTGGGAAATCCTCAAGGGTGAGCGAGTCACTCTGGGGCCCCAGAAACCTATTCTTCAGAGAACCTTGTTAGGTTGGATTTTGGGCGGCGAGCTGCGAACCTTTGATCAAGGTCAAAAGCAGGTAAGCTGTGTCATGTTAAGTTGCAATTTGGACTCACAGATCGAGCGGTTTTGGAGAACCGAAGACTGTGAGCCCCTAGAAGAGCATCCAGATACGGCTTGTGAAAGCTATTTTTTGAACACAGTGTCAAGAGACACTTCAGGTAGTTTTGTTGTGAAGATTCCTTGGAAGGAAGAGCCAAATGTCGGCTCATCCTTATTTTTAGCTTTGCAACGTCTCTATATGATGGAAAGAAGGTTTTTAAAAGATCCAGAGTTAAAAGCTCAATACATTAAATTTATGTTAGATTATGAACGGCTAGGACACATGCAAAGGTGTCAGCCAGATCATAGTGATGCGGTATTCTATTTACCACATCATGCTGTCTTCAAAGATAACAAAATTAGAGTCGTTTACGATGGTAGCGTAAAGACTAAATCAGGACAGTCTATTAATGACAAACAATTCACTGGACCGACTGTCCAGAGAGACATTTTCAGCATTTTGGTTGGATTCAGATGGCATTCATACGTTCTAGTTGGTGATATTGAAAAAATGTATAGAGGTATTAAGATGGATGCTATGGATCAAAATTTTCAGAGAATTGTATGGAGGGAGACAGACTCGGAGGAGGTCACACACTTTAAACTAACTACTGTCACATACGGAATGCGCTCTTCCGCATTCCTTGCTACCCGCTGTTTAATTGAATTAAGCAATTATTATAATTTGGATTTTCCTCTTGCAGCCAAGGCTATAAAATCAGATTTTTACGTCGACGACTTGCTGACTGGTCATGACGATTCGGCGATTGTAAGTCAACTCAAGGATCAACTTATTCACATTTTAAATTCTGCCAACCTGAGGCTCACCAAGTGGAAGTCCAATATACCAGCATTGTCATCCACTCCCACCGATGAAAACTGCTGCTTGCCAATGAGCGAGTCGGACAACTGTAAGGTATTGGGTTTGCATTGGACCTCTTCAAAAGACATACTAACATTCCGAGTAAGTAACCTGTCCAATCCACACATTAATACAAAGCGAAATATTTTATCAAATATTTGCAAAATTTATGATCCGCTTGGATTGCTGGCTCCAGTAATATTAAATGCAAAATTACTAATCCAGGAATTGTGGAAAGAGAAGGTCGATTGGGATGAAACGCCCTCTGCGACTGTAATAGAAAGATGGAAATCGTTTCAACAGGACGTCCTAAATGCTAATTGTATTTGTGTCCCTCGATCAGAGCTGTTCCGAGTACAGGAAAAAAATACTCGAGTACTGAGTACAAGTACTGCACACAAATATACTCGGAGTACAAGTACAAGTACTCAGATCGAAGTACTCGAGTACAAAATACCGAGTACATGAGTGATTAATTAAACGCAAATCTTTTATAAATCTCTAACAACTTTGCGCATGTTTCAAAACATAATGTAATCGCGAGCAATTGAATCGGTCATTACAACAAATTGCATGAAATAAAATTTTTACAAAAAAAAGTGTATAACTATAATATTATTACATTAAAAAATGGGTAAAATAACGCCTCCACGTGGTGCACCCCCGGGCAACGTTATAACGGCAAAATTTTATCAATAAGTAAGAGAGAAAGCAGATAAACCAAAGAGGATTGAATTAAAAACAAGAAAATAGAACATGGTATGGTAAATGATACAAATCGCAAAAACAGCTCTCCTCTGGGCAATAAGACAAGAGACCTTGGAAAAAATAGAAGATAGAAGAAATAAGTATGTAATTCTAAGACCGAATATCTGACAAAACTGACAAAAGAGCTATGTATTGATGTTATACTGCTACAGGAAGCCCACACAGCAAACTTAAACCAACTCACCACCAGAGGTACCTACGGTTCCCGGTTTCAACCTAGCTGGCGCTGTCCACGGCGTGGCCACCAACGTACGCGACGGCCTGATTTGGAAAACATTGTTTTAAATCAGGTAATGTGTCCTTGGTCACCAGTCACCATCAAAATAGGACACAAAAGTCGTCAACGTTTACAAACCTGATAGATTCCAGTGGCTACCCACAGTCATTTCTTCAGCCCTCCCACATCCATCTGTCATAATGCGAGACTTTAATAATGGGAGCAATCACACGAACTGGGGATTTAGAACCACAGACAATAATGGTGAGGACTTCACGGAATATATGGAGACAGAATCTTCACCTCGTTTATGATGCCAAAGACAGAGGCACCTTTTATCAGCTAGATGGAACGGCTACACCCAGGACTTGTGCTTGTCCTCGAAGGTCTCGCAATGGAACTTCCAAAATAACAAATGAGACATCTTCGCCTCCCATTTCGATGAGACATTGATGTCTCTCGTACCACTGCCTACTAACTACCATAAATTTAAAACACCAGTTTCAGAGGCCGCCAAACAGTCTATACCATGAGGATATCGTAAAACATACATCCCGGATGGAAGGAACACTGCAAGAATCTCTACAACAGTTCTGTTAATCCGTAAGGCATGATCCCTATTCCGTAAAATGTGGCAAATTAAACCACCGGACCGCACAGCAAAGATTTCAGCGAACCTTGTTGCAAACAAAATAGTAGACAACGGCAGAGCGCCCGGAGACAAAACATTCCAACCTAAGGTTAAGGAACAGCTCCACACGGCACAAAGGACTGTCCAAACCGATCTACCCTGGTTGCTCCGTTCACTGAAACAGAGGTGACTTCAGCCGTTTAAACGTTAAAACAGCCGGAAAGGCTGCTGGGTCTGATGGCATCTTGCCTGGCTTATGCGGTGTTCACACGACGCGATATAAGGCCAGACGATTTCGCTTGCATAAAAAAAATATCGCTCGGTCGCCCATTGATCGTCTGATGTGTTCACACGAGCCCACCGGCATACATTCAATCTGTCAGGTGCACTGATAGTTTTAAAAATGGCGAACGTCGAGGTAGAAGTCATGCAGTAATTGGGGTTAGTTGAAAATATTGTTTTAGACGATATAAGGAGACTCCTAATTGAGGAAAAATAAAAACAACGCAGATATTGGGTGTGGAATTGGATTCTAAGGAGAAATAAATTTAGAGCAGTGCTGTCAACTGTCAAGAAACAGAACATACGGACGCCGCGCATATCTGCGCATGCGTGCATTGTTCCACCAGATACAAAAGTTGAAGGGCGTTAACTTGAGGCGATATCGCTTTCAACCATTTTTATCGCTTCAGATTTATCGACAATCTGTTCACACGGTTCAATTGGCTGGCGATATTTTAGTGTCCTGGCGATATTCGCCTCGTCTGATCACCGCATTACGGGCCTTATTTATTATTATTATTTTTTATTTGGTTCAACGGCCAACCGGCCTTTTACAATATTTATATTTTAATATAGAGTTGTAGTGCACATTAGTACAAGGATAAATAAAAAAAAACTCACAATTAACATAATAATAATATAACACTTTTCTATACAAAGGTGTCAGTATTGCCGGCGGAACTTATTACTTGAGGTAATTTTTTCCAGTCAACCGGTACTGTCCAATTTGAGACAGGCCAACCCCAGGTAGAATTTTCAAGTGAAAAACACTTACGAAAACTCTGACCCGGATGACTTCGGATCTGAAGTCCACGCCAGTACAACTAGGTTACCGAGGACAATTATTAAAATAATGACTAATATAATAAGAATACACTGCGAATATCCTTGCCGCGGCCCACCAGCCGAAAGAATTTAAAACATCTAAAGTGCTGGTCTTGTAAAAGCCTGAAAAATTTCTGCAAGACCGTCTGCTACAAGTTGCTTGAACATCTCATTCTCAACATCTTCTTTTTGTTGTGTCTAAATACTACAAGTTATGGGATTTAGCAGTATCGAAGTTCTGAATTTTTGTTTTATTTTTTTTATATATATATTTTTACTATTCGATTCAACACATTAGAGCCCATCATAAATCACAAATTTTTCATATAAATAATATACTTACTTCAGTTTTTACGTAAAGGAGCAATCAGGATTTCAGACTATACTTTATAACTATAAGACTTATTTAGTTTTTGAAATAACCAATTCAATCATAATACACGGGTTTTAAAAACAACAATTTCGTCACCAACACTCTCGAATTAAAAACGACAACCATACATTCACACTTTACCACTACCAATAACCACGACACCTACCAAGTCTCTACTTGCAATATAAATTCAAATTACGTATCATAGTAGGTTTAATGTATTCCAATAAATCCAAAGATGTACTCGAGAACTTGAAATGTACTCGAGTACCTTTAATGTACTCGAGTACATCAAAGGTACTCGAGTACTTTTGAATGTACTCGAGTACATTCAAAGTACTCGAGTACATTTTAGGCTCAAAAACTTACCGAATACAAGTAAAAGTACAGGTTTTAGAAATGTACTCGTGGACTGAGTACACCGAAAGTACTCAGAGTACAATCTACGAGTACTTGTACTCGAGTACCGCCCAGCTCTGCCCTCGATGCATTAAGATAAAGGAAGCAGTAAAGAATATTTTGATTGGCTTTTCGGATGCGTCTGAAAGAGCTTTTAGTGGAATCATTTATTTAAGGTCCACATCAAGCACAGGAGAACATTCAGTCAGAATTGTTTGCGCAAAAACTAAGGTAGCTCCTATCAAAGAGCTAACCATTCCTAGATTAGAGTTATGTGGCGCACTGTTGCTTACAAAACTCATGAATCGAGTGCAAAGAGCTCTCGACTTACAAGAAGAAGAAGTTTATATGTTTACAGATTCAACAATTGTTCTATGTTGGCTGAAGGCAGACCCCAGTCGTTGGAACACATTCGTGGCAAATCGGGTAAGGGAAATTATCTCTTTAGGACCCACTTATATATGGAATCACATTTCATCAAAGCAGAATCCTGCCGATGTAGCATCTAGAGGTTGCACTACCAATCAATTGTTGAATAATAGTTTATGGTGGGAGGGACCGAATTGGATCAGCTCGGATCAATGTCATTGGCCCCACACGAGCCTGGTGGAACATCCAGACCCACCAGAATTGAAGTCAGGGATCGCTTTACTATCTACTAACGAACCTGAAAAATTTGAGTTATTTGAGAAATATTCTTCATTCACAAAATTGTTAAGAGTAACTGCTTTCATTAATCGTTTTGTTTTTAATCTGCGCAATCCACAGCTGCGAAAAACAGGCATTCTACAGGCAGCCGAGCTAGAAGAAGCTCATGACTTCTTAATCATAAGGGCGCAGAAGGAGTGCTTCGCAAGTGAATTAAAAGCCTTGAACGCAAATGCTCAAATTCCCAAGAAAAGCAAAATAATATGTCTAAATCCATTTTTACATAGGGAAATTCTTCATGTAGGAGGAAGGATTGGGAACTCAGAATTGGAATTCTCAACAAAACACCCCATATTACTGTCTAGTAGCCACAAGCTGTCTGAGCTTATTATACGTCACCACCATTATCAGAATCTGCATTGCGGACCAAGAACCTTGTTAGCAATCATACGTACAAGGTACTGGTTGGTGTCCGGTTTAGTTGTAATTAAAAAGATTTTAAAGAAATGCATCCTATGTTTTAGATTCAAGCCAAAATTGGGCAGTCAACTCATGGCAGATCTGCCGGGAGACCGTCTTCTTCCAATTCGTCCATTTTCCAAAGTTGGCTGCGATTTTGCCGGCCCAATCTTTATTAAGTCAGGTACTTTGCGTGGCTCCAGGCAGGTAAAAGCTTATATTTGTCTATTCGTCTGTCTCGCTGTGAAAGCGATTCATTTTTAGCTGATGAGCAATTTGACGATGGAGTCCTTTCTCGAGGCTTTGAGGCGATTCACCTCGAGAAGAGGTTTACCAACAAAAATTATCTGCGATAATGCAGGAACCTTTAAGGGCACATGCTCAGAACTCAATTTAGTTTATGACTTCCTCTGTAAGAATGAGGATAGTATTAGTCAAAAACTTGCTGATCAGCGTATAGAGTGGAGTTTTATCACGCCACGAGCCCCACATACCGGAGGCATTTATGAAAGTCAGATCAAGCAGGTAAAATTACTTCTGAAAAAATGTTTAATGTCTCATGTCCTCAATTATGAAAGCATGTACACAGTTCTCGTGCAAATTGAGGCCATCTTAAACTCACGTCCTCTTTTTCCCATGTCCGATCATCCACATGACCTGGAACCACTGACTCCTGCCCATTTCCTAATCCATTAACCACTAATGACACTGCCAGACCCGTCGGTTAGTAAGATGCCTTCGACGCAGTTGTCACATTATAAAAAACTAATTTCATTGTTTACTTTGTTCTGGGAACGTTGGTCGAGAGGATATCTTCTGGAGTTACAGAGAAGAGAGAAGTGGAACACAGCACAACCAAACATCAAAATTGGCCAGCTCGTTCTGCTCAAGGACGACGGAGCTCCACCACTATTCTGGAAACTGGGACGGGTCACAGAGACATTAACTTCAGCTGATGGTTTTGTAAGGAGTGTCTGTGTCAAGACCAACCAAGGTACACTCAAAAGGCATATCAGAGGACTAGCACCCTTGCCAATTCAAGAAGAACAGCCAAATCAGCAGAGTGGAGCTTGAGTTCTCCATTTGAAAACTGCTTTACATTTCCATCATATTACATACTTTATTTTTCAAGAGGTTTTCCTCAATGTTTCATAAACTGTTATAATTATTATTTGTTTTAAGAAAGAACAAACTCAAATTAACATAGTTGAATTGACATTATATATATAGTGAAGCTGGTGTAGTTTAATATGCAGACTTGACACACAGACATTATATACAATTATTAGAGCTAAGTACTCCATCAAAGAAGGAGTAATAATAATAATATTAAAACATTTACTGCAAGTGTATAAATAATTTTGAATAAGATTTGATTTAAATTTAATAATGGTTGATATAACTATGCTTACTTCAAGACAATAAAATTTGTAAATAATAAAGTTAAAAAATATTTATTAATATAAACACAGCAAGAAAATTAACATTATACAGACATAAGCAAATTTGCATAATATTCACTTCAAGATTCATCAGGATATGACATCACTGCTGGAACATATAGACTTTGAAAATCTCATCTTATATTTCTCAGTTGACGCACTTCAGGAAAGAACAACATCACATGGATGAACTTTCAAGATATTATTTTTTTATTTTAGAATCACATGATAGAAAAGATTTTTTATTTTAAAATCACATAATTGAATCATTTACTTAAGTAACGCTGGAGTAACCAGCGCCAGCAATCAAATATCTTACATAAGTTATCTTAGAACTGGTCTAACCAGATTGTTTTTCTTTTCATGTTTTTGCTCTTCCATTCATTGAGCTCAATTTGGGCCTCGCAATGGACAAATTCCCAAAAGGGGAATTTGTGATTGATTTTATTTCAATATTCATACAATCAACGCCATCTATGTGGCACGAGTGCAACGTCGCAGCTTATATAATTTACTACATAGACGGCGCTTGTTTGACGTTAGATAACCATAGATCAAATAGTTTTGTATTATATTCTTTCTGCGTGTATAGAAAATATTTGTAAATCAATCTCTCTTTGGCTCTTGTTCAATAAAGACACGTTTTCATAACCGGGAGTTTTTATTGGAACATCTTCAGACCATCAACACACAAATTCAACCACACCCAACAGAATGCAATTCCAACCAAACTTGGTGGGCCCGCCTGGTCCTAGTCCAAACGCTATGCCACCCACACCCAACTCCATAATGGTGTCTAACCCAGGATTGTCTCCTTTTGCTCAACCACTCACGTCGCCAGCGTCTAATATGTCAAATAGTGGGAATGTCAATAATCAATTCCCAAATATTAATTCAAATGGACCCTCCATGATGGGGGCTTCACCTGGCCCTGGCCCTGGACCAGGCTCCCAATTCCCCGATATGATGAAAGCGAGAATGGCAGCTCAACAGCAACAAGGTGTTACAAATGGGACCTCGGCTAATGGTGCTCCTAGTCCATACACCAACCAACAGTTTAATAATAGGATACCCATTCCATCGTCAACAACACCCACTGCATCTGACCAGACTTCTATGGCCTCAGTCATGAGCTCTGGTCCTACTTCAGTTGGCTCACAAAGGGGGCCATCTCCAGGAGTTGCGTCTAATGGACCATTACCACCAGGGACTCCATCAACTCCATTATTTCCACCACCTCTTCCCAGTCCTCTGCAGCCTTCATCTCAAGATCCTGTCACAAGCTGTTCAATATTATTAATTGAACATGTTGTATTATATAGGTACCTACATATTTATGTATATGTACATAGGTCAAATGTCACAATCCGTGATCCGCACTGCAGGGCATATTGTTACCTATTTCCTTTTTTTGGGCCCTTCCTAAAGCAGTGCACTTCAGGTCGTCCTACTCACCGCACACGGAATAAACCGCTCTAAATTCGGAAGTC
Organism: Mystacides longicornis; assembly: GCA_963576905.1. Lineage (NCBI taxonomy): Eukaryota > Metazoa > Arthropoda > Insecta > Trichoptera > Leptoceridae > Mystacides > Mystacides longicornis. Next base: position 26,456,202 of record OY756428.1, read on the forward strand.
GTACACATCGGGACATATCAAATCGTTATCAACTTACATTATATTTTGTGCATCCACATTTATTTAATATTAATCTAACAAAGTGCAGTGCTGCCAGTAAACAAGGGATTCCATCATACATATACGAAGAACATTGGATTTGGGGTAAGTGCATTGCCATCCATTTCACAGTCCACTATTCACTTTCCTGCTGATCACGTTAGCTGAAAGGGCTTCGGCAACGTGTGAAGCAAACACAAGCATTCCTGGCAAAAGTCATCCAGTGTCTAGATCATCCTCCAATCTATCATCACAAATGGCTGCATTGAATGCCGCCAATGCAATGGATCAGGATGACAGCCCAAGGCCACCTCACAGCCATCATTCAGCGGCTGGAGATAAAATGGAAATTAAACAGGAAGACGATAGTAAATGTGAGATAAAAAAAGAAATCAAAAAAGAAGATCCCGATGACAGTAGCCAGACGGGTGGCAAAAGTATGAACGACACCAAAATTAAGTCTGAACCTGAAGATTTTGAAGATAGAGAAATCAAAGACGAACCAAATTCAAAGAGAGTCAGCGATGATTCATCCACTATAAAGAGTGAGCCAATGTCCCCATCACAAGAAGACAAGAAGCAAACAATACCCGAGCCCATCACACAGCCCCTGGACAACACCAAGAAGAGGAAATGTGTCTTCAAACCCGAGGAACTTAGACAGGCTTTGATGCCAACCTTAGAAAAATTGTTCAGACAAGACCCAGAGTCGCTGCCTTTCCGACAGCCTGTGGACCCGCAAGCCCTGGGTATACCCGATTATTTTGACATAGTAAAGAAGCCTATGGATTTGTCAACTATCAAGGTTAATTTAGATACTGGAAAATATTCCGATCCTTGGGAGTATGTCGACGATGTTTGGCAGATGTTTGACAATGCGTGGCTATACAACAGAAAAACATCCCGTGTCTACAGATATTGCACCAAGGTAATATTTCAATTTTAAGTCAAAATATTTATTTGAAATTGCTAGTGCATTAAGTGTTATTAAGTGGCTCTAACTCCTTGCTATTTTATATTTCTAGTTGTCCGAAGTATTTGAGCAGGAAATTGATCCCGTGATGCAAAGTTTGGGCTATTGCTGCGGTAGAAAATACACATTCAATCCACAAGTATTATGTTGTTACGGCAAGCAGTTGTGTACCATACCAAGAGACGCTAAATACTTTGAACTTATTTTAAAGAAACAAAATTCGAAGTATGTTTCACCAAGTAGCCACGGTCAAAAAGATAAATTATGCTAAATACTTTAGTTACCAAAATAGTTGAGTCGTCTCAGCTTTCTTTTTCAGCTCTACCTGTAGTTGTCTTTGTGTACCTGCTTTATATGGATACAATTTTAACGATTCTCTCCTTTTTCCAGGTATATATTCTGTCAAAAATGTTTTAACGACATTGTTGGAGATACGGTAACCTTAGGAGATGATCCCATTCATCCTCAAACGTAAGTATTATTTTGATTGTTTCAGCTATTTTCATAAGTGTGATTGTTCCATTGGCACATTTTAATACTGGCTTCCATCTTTGCAGGACTATTAAGAAGGATCAATTTAAAGAAATGAAGAATGATCATTTAGAATTAGAACCTTTTGTGATGTGTAATGAGTGCGGTAGGAAACAACATCAAATATGTGTCCTCCACTTGGAGCACATTTGGCCGCAAGGTTTCTTTTGTGATAATTGTTTAAAGAAAAAGGGTGCTAAAAGAAAAGAAAACAAGTTTAACGCTAAGAGATTGCCTACCTCCAAACTGGGTATTTATATTGAGACTCGTGTAAATAACTTCTTGAAGAAGAAAGAGGCGGGCGCGGGGGATGTTTACATCAGAGTAGTCGCAAGTTCGGATAAGATAGTGGAAGTGAAGCCAGGTATGAGGAGTCGATTCGTTGAAAGTGGTGATCTGCCTGGTGAATTTCCTTACAGAGCCAAAGCATTATTTGCGTTCGAAGAAGTGGATGGAGTAGATGTCTGTTTCTTTGGAATGCACGTTCAGGAATACGGAAGTGAATCTCCTATGCCCAACACGAGGCGAGTTTACATTGCCTACTTAGATTCCGTTCACTTCTTCAAACCTCGACAATATAGGACCGCCGTGTATCACGAAATATTACTAGGCTATTTAGATTATGCTAAACAATTGGGGTACACAATGGCTCACATATGGGCTTGTCCACCGTCAGAGGGGGATGATTACATCTTCCACTGCCACCCTGTAGAACAGAAGATCCCTAAACCTAAGAGACTACAGGAGTGGTATAAAAAGATGTTGGACAAAGGCATCGTGGACAGAATTATAGTGGATTACAAGGATATTTTGAAGCAAGCAATGGAAGACAACATCTCTTCAGCGGCTGACTTACCATATTTTGAAGGAGACTTTTGGCCAAATGTTTTAGAAGAATCCATCAAGGAATTAGACCAAGAAGAGGAGGAGAAACGGAAACAGGCTGAAGCTGCCGAGGCTGCAGTAAGTCTTAATACACTGTGTTCCTTATTCTTATTTGTCTTATGATTTACTTACATTCAATTTATGAATTTACTTTGAATTAATTATGAACTTGTGTTTCTAGCAAATTTACTTAATGTCGGAGGAGAGCGAACAGGGATCAGAGGGTAAAAAGAAGGGTCAAAAGAAAGCCAAAAATTCTAAAAAGTCCAAGGCAGCACAGAGGAAGAATAGCAAAAAGCAAAGTGACCAAACTACTGTAGATGAACTTCTAAAATTTTAGCCACTATGGAGAAACACAAAGAAGTTTTCTTTGTCATCCGACTACACTCTGGACAATCTGCCGCTAATTTACCTGTAAGTATTAAACTATATTCAATTCACTTCCAAGCAGAGAAAATGTTATGTGGACTTTTTAAATGTTGATCCTTTTATTTGCAGCCAATCCAAGATCCCGACCCATTACTCAACTGTGATCTCATGGATGGTCGGGACACTTTCCTGTCCATGGCGCGAGATAAACATTATGAATTCTCCTCTTTGAGAAGGGCCCAATTCTCTACGCTCAGTATGTTGTGGGAGCTACATAATCAAGGACAAGACAAGTTTGTTTACACTTGTAACCATTGCAAGAACCATGTTGAAACCAGGTACCATTGTACAGTTTGTGATGACTTTGATTTGTGTATGACGTGTTATAACAGCGAAGGACATCCACACAAAATGGAGAAACTAGGCTTCGATCTGGATGATGGCTCATCTCCTGGAGACACCAAACAAGCCAATCCTCACGAAGCAAGGAAATTGTCTATTCAACGTTGCATCCACTCTCTGGTGCATGCCTGCCAGTGTCGGGATGCCAACTGTCGTCTACCTTCCTGCCAGAAGATGAAGAGGGTGGTGGCTCACACCAAGATTTGCAAGAGGAAAACCAACGGTGGTTGTTCCATTTGCAAACAGCTTATTGCTTTGTGCTGTTATCACGCTAAGCATTGCCAAGAAACCAAATGTCCAGTGCCCTTCTGTAGCAATATCAAACACAAGTTAAAGCAGCAGCAGTTGCAACAGAGACTGCAGCAACAACAGCTCCTGAGGAGACGAATGGCTGTGATGAACACCCGAGGACCCGCACCCGGGGCTCCTTGTTCCCCTCCACCAGCACCACCCTTAGCCATCGCGTCTCCACCTATGGCGGGGGCCAAGCCAGGTGTGGGCACCATGACTCCTTCTGCCAATGTGCTGCAAGTAGTGAAGCAGGTGCAAGAAGAGGCTGCTAGGCAACAAGCTCCACATTACGGGAAAGTGGCTCAGCAGATGCCACCACCCAGGCACCCCATGCTGCCCATGGACCAGTGGGGTAACACTGCGGCCAATCAACAGCAACCACAACAGAGGTATCCGGGGAAACCCACACAAGCGCCATTATGACCTCCCCACCAGCAGCATCCACAGTTGCAGCAACAACATCCCACTATGGCTGCATACCCGCATCCGCAGCATCCAGGCGTGCCCCAGCAACAGCAGCAACTGATGGGACAACAGAACAACCAACAACAGGTGCGTAGCTTACTGTTTTTCTCATATATCTTTTTAGGTCTATAGAACAAGTCTCAATTTAAAATGAAGAACTTCATAAATTTTCAATCAAATAATAGAATCACATTTTTATTTTACGGAATAGGTTTGTTAAAAAATTACAATTTCTTATAGGTACCTACCTATATATATTTTTTTATATATTTGTGTATTTTTTTTATGAATCTCGACTCCATACACAAATACACTCTTTGTAGCTAAAGGTCAAGTTTAGTCTTTCTGACTAAAATCCTGGAGTGGGCAAAGAGATAAAAGACCGAATAATGGTACTGCTACATTATGGACACAACTAGTGTCTCAAAGGCGTGAAACACACAAACCTTTCTTCTATAATACATACCTATCTTTCTTCCTCTTGATACAGGCCACGCCCTGTTTTTTTCCGCACCAACTGTCACTCCAGCATTTTGATGGTCTACCTCTAGTTCTCCGACCATGGGAATCTCTTTGGAGACAATTTTGTGGATTTTTGCCTCCCATTCTTTGGACATGATCCCTCCAAAAGAGCCTTCGCTCTTTACCTATCCATGATTATTTGAAATATAATATATGTATGTACCGATACGCAAGATGGCTGTCACTTAATAAAATTCCTCTTGTTTTTATGATCAGCAGCAGATGATGTTGACACAAGGCGTGGTTGGAGTGGGTGGTGTGAATGTACCTCCTGGTGGAGTGGGAGTCAACCCGGGAGTATCTCCGAATGTGAACATGCAGCAACAGCAGATGGGTGGAATGGTGAGGCCGGGAGTGCCAGGCAATGTACCAGGACAGCCTGTACACCAGAAGGCTCTCCATCAACTGATGACCATGTTGAGGACGCCCGGCATCCCTGATCAACAGGCTCAAATATTGCAAATACTTAAATCTAATCCACAATTGATGGCTGCCTTTATAAAACAAAGACAGGTATGTTCATACATTTTGATGCTATTTTTTAACAAAAACAATATACCTAATTGAAGTTGTTTGAAAACCCCATTTCCCGAATAAAGGATTCATGTTTTATTTATTTACTATTCGTACAGGCACACATTCATTAAAAAGTCAAACAATGATCAATTTTAATTCACAGCCATAATACATCACATACAATACAGTTTAAGCAACAGAGAAAAGAATAAGAATATCGTAATACAAACTCGTAAAAGGGTAAAAATTAGATAACAGGATTGTTGCACTTATTCTCACCAAACAGCAGTTAATTATTAAACCAATCAAAATGGTAAAACATAGGTATAACAAAAACATTGATGTATATTACAGGAGGTTGGTAATCCAGTGGTATCAATCTGCGGCTTTCGTACGTACAGGGTATTGGAGGTCGTGGGTTGGAATTCCGGCAGTGCCGACCATTTCCACTTTCACGACACAAGCATTTGCTTAGTGTGAAATATCAAAAGTGTATTTGTGTTCACTTTGAGTGAGCACAGATATATTTATTTAAAAAAAAATATTCAAAACAAACCAGAAAATTTTGGCACAAAGATAATAATTGTCTAAATGAATCATGACACTCAAATTTTTCAAAATTGTATTTAATTTGTATTGTACGTAATTTTTTTACTTCCATGTTGTTGTGATTTTTCATTACTAACAGAATGCACAACACAATCAACAGCAGCAACAGCAGCAGCAGGGTGGCATAGGTGGCGGTGTTGGTGTAGGAGTTGGTGGGGTGGGTGTTGGCGTTGGTATTGGGGTGGGAGGACCTCATCTTATGGGTGGGCCACAACAACAGCAGCAGCAACAACAACAACAGCAGCAACAGCAACAACAAAGAATGCAACAAATGCAAATGCTGGGACAACAACAACAGGTTGGTACATCCATTAATTTTCAATACCTGAAATTCTGTGTTGAAATTTGGTGGATCAAAGTATTTGATTAATGAAAGAAGCCATTAACTGTAATAATATTTTGACTATGTAATTGTATGAAATTTTATTTTGATCTGCTCAGACACTCCATCCTCATTAATGAGACTACCTAATGGAAATGTTTTTCTGATTCTTTCTCATGAACTTGATTATTTATTTGTGACGTTTTCAGGTGAGCGGAGTGTCGGGTGTTGGTGCGTTGGGACAGCTGAACAGCATGGGCAACATGAATGCGCAGCAGCAGCAACAGCAGCACTGGTCCTTCAAGCAGCACCAGATGCTGAACCTGCAGCAGCAACAACAGCAACAGCAGCGTAACCAACAGCAAGTGGTGCAACAGCAACAACAGTTTGTGGGTGGCTATGGAGTAGGGGTGGGGGGCCGTGGGGCCAGATACTTCCCGCCAAGCATGCAGCTCTTGCAGCGCTCTCCACCCTCCGCCCCCTCACCTCGTCCCCCTACCCCTTCGGAGATGATGCTGCTTCACCAGAATCCCGCCCCGCCCCCTCCCTCGCTGCAACCCCCTGACGACCAAATGCCTCAGAACACATCAGGACCAGCTCTCCAAATTTGTGGAACAATTGTAGTGTACATACTAAAGTTGTTATATTTATATATAAATACACATCTAGTTTGTTTGTTTGTAATATAGTAATGTTCAAATTGACGACTCGTTAGGGAAATATGACGGACTGTCACCCACGGCTGTGTTGAATACTGACACGGAATGTCCGGAGACTGACTTCCGGCATTGTGTGCTGTTTATAACAATTTATTGAATTATATATAATTATATTATACAATGTAATTAATTTAAACAGAACTTAAATATTAATTTATCTTTGTAGTTACATTTTCTACGATAGCTCATAGCTACTCCTCTATATGAAATTTTAAACTAAAACGGGAATAATAAGGTTAGAAAATTTTTAAACGAGACGATATATTACGCTAGTTGGTAGTTGAAACAAATTGTTTATAAAGAGTATGGACTGTTTGAGATACGTTTCCAAGTAATATCACCCTAAACTAAACTATTGATAAAAAAAATCAAAAAAATATTAAAAAATGTACATTAACCGTATAAAATATTATTATTATTTTTATTATATTTTATTGGAATGATCTATTTTGTGTTCCCGATGCATTGACTGGATGAAAGCAGTCCCCGTGGTTAATTATGTTGATTGTTAATTTTTTTTATTTTACCAAATCACCCCGCTCGTTTGGTGTTAACGTATTTGTGTATATTATGAATATAACATTATTTAAATCTGTTTTTATTTAATTAGCTTATTATTAATATTATTATTGTCATTATTGATTGGTTTTTAATTATAAAACAAGAAAATATAATCATTTTTTGTGAGTGTAGTCGGGTGTGTAAAAGTGATTTGGGTGTACGAAACTACGATCATGTGCGATAAGCATTTAAATGTTATAGTAATTTATGTTGTTTTTTCTTTTTTATGTTGTGTATTATCTATATATCTATATGTATAAATATACATAGTGAAGTGTATAAAAATAAAGTAATTTAGTCTCTGAAGGACCGCGTTGCAGAGGGACTAGAGCTCGGAAATAGATTAATTGAAGTGATTACAGTGATCTCCGTGCGATTCGGTGGATAAAATAACTTTGATAATATTTAAGATTGTGTGGCTCTCCCCGTAATTACTCTAATTTATTATAAACCATAGCGAATAACAGAGGGTTCTCATCTCAGGCTTATAATGATGTAATAAATAAATAATTTATATGGGTTTGTGTATATTTTGATAGAGATATTTTATTAGTTTTAACATTCCACAAAGATGAACACCTGAGCCTTAGCATGCGGGGAAGGCTTGCACAATCTTGGTCAATGTCTAAAAGTGTTTTGTTATTTTATTGTAATGAATTCATATATATTATATTGAAATATATCTGAACATACATAGTAGGTATACAATATCCTGTAGGTGTACGTGTAAAAACAGATTGCACTAACCATATTTATTATTGAGTAATATTAGTCCTAAGTGTTCTCGTGTAAAATTAACAATGGATACATTTATTCCGGGAGTGTGCGCCACTCTCGATTTTACTGTACAAAGTGTAAATAATAACATATACATACATCATGAGTACATAATGTTCGCTTCTAAATATATAGTTAAGTTGTTCCTAGCATATAGTTATTATACATATTATGATACTTATGCTGTTTATTGTAAAAACATTTTATAATATAAAAAAAACATATGTGAAATTAATAAGCCAATCTTTCATTTTTATGTAATCCAACCCAATACAAAACGATTCACATTTTCTGTGTAAACCAACCTAAACCGTGCAATGACGTAGGATGGCTAGTGGATGTCTTAATAGAGATGTAGAATACCTAGCATGTATCTTGATCTGCTGTGTCTTTTAAGTAATGGTGTAACTAGTTGATTCCTACCTTTACAGTGATGGAGGATATCCAGTCTGTACCATTACTGTGATGAAGAATATCTGCTTAGTATAATTATTACATTGATGGGGTAACTAGTCTATACCTTTACAGTGTTGGAGGATATCCAATGTACCTTAAGAGTGATGAGGAATATCTGCTTTGTATCTTTACAGTGATGAAGAATATCTGCTTTGTATAATTGCAGTGATGAGGTAACTAGTGTTATCTCCTGCTGATTTCTCCAATTGTTGTCTAAATAGTTCTTTAAACTTGATGGGCTTGATATATGTAAAAGACTTTTCACACTTTACAGATTTATTGCAATCCAAGACAAAATACACAGTTACAAAAATACAAGGTAAAATAAATAGCCCAGGACGCCTATCGCTAACTTGCTCGACTTGCACGCTAGGATTACCTTTCACGACTGCCTTTCATTCCTCCGCATTTCTCGGCCATCCTTGCATTCCGTCTTTCAGGCGCCATACTACTCACACACACACCCTTAACTCAACTATACCCCCCCCTACAGCCATCTCTTTCACACATTCACTTACCTGGATGCTCCCTTGCACTCACACTCAGCACTGCATTCAAAATCCTTGGCATCTGGAAACATCTATCATACACACACACACAACCTCACATACTTTTGCATTTGAAACTATTGGAAATATCTAACATCCGGCCATCCTGGGTCTTCTAAACAACATAATCATCCAAATATTTTGGTCTTCTTCGAAGTCTCTTAGAGGACACTTCAGCTTCCTTATTTGGCTCCTTTTCAGAATCTGATATGTCTTCTTCGTCTTCGCTTGTTTGCTCTCTGGCACCAAAACTCTTCATAATTGACACATGTGCTGTGGTGGCGTAGAGTCTCCCTCTCCCATCCTCTTCTAGGGCTGCCACTCTATAGGCGTCATTTGGTAGGACCTCTGTTACAACAAGGGGTCCTCTGTATTTAGCCTGGAGTTTGGAGGACTCTCCAGCATCGGGTGGCCTCTTAATGAATACCACTTCTCCAACTTCGTACTTCGTACCTTGGTGATGTTTGTTATCATGTTTAGCTTTCCACTTGATATGCTCATTGAGTATTCTAGTTCTGGCAGCTTGCCGTAACTCAGCCACATTTTCGTAATCAGTTGTCAAACCGACCAAGCTTCGTATCGCTCCATCTGCTAGCTTGGGAATATAGCCATACAGCATTTGGAAAGGAGTTCTTCCTATAGTTTTGTTGAAGGCATTATTCAAGTGGCATTCAACCTCCTCTATGGCTTGATCCCAGGACTTCTCCGTCTTCATGTAGGATTGAATAACCGGGGTTATAGTCGCATTTACTCTCTCAACCTGCCCATTGGCTTGAGGATGTCTCACCGAGATCAAGCTATGCCGGATCCCATTCTCTGTACAATATTCTGCAAACCCGTGGGAGGTGTAACATGTGCCCCGGTCTGTTATTAAGCGATCAGGCAACCCATGGGCTAGTACGAATCTTTTCAGGTTTTTTTATTACTTGGCTTGACGACGTATCCTTGGTCGGGTATAACTTGACATATTTAGTTAGATTGTCTATTATAACCAGCAGATAGCTGTTGCCTCTCGAACTTTTCACAAAGGGCCCAAGGTGATCCATATTTGCTATCTCAAATGGTCGGTTACCTGGAGCTATAGGATGTAACTCTCCTGGTTGCTTCCCTCTTGGTGTCTTGTAAAGTGCGCATTCAGGACAGTGCTTTATATGATGCCTTACATAGCGCTTCATGCGTGGGAAGTAGTAGTTTTCTTGTAGACTTTTTAATGTTCTATCTACAGAGAAGTGGCCCTTTAAGTCGTGATATTTCACCACTAAACTCTTCCTCATAACTTTTGGTACGAACCATAATAGCTTTTCAGATCCTATTGGTGTTGTCTTGGCCACATACAAGATGTTATTGAGTAGTCTGTAGTTCTTTAGTTCATTTTGTTGCGCATTGCTTCTCAAACTATCGATGATCTCTTTGACCTGGTTATCTGAATTTTGCATCGCCAACAAGTACTGCTCTTCTGTGAGGGCAGACAGGACCTCAAGTCTTGACTCCACAATTGTGTCCAATGTGTCGCTAGCCTCCATTGTAGGTGATCTGCTCAGAGCATCGACATGTGCCATTCTCTCACCTTGTTACGCCTATAGGGCTCGGGAGACAAAAACATGAAAATATTATGCAATACCTATAAGCGAAACAAACAGAAAAATTTCAAACTACTTCGGTTAGTATACTAAAACCCGTGGGAGGTATTGTGTGAGGACTGCCCTCCCTGACCCCTCTGAGTAATCCTTTCAGAGGCTCTTCTAATGAATTTAATTTAATGGTTACACGACTGTGTAACTTGCAACACAAAACAAGTAAAATTTAAATCCTCATATAATACGAACTTGGGTATGAACAAATATTATGATTAGTAAACTAGATACTCAAACCTCTACTGCAACCAGCCAATTAATCCAATTTGGTATCACTACACAACAACTATTATTTATTTAAACACTACTAGCAAATAAACTCAATCACTAGATGTAACTATTAATCTCTACTTGTTTATTTTAATACGTCACTACGCAATTACAGTATTCCCGACACCTCTCTACGCTTATTTCCAAATATAAACCGAAATTACGCTTTCACCGAATAACTAATTATTTTACAATAAATCTACGGAGACTTTCGAATCAAAACACTACGTCAAACTCTAAAACAACACAGGCAAGCGTTAGCAGTGTAAGTCTAAATGCGTGCATCTACGTGTAAGCGTGTTATGAGAGCTCGTGTTGCGATACATCCCTTTTTAAGAATACTTTCGAGAGGCGGAGTCAGGACAAGGAAGGGGAACAAAATGGAGTCAGAGGATGTCCTTATTGGTGGGTGTGTGTGTGTGTGAATGAGACAATGTAATTGTTTTTTTTATAACTGATAAAAAAAAATATGTCTACGCGCGAACAACTTATAATGAAATAATTATACATAGTTTAATTTATGAATCTTTCATATACCTAGTAATTAATAAATCTATTCTTTGTCTTAACCGATATGTTAGTCTTATAATAAACCTAACTTTAATACATCTCTTAATAATAAGCTTTTGAAAGCTTAATTCTTAAAATTAATTACAACCTTATGAATATAATTGTACATGGAAATCTTATATACTAGACATGTTCAATAATTGTCTTAATATTAATTATTATTAATCTTATTACTAATGTTGGCCATTAATCAATTCTATCTTAGGTAATTCTTAACCTACACATAGGTATATTCCTTCTTAATTAAGATGCTTATCAGTAATTAAGCTAACATGCCTTAATGCATAATTAATCTTATAGTCTAAAATATCTTATATTACTCCTTAAGCATATGTGTTATAATTTATCATTTCAAAACAACATTATAATCTCTACACATTATTTATTCAGTATTTTAAGTCTTGTTTAAACCATAGTCTATTATAGAACAACAACATACCTACTTCTGTTAATTTACAGTTACAACTACATAGGTACATAATTTGATAATCAAAATACAATGCCATCTAAACAATTATCTTTGCCATAACAACCTCTTATTATATTCTATAATTTATTATTACAAGGGTTTTTTCATTCTGCAAAACAATAACATGCACTCAAGAGCTACCCTAATCTACGGTGTTTCGAAGCATCCAAAAAAACCCGTTTCACTAGAATATTGTGAATTAAACAAAAGCCTATGTTAGGGACAAACAGTCGCCGTGTTATTGTTTTCTTATCGCTCGGAACCCACAATGGGATCTACCCACATCCCCTACTTTCATGATTTCTCAGAACAGATTTTGAACGCATCAACCGATCATAACATCCGCCCCCTCTTAAACGTTCAAAATCTGTTATTCAACTAACTTTAAACTAACTTAATATAACCTTCTAGGGCGCCAATACATTCAATGGTAATATCTAGGATAGCTGTGAATGTATAAGCCAGTTATCCTAGTTTAAAATAAAAAAAACATCCAACACCAACATTAACTACAATTCTATATATGTTTTAAACGTATTTACCACTACCAACTATATACTTCTAAGTTCTACCCACAACCTCTTTTCTTTTTTTTTTTGTTTTTGTATTATGTACTATGTCCTATATTTCTAATATAACTTATTTTACTTCACTACTTAGCCTATATTCCGATCGATAAGAAACTCAAACTTTAATTTAAGGTTCAGTTTCCTGGACCTCTTCCTGTTGAACAGGGGCTAAATTTAATTCGTCTGAATGTACTTTAATAGGTTTTCCTTTACGATCTATCCAGTAAACGTTTCCCCGTCCTACTGGTAATAGAATCGTATAAGGACCGGAGTATTTTGGTGCAAACCCAGCATGAAAACCCGCTACGCGTTTTGAGAGTGGATGTTCTCTCAACATAACCTTCTGTCCAGTGACATAACCAGAACCGCTATTCTCGTTCTTTTTTTCCTTAATTAAGGACAGTGTTAAGGATATTATCCCTACGTAAGGATAATTGCTATTCTCGTTCTAAACCTTTTGACAGATGTCATCCTTCCGCTAGGGATAGTATCCTTTAGAGTGTCCTTTATTAGCGCCGCCATTTTAGCCAGCCTTAACTAGTAAGGATAGCATCTTTCAATATAAAATCGATAAAAATAAGTGTTTTTATAAAATATACTATGCGATATTTATTTTTATCTATCACTTTTTTTGTTTTTTTTTTGTATCGATATCAGCTTTGCGTTGAAAAGCAAGCAAGCGAGCAAGCAAGCAAGCAAGCAAGCAAGCGAGCAAGCAAGCGAGCGAGCAAGCAAGCGAGCAAGCAAGCAAGCGAGCAAGCAAGCAAGCGAGCAAGCAAGCGAGCAAGCAAGCAAGCAAGCGAGCAAGCAAGCAAGCAAGCAAGCGAGCAAGCAAGCGAGCAAGCAAGCAAGCAAAGCAAGCGAGCGAGCAAGCAAGCAAGCAATCAAAGCGAGCGAGCAAGCAAGCGAGCGAGCAAGCAAGCAAGCGAGCAAGCAAGCGAGCGAGCAAGCAAGCAAGCAAGCAAAGCAAGCGAGCGAGCAAGCAAGCGAGCGAGCAAGCAAGCGAGCGAGCAAGCAAGCAAAGCAAGCGAGCAAGCAAGCGAGCGAGCAAGCAAGCGAGCGAGCAAGCAAGCGAGCGAGCAAGCAAGCAAGCGAGCGAGCGAGCGAGCAAGCAAGCAAAGCAAGCGAGCGAGCAAGCAAGCAAGCAAAATCTGACACACTCCGTTCAGTTGATGTCAATTTTCATGGTTAAATTGCGGCGTTGCCGTTTATTTTTATCCTTGGTAGAGGATATATCCTTGGAGTGAATTGTAAAGACAATCCTTAATAACTAAAGATCGAGAATACTGATTTATTTAGAGATGTCCTTCGCAAGGGATACTATCCTTTCAAAAGGTATCCTTTACTAGAGACGGTAAAAGAACGAGAATAGCGGTTCTGGGACCTTTCCGTTGGTCTGGGCGTATTTACTTCTATACCGGTCCTGGTTTTGACGAATATTTTTATTTATATCTAATCTATTTGATCTTTCCGGATTAGTATTTGGGGCTACCGACGACCATTCGCCAGGTCGTTTAATTTCGTAGCCAAATAGAGCTTGGCTTGGAGTCATTCCCGACGCGTCGTTACGTCTTCCCCTAATTGACTCTAAAATTGAGCTTACGTGCTCATCCCATCGCTTGTGTTCACGCCCTAATAGGTGAACACGGAGCAATTTTTTTAACTCTTGATTTCGGCGTTCTGTTATGTTAGCACGGGGTAGGTAAATCGCTGTGGTCCAATGCTGGCATTGCCACCTATCTATTGCCGAATTCCATGACTCGTGACTAAACTGTGGTCCGTTGTCTGAGAGAATAGCCCTAGGATACCCATACCGTGAAAAAATCTCTTTCTCTAACAAGCCTACAATCTGTGGTGCTCTCCCCGATCGCATAGGAAATGCTTCTACCCATTTTGTGAACATATCTGTAACTACTAATAAAACCGTATTCCCCTTAGCTGATCTAGGGTATGGGCCCATCAAGTCAATAGCTAAAATCTCAAAAGGATTTTGTGCTACCGATGATCCTAAAGGCGCGCGTGGACGACTTGGTAACGCTCTCGCTTGAGCACAAGTCATACATCTCTTGACAAACCTTTTCGCATCTCTATTTATGCCTGGCCAGATAAAATATCTCCGAGTCGCTCTAAGCGTTTCCCTTTCACCAGGGTGGCCAGCATGCCTACTGTTATGATAAAAATTTAAAACGTGAGGGATCATAAATTTCGGTACGATCAGTTTCGGAACTGATTGTCCGCTAACCTGTCTATATAAGTAACCATCAATTAATTTGTATATCTCCAACCAATGCCTATCACGGGCATTTGTTGGTGGACTGTTGGCAGAAAGTAAGCTTTCCAAATGGTTTATCATTCGAGACAACCGCTGATCGGTGCGTTGGGCCCCACGCACACGATCTGCCAGTTTTCCAGACTGCTGATCTTCAGCGTCCCGAAGATCCAGACCGTTCCCAATGAGCGTCACCTGAGGTAGACCTCTATCTGCTTTCCAGCCCTCCTGGCTAACATTGGGGTACATTCCCCTATCTAACGAATCAATATCTTCAGTGATATTAGATTCGGCCGGATTCCTCGACAAGAAATCTGGTAACTCATTTTTCCTACCTGGGCAGTGTTCTAACGTAAAATTAAACTCCTGTAATAACAATGCCCACCTAGTTAACTTAGCTCTTTCATCTTTGACCCGTTCTAACCATGTCAACGCTTTGTTATCTGTACGTAGGATGAAATGTGTACCTTCCAAATACTGACGATATTTCTTTATCGCCCAAACAGCCGCGAATGCTTCCTGTTCGTTCGAATGCCAGCGTTTTTCTGCATCAGAAAAACGAGCACTAGCGTAAGAGACAATATCACGACCGCCATCAGGTCGCTCGTGATATAGAACGGCGGCAACGCCGAACTTGCTGGCATCTGTTTGCAATACGAATTGCCTCTCGAAATCTGGCCTGCATAGGGAGAGTGGCCTACTTATAGCAATTTTAATGCTATCCATTGCATTTTGTGCTGAGGCATTCCATTTGAATGGCCTCTTCGTGCTCAACAAATCAGTTAATGGAGCTGCTATCTCTGCAAAACGATAAAGATACTCGCGCAACCAATTCGATAAGCCGAGGAAGGGCCTCAACTTCTTTCTTGAAGTAGGCACTGGGAAGTTTGCAATGGAGATTGCATGTAACTTCTGGGGATGGTTACCACTAGCCGAAACTACGTGACCTAAAAATTCTAATTCTGTGGTACCGATCCTGCACTTATCTGAAGCGCACCGCAGGTTATACTGCTGCAACCGTTCTAAAACTAATCTCAAATGATACATATGTGAAGCCCAATCTTTAGAATAAACGATCACATCATCGAGATAAACAAGGCAAAAATCGCGTAGATATCCAGCCAAGACCTCTTGACTCATTATCCGTTGAAATGTTCCTGGGGAACCTTTCAAACCAAAGGGCATAACTCTAAAATGATAGCAAGCTCCGTCAGGGGTTGAAAAAGCGGTTAAGTGTTTACACTCCTCAGACATTGGGATCTGCCAATATCCTTTCTGTAAATCAAATGACGAGAAATATTTCGCGTTACCTAAATCTTTTAACGTTTCATGAATAATGGGTAAATGTGATGGTTCGTCCTCAGTGACGTCGTTGAGTTTACGATAATCTACACAAAAGCGATATTCATCCTTCCCTCGCTTGGGGACCATAACTACCGGAAAACTATAACATGATCTACTGCTTTCGATCACGCCATCAGCCAGCATGCCTTCCAGCTGGGCCAAGAGATGCTTCTTTTTCTCATCAGAGAGCCTATACGGAGGTAAACGAATCGGGCGTGCATCTTTCAGCTTAATCTCGTGAGGTTGTAGCGGAGCAGGGCCAGAATATGGAAGAAATACCTCTTTAAAATCATTTAAAATACCTATAAGACTCTCTCGGTGTCCGCGAGGTATATCGGATTGCAACTCTGGCAATTCGACATCACACTTCATTTCCCCACGTACTGGTATCAAATGCGTCGTCACTCTTTCTACTCTACCGAAATGAAGGCAACCCCTATGAAAATCTATAACGCACTTTTGTGACGTCATCCACGGCACTCCGAGAATAACATCATCCCTAAGCTTATCTACGACTAAAAACTCACAAATAACCTCTATACCCTGAACTAAAATATTTGTCTCAAGTCTAGCCGTTACCTCCATGTAAGCACCTTGTTCTGCTAAATATAATCTGTCAATATGGGTCTGTTGCTTACGCAAATTTCTAGTTAATCGGCTACATACAATATTATACGAAGACGCAGAGTCCACCAAAGCTGTACACTCTATATTATTAAACGACATTCTAATTCGCGGGAGTAATGGCGTTCCCGAATCTACAATAGCTACACACTGCGGTTCTTCAAAAAATTCTATCGCATCTAAATCTACATCTGATAACCTTTGTCTATCTCTATCGCGTTGTGGACTCTCTACCTCTTCGGAACTTGAACCCAAAAGTCTAAAATTATCGCGCTCAACATCTTTACCCTTACCTTCACGATGTAACCACGCTTGAACCTCGACTGGCCCATCACTACTTTCGCCCGTATCTTCCCATATTAGCACCTCATCTAACGTTTCATTATTATTTATAGAAATTGGTTTAGAAACTATGTTTCTAGACCTAAGCTTCACATCATTATCAAGGACCTTTGCTACAGGTTGAATAGTCGGTCGTAACTCTGATTCAACCTCCCTATGTTCTAATCCGTTTTCTAGTGATTGCCCTGAGACGGCTTTGATCCGGCGTTCCGTCCAGGGCCTTGAGCGTTTAAATTAGCGTTCTGGTTTCCGTTTTGCCTACCCCTGTTCTGATTCCAATTATTTCTATCCTGTCCTTGCCCATTTCTATTCCAGTTATTATTATTCCTATTTTGACCCTGTCTATTATCAAAGTTATTCCTTTCCTGTCTATTATCAAAGTTATTCCTTGCCTGATTATTATTAAAATTATTATTATCCTGCCTATTATTATTCCTTGTATTTCTGTTCCTGTTCTGATCATGATTCCTATTGTCCATTCTAAAGTTATTTCTATTTTGATTGCCCCTATTTTCAAAATTCGTCGCCTGATTGAAATAATTATTATTTGAGTTTCTAGAGCTATCCGACTGATAATTATTAAACCTTTGCCTATCTGACTGGAAATTTCCCCTATTATTATTACTTCCCTGCCTATGGAACTGTCCGTCGCTATTCCTATTATTAAAACTCCTATCGTTCCTATCCCTAGTCAATGGACAATTCCTCTGTACATGCTGCCCGTTGCAGTTATAACACGAAATGCTACTACGCCTTTGAGGCTGATGTGTCGCTTGTTGTGGCTCATTATTTATTACAGGGTATACTAATTCTGTCGGGAAATCAATTTCAGAGACGCGGTTCTCCAAACTGTCAAACGTAATGTCCTCTTTCGTGAATTCCCTACGCAGAACATTGGTGTAACGTGGCAGCATCAAATTTAATAGGTGAAAAGCAAACTCTGCTGAATAAATAACATCGTTGCCATAAACCCGGTCATAAACTTTCGTCTTTCTACTTAAAAATGAAGAACCAGACTCATTCTCTTGCTGTTTATGTGAGAGTAAATGGCCAGTCAGTGCCAGTCTGTTATTGTCGATCCCATACCTTTGCAACAAAAGAGCGCTGAAGGCCGACCATCTCAGCAACCCATTTCCACGGCTGGTCCACCAGGTCTTGACGTCACCGCGAAGTTTCAGAGCAGCCAACCTGACTTTCTCCGATTCCCTAATGTTCCGAAGAGCAAAGTACTCTTGGCAATCCGCGATAAATGCCTTCGGACATTCTTGAGGTAACCCGCTAAAAAAGAAGTTCTCATTGAGTACTTCATCTCTCACATAAACAATCTGCGGCCTTGTATCAATTCTATCTCTCGTTTCTAATATGTCAGCTGGTGACACATTATGGTCATCATCGTCATGTGACGAAATGGGTGGCGTTCCGTCAACGCCTAACGAACCTGCCGATGCAGCCCCATTCCTCGTGACCACCGCGAAAATAAAGAGTTTACAAACACGTAGTAATAACTCGAACCAATTGAAAATAATCATTTTACTTGTCGATGTGAAATAGGATTTAAACTAATGCAATTGACGGATAGAAAGAAAAATCTAGTTGGATTCTAGTATAAACCGCGTGGTCTCCACGTGTTCAAATATTCGAAATTTCTACAAAAATCACTATAAAAATAATAAAAATTGAAGACTCGTCTCAGGGTGAATTCGTCACTGCTTAATATATAACTAAACACACGTTGGCGCCAAGTTGTTACGCCTATAGGGCTCGGGAGACAAAAACATGAAAATATTATGCAATACCTATAAGCGAAACAAACAGAAAAATTTCAAACTACTTCGGTTAGTATACTAAAACCCGTGGGAGGTATTGTGTGAGGACTGCCCTCCCTGACCCCTCTGAGTAATCCTTTCAGAGGCTCTTCTAATGAATTTAATTTAATGGTTACACGACTGTGTAACTTGCAACACAAAACAAGTAAAATTTAAATCCTCATATAATACGAACTTGGGTATGAACAAATATTATGATTAGTAAACTAGATACTCAAACCTCTACTGCAACCAGCCAATTAATCCAATTTGGTATCACTACACAACAACTATTATTTATTTAAACACTACTAGCAAATAAACTCAATCACTAGATGTAACTATTAATCTCTACTTGTTTATTTTAATACGTCACTACGCAATTACAGTATTCCCGACACCTCTCTACGCTTATTTCCAAATATAAACCGAAATTACGCTTTCACCGAATAACTAATTATTTTACAATAAATCTACGGAGACTTTCGAATCAAAACACTACGTCAAACTCTAAAACAACACAGGCAAGCGTTAGCAGTGTAAGTCTAAATGCGTGCATCTACGTGTAAGCGTGTTATGAGAGCTCGTGTTGCGATACATCCCTTTTTAAGAATACTTTCGAGAGGCGGAGTCAGGACAAGGAAGGGGAACAAAATGGAGTCAGAGGATGTCCTTATTGGTGGGTGTGTGTGTGTGTGAATGAGACAATGTAATTGTTTTTTTTATAACTGATAAAAAAAAAATATGTCTACGCGCGAACAACTTATAATGAAATAATTATACATAGTTTAATTTATGAATCTTTCATATACCTAGTAATTAATAAATCTATTCTTTGTCTTAACCGATATGTTAGTCTTATAATAAACCTAACTTTAATACATCTCTTAATAATAAGCTTTTGAAAGCTTAATTCTTAAAATTAATTACAACCTTATGAATATAATTGTACATGGAAATCTTATATACTAGACATGTTCAATAATTGTCTTAATATTAATTATTATTAATCTTATTACTAATGTTGGCCATTAATCAATTCTATCTTAGGTAATTCTTAACCTACACATAGGTATATTCCTTCTTAATTAAGATGCTTATCAGTAATTAAGCTAACATGCCTTAATGCATAATTAATCTTATAGTCTAAAATATCTTATATTACTCCTTAAGCATATGTGTTATAATTTATCATTTCAAAACAACATTATAATCTCTACACATTATTTATTCAGTATTTTAAGTCTTGTTTAAACCATAGTCTATTATAGAACAACAACATACCTACTTCTGTTAATTTACAGTTACAACTACATAGGTACATAATTTGATAATCAAAATACAATGCCATCTAAACAATTATCTTTGCCATAACAACCTCTTATTATATTCTATAATTTATTATTACAAGGGTTTTTTCATTCTGCAAAACAATAACATGCACTCAAGAGCTACCCTAATCTACGGTGTTTCGAAGCATCCAAAAAAACCCGTTTCACTAGAATATTGTGAATTAAACAAAAGCCTATGTTAGGGACAAACAGTCGCCGTGTTATTGTTTTCTTATCGCTCGGAACCCACAATGGGATCTACCCACATCCCCTACTTTCATGATTTCTCAGAACAGATTTTGAACGCATCAACCGATCATAACAACCTGGCCTATGTTTGACTTCAATATCATATTCCTGTAACAAGTCAAACCATCTTGTTATTTGGGGATTCTTGGTTTTCTTAGCGTTCATATATACTAACGCTTGGCAGTCGGTTATGACCACAACATGGACACCAATCAGCATTGATCTTAAACGATCCAAACACCAGACAATGGCCATCAGTTCCAGTTTGCTAGAGTGGTACATCCTCTCTGTGTCGCTAGTCTTTTTGCTAATGCAGTATATTAGGTGCATTTTGTCATCGGCACCTCTTTGGAGCAGCATTCCACCTAATCCGTTAGCTGAAGCATCTGTATGCAGTTCTGTGTATAGTTTTGGGTCAAATATTTGAAGAACAGGTCTCTCCAGAAGGCGCCTTTTTAATTCTTCGAAGGCCTCAACTTCCTTTTCTCCCCATCTGTATGTAACATTTTTCTTTGTGAGATTAGTGAGTGGCTCAGCTATCCTCGCATAATCTTTTATAAATCTTCGGAAGAAGCCGGTCAGTCCAATGAACCTTCTCACTCCATGCACATTTTCCGGAACAGGAAATCTGGCGACGGCATCTAATTTATCTGATCCTGGTTGAATACCTTGCTCCGACAACTCATAACCCAGGTAGGTCACCCGAGACATGGAAAATACACACTTGGATGGTTTTAAGGTGAGGTTTGCTGCTTTCAGTGCCTTTAGGACTTCTTCTAACCTGTCCATCATTTCGTCGAAATCCCTCGCAGGGATTAGCACATCGTCCATATAGCACATGGCTATGGAATTTCTCAGCGGTCCTAGTACGACATGCATCAGACGACTGAATTCATAAGGTGCGTTCATCAAACCAAAGACCATTCTCGTGAACTGTCCCGTTTCATCTTGAGTAACGAAAGCTGTCTTTTCCTTGGAGTCTTCGGCCAGAGGTAACTGTAAGAACCCATGCGCCAGGTCCAAGACAGTGAAGAGTTTACACCCACTCATGCGTTCAAACAGTTCATCCATATTAGGCAAAGGGAAGGCCTGTTGTTGGGTATCCTGGTTCAGACGTCTGTAGTCCACAACTAGTCTGGCTTCCCCAGATTTCTTTGTAACCAAAAGCACTGGGCTTCCATATGGTGACTTGGTGTCTTCCACTATCCCCTGCTCTCGCCATTCCTTTATAATGGATTTCATCTTTTGGCGTTCACTCCAGCTAGTTCGGTAGGGCTTCAAACTCAGTGGCCTGGCCTCAGGCTTGAGGCGAATGTTCATCTCGGACTTGTCTGTGCAACCTATCTCAGATAAGTCGAATGCGAAACAGCTTCGGTATCTATTAAGAAGCTTGAGGAGGGATTCCTTCTCTCTGGTCGTCAGTTCTGTGGAAATTATGACATCTTCTTCTGCGATATTTTCTTTCTTCACGTATTCCTTATTATCAGTGATAACATTCTTTACACGTCCCAGACACTCTCCGACATCAATATTCTTCCCCACTGCACACTGGTTGTAGACGGGCACCTTCACAGTCAGGCAGTTTATTTCGGCGTCTACGAAGGTCACCTGCTGCGGCCCAACATATGTTGATTTCTGGGCTGTTATCCTCTTACTTGGTTTTTCCCCCAAGGAAATTTTGGCCAATTCGGCCACACACGTCTCCACATAGCCGAAGGTCAGCTTGTCCCCTTTCTTCTCGAAGGTTATATTCGGGGACTCTGTCCAAGTTCTGCCGATGATGAGGTCGTAGGGCTGACAATCATCAGGAACGACCACCATTTGGATCTTGCGGACGACAATGTCGTCTATCTCTATGTCGACTACAGTCCTTCCCAAGGACGTGCACCTAGCCCCTTCTCCAATGCCGAATATGGGGGTTTCGCAGGCTATAATATTGCACCCGGCTCTCAGGGCTGTTGATGCCCTCACCAAGCAGTCACTGCTTCCTGTGTCGATGAAGCAGTCTACAATGTATCCCCCAATTGATGCAGTCTTTTTATATTTTGCTGCTGAAGATGTTTCTCCCCCTGTCCCAGTCACTAGGGATACTTCCTTGCCTCCGTTGGTCGGACAATTGGCTTGTAGGTGTCCTACTTCTTTGCACTTATAACAGGTGTTTCTGTCCCTTGGTTTTGGACAGTCTCTGGAGAGATGACCCTCATTGCCGCAATTAAAACATCTGAAGGAAGACTTAGCTGGGGACCTCCAACTTCCTAGACTCTTGGGGGTGGGCGCTCGGCGTTCCGCTGGATATCTGGCCTGCTTCTTCTCGGGATGATCGTAGCTGCTCCGGCTACTCGGTTGAATTCGGTCTAATCTGTTCTGGTTAGTCTTTTCGAAGGCCATTAGGTCCGCGAATATCTCATTCTCGTTCGTGTGAGGGCGCGCGAGAAGATGGTAGGCCAAGTCTTTTGACCACAGGCCCTCCACCAGTAATGTTTTGAAGTCCGTAATCGACATCTTGACGGCGCGACACAGGTACGATTTTTCGTGGAAATATTCAGCCGTGTCCTCGCCTTTCTGTTGGACTCTGCCATTCGCCGCCTTCCATTTTTCAACAAGGCTTTGTCGCCTGGTGAATGTGGCGGTAAATTCCGCCTCAAACTCCTTCCAGTTTCGGAAGTTCCGCCCTCCCAGCCAAAACTTCGCTGCCCCTACTAATCGCATTTTGGCGGCTTCCAGTTTGAACCTATCTGGCCACTCGTGTACCTCCGCCAACCCATTAAGGGCATTAAGCCAATTCTCGGCTTCCATTTCGCCTTCTTTTCCCGTAAAATTTCTTATTTGAGCATCAAAATTTGGCATTACGCCATAAGACCTCGGGGTCCTTTCGGTCGCCATTGCCATTAGTATTTTCTGTTGTTCTAGCAACGCCGCCAACATGGCCGCCTGTCCGCCATTAAAAACGTCGCCTCCGTGATGCTCGTCGGTAACGCGCGGTTGCGCCGGGTTGACGCCAATAATCTCCTCGATTTCATGCGCTGAATATTCAGGCTCCATTGTAACTAAAGTTCGGTAACAATATGAACGACGCAAACCCAGTCAAGACTCGTCTTGAGAAATTAACACGTGGTCTCTCACAAAATTACCAGCAAATCGTCTATATACGAATACGTAAAAGTTACGCCACAAACAAAAAAAACGAGTCTTTGGTCTCACAAAAATTAAACAAAACACATAAACGAGTCTATATCTCACAAATAAAGAGTCTCTTGTCTCACAATAAAAGGAAATACATAAATATACGAGTCTATATCTCACAATTAAAGAGTCTTTTGTCTCACACAAAAATTAAACAAAACACATAAACGAGTCTATATCTCACAAATAAAGAGTCTTTTGTCTCACAATGAAAAAAACTCACAAATGTACGAGTCTTTTATCTCACAATTTGGTAATAACACAAAGCACAGAGTCCGGATCTCACAATATACAAAAACATACACAAAGAACAGTAAAATACGACGCACGCTCGACACACGTGGTTGCATACAAAGGTGCGGATTTTCGGGTTATATCCCACTTCTGAGATGTTATCTCCTGCTGATTTCTCCAATTGTTGTCTAAATAGTTCTTTAAACTTGATGGGCTTGATATATGTAAAAGACTTTTCACACTTTACAGATTTATTGCAATCCAAGACAAAATACACAGTTACAAAAATACAAGGTAAAATAAATAGCCCAGGACGCCTATCGCTAACTTGCTCGACTTGCACGCTAGGATTACCTTTCACGACTGCCTTTCATTCCTCCGCATTTCTCGGCCATCCTTGCATTCCGTCTTTCAGGCGCCATACTACTCACACACACACCCTTAACTCAACTATACCCCCCCCTACAGCCATCTCTTTCACACATTCACTTACCTGGATGCTCCCTTGCACTCACACTCAGCACTGCATTCAAAATCCTTGGCATCTGGAAACATCTATCATACACACACACACAACCTCACATACTTTTGCATTTGAAACTATTGGAAATATCTAACATCAGTCTATAACTTTTCAGTGTTGGAGGATATCCAGTCTGTACCTTAAAAGAATGATATCTGCTTTGTATAATTACAGTGATGGGGTAACTAGTCTATACCTTTTCAGTGTTGGAAGATATCCAGTCTGTACCTTTAGAGTGATGAGGAATATCTGCTTCGTATCTTTACAGTGATAGGATATTAGTCTATATCTTTACAGTGATGAAGAATATCTGCTTTGTATAATTACAGTAATGGGGTAACTAGTATATACCTTTACAGTGTCAGAGTGATGAGGAATATTTGCTTTGTATCTTTACAGTGATAGGATATTAGTCTATGGCTTTACAGTAATGAAGAATATCTGCTTTGTATAATTACATTGATGGGGTAACTATCAATACCTTTACACTGATGAAGAATATCTTCTTTGTATAATTAGAGTAATGGGGTAACTAGTCTATACCTTTACAGTGTTGGAGGATATCCAGTCTGTACCTTTAGAGTGATGAGGGAAATCTGATTTGTATCTTTACAGTGATAGGATATTAGTCTATACCTTTACAGTAATGAAGAATATCTGCTTTGTATAATTACATTGATGGGGTAACTAGTCTATACCTTTACAGTGTTGGAGGATATCCAGTCTGTACCTTTAGAGTGATGAGGGAAATCTGCTTTGTATCTTTACAGTGATAGGATATTAGTCTATCTATACCTTTACAGTAATGAAGAATATCTGCTTTGTATAATTACATTGATGGGGTAACTAGTCTATACCTTTACAGAGTTGGAGGATATACACTCTGAACCCTTAAGAGTGATGAGGAATATCTCAAAAACAGTATCACAGGCATTTTCAATAATTCTTCTAAAGTAAATCCTGAAGACTCGAGAGATGTAAAGTGACAGGAACTGGCACTTCTGTTTGGCAAACTGGTGTATTATATTCTTTATTACCCAAATTGTTAAAGAAAACTCAACTCATGCTTGTAAAATGATTTATCATGTTGAGGGGAGAGTGTTGGAATAGTTCTCCGATGCGTTGGAAGAGATTTGACATAAAACTAGTGTTTTAGTTTGTACTATAAGTTTATTAAAAATTTCAAGACAACTTATCAAAGTTTTAGGTCATAATAAATAAATTATATATTTATATAATATATCTAAACAATACTTAATGACTCTTTATTAACAATTTTTTTTTTTTAAATGAATCTGTGCTCACTCGAAGTGAACACAAATACACTTTTGACATCTTTCACAGTAAGCAAATGCTTGTGTCGTGAAAGCAGAGAATGGTCGACACGGCCGGGATTCGAACCCACGACCTCCGCACGAAACAGTGCGAAAACCGGCGTCGTAACCGCTGGTCTATCAACCACCTCGATTGATTTATTTGTAAAGATTTTGGATCTGAATTTATATCAATAACTTTGTAAGACCCTTCATGTAAGGCATTGTAACCTGATCGTAATTTGTTGCTTCTCTGGTGTTGCACCAAAATGGACTAGAATCCTTAAAGCTAAATTGTGGAATGCCTTCCAAATCACGACACCAAGAAAAAATCTTCCATCCATTTTAGACAGGCGAGAGTTGTTCCACAAAAATCTCATCATACTTTTAAACAAACCTGCAGAATTTATTGCCTTAGATAGTTTTACCAGTCAATTATTGGTCATTTCAAATTTGAAAAGTCTGGCATCTTAGACAAATATTCTACTAAGGTCGAGATATAATTATGATAAAAAAATATTTTGCACACATTTCTTGTTATACACTAAGATTGATATGATTTCCATATTATTGATTGCATCAATATAATATATTATTTTCTGTGTTAGATTTTAAATACTGCTGTGGATCATCTATCTTAACAATTTTCTGTTTGTCAATATTCTCCCAACACATTGGACATGGTAATCCTTCATCAGCCAATCTGGAAAATGTGACAAAACTGATTAACGATGGTGTAGCAACAGTAAAAAAATGATGCAATAGTAATTTAATTATTCTTCAAACACATAACTTTCAACTTTGAAATACTTAGTCATTACAATCATTTATAAATAAAACAACTTTGCAGTATTACAATTTAAAAAAAAATAATAACCTATTGTAATACTGCAAAGTTGTTTTATTTATAAATAATTATGATTTGTTTATTTTTGGAAGGGCAACAATGTAATACTGAAATGAAAAAAATATTAACGATATATCAAAACTGATGACTGACTTATACTGTTCGATTTTTAAATGGTATGAACAAACCACTGCGGGCTTACGACCGTCTTCTACTGTTATTTCGAAGGCTGACTTAGTGTGATCACTTTACGTTAACAACGTTCGCCATTAGGTGGTAATGTTCAAATTCCCGAATATTATGAGAAATTTCAACATGTCGTCGTTGTTAAGTAGAAAGTCATTAACTACAAAATTAACTTAACGGAGAAAAACGATTTTTTCG
Organism: Mystacides longicornis; assembly: GCA_963576905.1. Lineage (NCBI taxonomy): Eukaryota > Metazoa > Arthropoda > Insecta > Trichoptera > Leptoceridae > Mystacides > Mystacides longicornis. The sequence goes on from OY756428.1 coordinate 26,483,147, forward strand.
ATTTAAAAATCCAAAACACCAGAAACTTCTATGGTTTTCTTTAATTCCATTTCAAAGAATATTCTTCTTGTGTTTTATTAAGAAATATACAATTTATATCATACGTTGAAGGAACAATTTGATTTTTCGCACTTAGTGAATTTTTCCTTACATGTGAACATTATAAAAACAACACTTGTGATTATAAGTTTATTAGGTAATGATGAATAATCCTACATAAATTAATAAAAGAAAACGAAAAATTAAGTATTTTGAATACAATTGCGACATAATTGTATTTTTATAATAGTTATAGCAATATTATTTTATTCGGATTCACTGGAATCGCGAGCAGGCTCTGTTACTGACCAAGTTGTTGATTCCTTATTTTCAGGCAGAGATGCGTACCAACCATGGAATTCTAAAGGCACAATTCCTGTGTTGCATAGCTTCATTAAATATTTTTTTTGCTGCTATGAATGGGTATCATTCTGTCACACAGTTTTATTAAGTTTTGATCCCCCGTTCCTCGGCCGGTTATAATTTTTTTTTGTAATCACCATTATGTTTATATTTAAATGAAATCTGATTTGGGCATTGTTTTTTATACTTGAGGCATTTTATTTTAAGCCAGTTAATTTTCTTATCGTTTTCGTCAATGTTTCTATTTTTTATTATTTTTTATGATAAATTTTGCAGGTCGAAAAAATCTGAATATCGTATTTGTATAGATTTTTATTCAGTTGTCTACAAATTTTTCAGGCATTCAAAATTTGAACCCCTCCAATCATGCTATAAACTTCAATATTTTTCTTTCTTTTTTTTCAATATTGGAGTACATAATATCACACTCCATGTACGCATGGCCGGATTATATAAATTTTTGTTCTATTATTTCGATATGGGAATTTTTGACTGCCCAGAGTAAAGCTGCTGTAACATGCTGGTTCCTATTTTGTCCAGCGCATGTAACTGAAAATAGAGACTGCTCGTTTATCTCTTGGGGCAACGACTGGATCCATTTCAGAATGTAATTCATTCCAAAGGAAACATTGCGCATTTCCAATCCCACCATCATAAATAGTTATGTTATAGACGCAAAATTTTCTGTACGTGGGACTAGCTTCTGAATTCGGTATCTGTAGAACACTTTGCATATCGCATGTGCATGAGAGAAACGAATCTATTATCATTTTGAGCTCTAATTTTATCCGCTTCCTTTGCCTCATTAGCTTCATCTCTTCGACGCAGATGATCACAATAAAGTTGTATGGCTTCTTCACTTTTGTCTTTTTTAATATTATTATACTTTACGCATGTCCAACATAAATCTTTTTACGGTTTGAAAAAAAAAGTCAAATTATTACAAAAAAATAATGTCGATTGACTAACAGGAATGGATATATTTTTACTATAATTTTCTATATAAATATCATACATTTATAATATTGATACATTTTTTCCTAAATACAAGTTTTTACTCTACTTTCGAGCATAATGTGACTCTATTACTGGGAAACTTTCAATGTGCTCCTTGATTTTCTGACTTTTTACTTCAGAATGTTTATTTCCCGGAACACATTTTTGCCGCTCGTCCTTTCCCATAAAAAAGCCCTCAGTATTCATATTCCAAAAGGCTTTGGTGACTGGACCATTACTGATGCATGATGTATTCTCAAAAAAATTGTGACATATTCGGTGCCTTATTCCCATGGCTTAAATAATAACATTTGGAAATAGATCTTGCCTTATTTGCGCTGACAAATCGTCTCTTTGGTTTAGATGATATTACATAAGCCAAAATGAATTCTTCTTGGCGATTTTAATTCTTCAATAACCTTCGTGAACTTTTTATTACACTTGAATCGACAATTAACCTTTTTAGGCAATTTCGCGGCTTTCTTTCCTTTTTTTGTCTCATAAGGGAGACATTCACTTCGATTTTTCTTTAAAATATTTCATTAACTGCAACTTCATGCCTCTCCTTTGGTATGGAAGAAATCACTAACCGACATAATGATTTTTTTCATACAAAACAATTCATATTTTTTACAGTTAGTGAGTTTTATGGTAGTTTTACGCTGTTATTAAGCGATCAGGCGTAGTTAGCGACCTTTTCCCTGATAGAGATTTTTATTCTATATACAAATAGTGAAAAAAACCATTTTGTGAAAAAAACGTAGTTAGTGACTTTTTCCTTAACAACGACGATGTGGTAAAATTCGGGAATAAGAACATTACCACCTAATGGCGAACGTTGTTAACGTAAAGTGATCACACTAAGCCAGCCTTCGAAATAACAGTAGAAGACGGTCGTAAGCCCGTAGTGGTTTGTTCATATCATTTAAAATCGAATAGTATAAGTCAGTCATCAGTTGTTAATATATCGTTAAGATCTAGTCCTGAAAAAAAATGGACACAAGAATCTAGCAAACTTAGAACATTGTGTGTGAAAAAAAATATTCTTACTTACTTGGAAAATTCTCTTCGTATGGCAGGGAAATTACATTCGGGACACGCTGTGAGATCTGACTTTATTATATGACAACCCTAAAAATATTCAAATCAATTAGATTTTTCCACAGCTTTATAATCATAGACTTGACTTTGGAAAATAAAAGTTTTGACTCACGGTTGCAATGCAGAATGGTAAGGACATTTTACAATAGGAGCAGTAAAGACTAGTTTCGGGGACACTGTGATCACAATATGGACAAGGTGTGACATCGTCTGTTTTTTGTTGTTCAGACTCTTTGGGGCGATGTCTAACAACAGATTCAATCTTTTTCTTATATTTTTCATCAATCTGTGATCTATACTCGGGCCTCATGAGGGTTTTGGCGTAAATGTGCGCATGCTTCTTCAAACCAGCTCTTTGACATTCAATAACAGCCGATGTTAAAATTGATACAATATCTGGAAATATTTTGTGATTTTAGTTCAGAACATAATTTATATTTTCAATAGTAAAAATTACAGTTCAATCATAAATATTTGATCTCAGAATATTTGACACGGAATTGCAGAAAAAAAAATATATTTCACACAAAATAATATGTCTGCCTCAGTATAATACAACATTTTGAGACAATGTAGAACTTTATTCAGTTTATTTAATTCAATTTGTCTCTATATTTCATTTATTATTAAATTTCTACTTGTTGCATACATTAGATTTTTCGATATGTTGAACATGTTGAGAATTCTTATGATTAGGAGTTTCGGAGACTTAAACATTACCACCTAATGGCGAACGTTGTTAACGTAAAGTGATCACACTAAGCCAGCCTTCGAAATAACAGTAGAAGACGGTCTTAAGCCCGTAGTGGTTTGTTCCATTTAAAAATCGAACATTAGTAATGAATTGTTAGAGTCATTAGTTGTTATTTTTTCTTTAATTCAGTTTATTTTTAAAGTTCAAAGATTTACGAGATCGAAAATTAATCAAACAATTATATCTGTTTGTCAGTTTCGAACACCCAGCTTTCGGTCAGGAAGTTAGTGCCTCTGCAAAGAATAGTTAGGGTTGTAGGTTCAAATCCTGCTGGGGGCATGAATGAGATCTTTCAACACTCATGGTGGATCAGGCATTTGGCCATGTAATGGTGAAGGTTGTTAAATTAAAGTGATCACACTTCGAAACAAAATTATTATAGGCCTGTAAGTAATGGGCTTAATTATTAACCATTAAAAATTCAAACACTATATTGGTGTTATGGTAACATGGAAAATGTTGGTTATCAGTTTAAAAACATATTGAAACAAACAAATCACAGAGTCCCTCGAAAACAGTACAAATTCTTCTTCAGGCAGTTACTATCCAATAGTCGGATACTGAGTTTCTTTGATATTATTAATGGGCTTTATGATACTTACGAGCAGGGAAAAGAGAAATATTTTCTGCTACTCTAATCAGCATGTTAGCACACTTCAAGTGGTCTCCTCTTTTGAGATGAAGTCTGACCAGTATGTAGGAGTGTAACAAAGATAAACTGGACGTCATTTCGGCAGGAATACTCAACCCATTGGATTTCAATTCTTGCGACATTGTAAACAACATATTATGAGCCACGCGATAATTCCCGTTGACTTGTTCTTGATTAGCTATGATTACCGCTGTTTTAGCCGCTTCCTGGAAATGTTTTCTCGCCATGTACAAGCGGAATAGATATTTTGGATCCTTAGGGAGTCCATCGCTATCTCCCAAAAGAAAATCTATCAAGTTTTTGGCTAATAAATCATTATTTGACGACGCTACAGTATCAATAGCGAGAGAAACCGCTTCATTCTCGTTTGAATTGTTGTTGGCAGCTCTTAACAAATGTGGCATAGCTTTTGTATATTCTTTAGCGTGGAAATAAAATTTTCCAGCTAGTAAAGAGTTTTTTTCACCTTCAAAATGCAACGCTAAGCTTTTGAAGTCATCCAGTCTACTCTCTGCGTTTTGAATGAGTATTTCGCCAAACAATTGTAGCTTCCCATGCTGTCTGGCCAATTGGAATGCCTCATCATAGCATAATGACATGACGAGGAATTTTATAGCGGACGTGTAATCGTTTAATTTCTGGAAGAATGCCGCGACCATTTTAGCACCTTCAAGAGATTTAGTCTCTTGAACTAATTCGACCGCTTCATCCGGGTTATTTAAATGATACAAGTTCAAGCGTATAACAGAGTCGAAATCTTTTGCCTGTTTGTAGGAGCGCAAGGCATCCATGAATCTACCATCTGATTCCTTCATTTTAGCATACTGCAAGTGTATTTTTGGTAATGTTACTTTAGGAAGAAGAGGTTCAACTTTGAGCCACGATTTCAGCTTGATATATAGCTGAGCTGCTTTATCCACGGAGCCTATTTGTTCGTAGAGAGCTGCTGCGTGCCCGTATTGTTTACATTCTTCTAAAAGTCGAGCACATTCTTGGATGAGTGGTACATTATTAGAATTTGAAGCGATAGTGACTCCTCGAACACAGTCCCCACACCGAATAGAAGTTCTGGCGATACCAGCTAAGCATTTGAAATTATGCTCTTGCACATCATCTTCTAAAATATCCGTGTTTTTATCTTCAATGATACTCTTCTCATAGTAATTGAGGGATTCGTGATAATCTCCACTAAAATTAAAAAAATTGACTCATTATTATAGACTAGCTTATACCCGTCTTGCTTTAAATCTTCAAAAGGTGATTAATGGCTAACTCTTTTCCTGAAATTTACTATGAAGATTCTATCATTCTAGGAATTCAACAAATATTTAAATATATTCGATAAAATTGATTAATTAGTATCTAATATTACTGCAATTAAAATTGCAAGGTGCAGTGATGATTAAAATCTAACAATAAGAAGTCTGCGATTTGTGCATGATGCAATGACATAGTAAAATAAGTATGCAACTGAATTATTATGTAAATTTAAACATAATAAATCACATACGTGAATTCCAAATGATTGGCGTGATTTCTTTGTATTAGAGGCAACTTGTGAGGAGCGTGAATACGGGCTAGCTCGACAGCCCTGGACCAATGCCTCAACGCGAGACGCAGTGACAACTCTTCTTCTCCACTAGAACCCGTCTCTCCGGTTCCGGCTCCCCATGATGCCGCTGCTTCAGCTCTGCCAAGACACACACAAGCGCGAGCACTGCAATATTTACAATCTTATTACTCAGATGCCAAAGAGGATGAAGTTTTCAATGATATTCATTATCTACTCACCAGAGTGACGGTAAATGCTCAATATTCAGCATATCTTCCAAAGACCACACCAAAGCAACATCATCCAGATGAGTATAAACTCTGATTGCTACAAGAAACAAAAAGATACAATTACTACTCTCTTAGATAGTTTGGCACGAACCACAGCATTTGGTTTATACAGACCACCTCCCTTTCTAGGAAATGAAAGTTCAATGTTGTTTTATTTCAACACTATATGAGTAACAATAATCATGGAACATATTTCCAATGTTGGTAGGGGGTTGGGCGAAAGGCTAATAAGCCCTCCCCATAAAAACAAGAATATTGCGAAACCGAATACCAAGTCTCGGAAAGCTACTGGATCGACTCAGAACCGACCCGGGTCACCTGGGGTAAGAGAGCTGTGGAGCCAAATGTTACAGGAGGCCAAGGCTTGATTTGGACTGTAGCATCACTGAAGAAGAAGAAGCTAAGACAAAATACAGTAAAACAGCTTACCAAATGGAATGTCTAAATTAGAAATGGCCGCCTCTCCCAACTGCATCCAATACTCTTTTTGGTTGATAATACTACACACGTCCCACGCATCGTTGTATCTCCTAAGACCCATCAGCATGCGCAAGTGTGACACTTGATTGTTGTGATTCTTTTGTGGGTCTATGTCGACGAGACCAAATGCCTCATGAGTTGCCAAAGTTATTTTGTTCAGTCTGAAATCGTACATAAATCATATACATAGAGCATTATGTTATTGATGATGATACAGTTGATATTTATCCTTACTGTCCGCCATCAAAATGACAATAGACGTCTCCACTACAAAATACGAGAGGTATGTGTCTTTTCAGTAATGGTGTGCTACCTAACAGCTCCACATAAGCCCCGTTCACAGATTGATTGATGTAAATGTATGTGTAAATTGTATCCTCGGTCGAGACTATGAATATGTTTCTATCCGCTAAGCACGTGTCCCATAGAATGTATCTGGAAACAGAAGAATAAATATTAAACAATTTTAATTTGCAATTTCACATAGTAAATATTATACACAAGAAGACAGTAGGTCAGATTTTCGATGTTAAAAATATTTTCCATATACAGGGTGACTGGTAATTTAACTGATTCCTTGAAAGGGGACATATTAGAGCTTATTTGCAATAACTGTTCCCCATTAACCAGTGGTTTTCGAGTTATTTATGTTTTTTGACCTAAAACTAAAAATTCTCAAAAAGTACTCTATTTTGGAAAATAAAAACACATTTTTCCAATGGCTGAAGAATGAAAGAATGTTTTAAATAAAAATACAAAAATAATATTTCAAAAACCTCAGAAATAAAATGTTCTTAAAACAAAAGTCATTTTTTTCATATTTATTTTTAATTTAATTTTATAAGAGAATTACTCAAAAAAAATTGGCATAAAAATCGCAGAGAAAACTTCCCCAATCAATAAGCTTTCCGAGATAGTTAAAATGTTGTCCACTTTAATACAACTTTGGAAAATAAACCATATTAAACTACCCCTTTCAAGGAATTGGTCAAATTACCAATCACCCTGAAGAAGCGACTTTCAATTTCAGTAGAAGGCAGCATAATCTGTAGTACTTAAAAACTAAATTTAACCATTAAAACTTGAACATAATAAATGTAATGTGAATATTAAAATGTAGGCAATTGAAACGTACTTGTAATTGGTAGGAAAATTTGGAATATCCACTGTGTCATTGTTAATAGGATAATATACATAAGCGCTGTTTTTGACATCAACTAATATAGCTCTGGTAGCGGGTGGATCACAGTACAATCCTTTTAACCCAACGGAATGCCTGAATCGCACTATTATCTTCCAATCCTCTATGGCAAAGTATTGTAAATGACCCAACTGCAATAGAATGAATAATATTAATTAACTAACAGCTCTTTAATGTTACTTCTTTACTATAGAGTGAATGTCCAAAAAAGTATACATCCTCTTATCACACATCCATCATCTGACTGACAAGCATTTTTATTGGAGGAAAGTACAACGACCCGTCATTGATTGCGCGAAAAGTGTAATATTCGTATATTTTCATAGCCGTTTTCTCCATAAATAGACGATAAATACAGTATCCTTATTATGAGTAAATACAATCAATACTTGTGTGGTAGGCAAGATCTGTAGGTCGGAATTCGACACTCTCGAACTTCTATCTATCCTCAGCGTCCGTGTTCCGACCTTAAGCAGATAGTTTGAGGACGCCTTTCAAGCTATTGTATGGTATTGATATATTTGGAAGTCTTGTCTTCAAGAAATAGATTTTCAGAGTTCTTTTAAGTGATCATAGTACTTTGTGATAGCTTGTTATTTGTTTCTGTTCATTTTGTGTCCATCTCTCTTTCTTTTCATCAAATTTATCTTCTTTTACTGTTTTGATTGAACAGGTTCCTGTTTAAATTCCCAGTTCTATATTTTATATCACACTTACATCTCGAAGGGGGACAATTTAGTTTAAGGACATACTTAACGTAGAATTATTTTGATAACAAATGTATATTTTGTCTCTTGTTAGGTATGTGTTATGTTAAAATAAAAATAAACCAAATACGTACATCCGTGATGAAAATCAAAAAGTCATTGCTCAATGCTAAAGACGTGATCACTGCCTCTTGGAGAGCTGGCTCAGGAAAAAGACAACTTTCTTTATTTTCTCTCGACGCGTCAGGATGCTCCAACTAAAAAGAAGTTCCAATAAACAATTTTTTTAAATTTTCGCATTTCGCAATAAAACAATAAGTCAGCAAAGTTAGACGAAATAATATATTTTTTTAAACAATCAAATTTGACGAGCAAACCGACAAAACCCACCAGGATGCACGCTTTAATGCCGGCCATGATAAGACTCCCAAAACCAGAAAACCATATGCATATACATAATATTATATAACATCAATAAGGGAAGGTTTGGGGATAAAATGGTTAGGAAAAAGGAAAACGACAATGGATCGAAGGGGCTCTGCCTTTGCCCAATGAGACCCAGAAAGTGTCAGGACCCATTCTCTCTGCCTACCTTAAAGACCAAGGCATGATGGGAAAAAAAACATAAAAAACTCACCATATGTAACATAATTTTTCCTTCAAAAAGAACAGCGGCATACTCCGTGTTAATTTTAATATCAACAATGCCACCTGGATATTGTCTTTGACTGGTGTGCGAGGGTGTAACCAGCTTATTGGTGGCATCATACTGTGTGTTCTTGGTGGTTGTGTCATAGTACCAGGCAGTGTCGTTGCTGGCATAACATATGTGGTAGGGGCCGACTGATATTACAAGTGGTTCTATCAGAAACCGCACTTTCATCACTTCAACTGCACCTACTGAAAAATATTAAACACTACTAATTACACTATTAAATACTAAAAATTACTAATTAAACTTGGGTATAGTATAGATTAGAAGCCTTCGAAATGTGGATACACAGGCGAATGCTAGACATATCGTGGACCGAGAGAGTTACAAACTCGGAGGTGCTGCGCAGAGCCGGAGTTGACCGTGAGCTACTCATGACAATTAAAACGCGTAAGATCTCATATCTGGGTCATGTGCTGAGGGGTGATAAATACACCTTACTCCAGCTAATTATGAAGGGGAAGATTGAGGGGAGCAGAGGGGTTGGGAGAAGGCAGATGTCTTGGCTGCGAAATGTTCGAGACTGGACCGGAATAAGAAGCGTGGAAGAGTTGTTCCGGGTAGCGCAAGACAGGGAAGCTTTCGCCGAAGTGATCGCCAACGTCGGGGTGACCTGATACGGCACACGAAGAAGAAGATGGTTAAACTCTGGTACATACTATTTAATACAAGCATTACTGTTAATTTTGAAAATAAAGCACAGAACATTGTCCGACTAAAGCTATACATAGTACACACATCTATGTAGTGGTTCGCTATTTATGTTGTTTGAAGTGGGCGGATACACACACAGGTACTCCAGTGGCAGAAAAGTTAACTAAATGCAGAAAATTTCAATTAACTTTTCTTTATCTCTCTACATAAAAACGAAGCCTTATTTTGCGTCAGGAGAACTTTCTCATGAAAGAAAACTTAAAGTAGGTAAATTTATTAGTGCTTTTTACAATGCAGTTTAATTCTAATTTTGAAATCATGGTGTTTGACAGAAACTGCCAGTTGCTTACAGAATGCGGAAACAAAATATATAGCTTACAACATATACCTACATCGGTCGGAATTACATTGGTTAAAAGGTAATGAATTTATCATTATACAAATTCCAATTCAATATTGATAGTAAAAGCCAGTGGACAGCAAATTACTATTATTATTAAATGCTGTCAAGCAGGCAGCTTGGAGCTGATGTGCTTGATATCCCACACTTGTGTCACACTACAAACTGTCAAGTCCATTCTTAAATACATTGGTGTTCTCCGCTAGGTGTAACAGCTAGCTCGACAAGCAACCTGTTCCACTCATCCATAACTCTATTTCCAAGGAAATGTCTTCGAGGGTTCTGAGTAAATCTGTCCTTTACCAATTTCAGACTGTGTCCCCTCAAATTTTCATCATATTATTTTGTATAGTGAAGAACTTTAGGTATCGCTACAGCCATTATTCGTGCCATCAAAAAAGTATGATAAAGCAATACCTTTGACATCAGGTATGGGAGAGTCTGGACCAGGGACACACTGAAAGAGAGTGCCCTCTGTGAGGTTGGTCAGCAACAGAGCTCTGGTGTTATGTGCGGCGCATAGTGGTGTCAGTCGTGTCAGATAAACTGAAAGAGAGGATCGCCCAGTTATGCCCAACAGCTGACCATCAAGACTCCATGCACATTTTTCAGCTCCACCCTGAGGGTAAAATGATTTACTGTCTTCTGTCGTCTCCCAAACAGGTCTTAGCTTAAGCCTGAAATATGAAATAAATTAATTAATGCTGCATTACAATTAAGGAAAAGGTTTGTATTTTCTGATGATTATTGGACATCCTACAGAAAAATTTAGAAAATTGTAAATTAAGATAAGGGGCCGTCCATTAATCAAATGAGCTCAAAAGGGGGAGGAGGGGGTCCGGTAAAAAAAACACGAAAGATCACGTAGGGGGAGGGGGGGGGGTCTAGTATGAAAATCACATGCAATTATTTTTTCTAATGACTTTAAAGAACACAAAAATTTAAAAAATTTGAGGAAAAAATCCTAGCACTCTTTATTGTTTGTACCTAAAAAGTATACGTCGTTTTGAGGGGGGAGGGAGGGGATATTCTGAATCCTCACCAAATATCTCCAGGGGGGAAGGGGGTCTAAAAAGTTGCAAAAAAGAGAGTCAGATAGATAACAGATAGTCAGCAGCACTTGTGCCATTGATAGCTACATTTTTTTGTGGTTTCTCTTTTACTTAACTGCTTTGAAAAGTACTCTGCATTATATATTATCAACTGTAAGGTGATAAATCTGGACAAGAACGGGTTAAACACCGTGTGTAGTTATATTAATACTTACATGCTGTCTCCACAGGTGGCTACTTCCTTTAATACGTGGGACACGGCCAGATCCGTCATAGAGTCTTTGTGGTTCTTAACTTGAAACAGTTCCTGACCCACTTCTTTGATATGCGTAGATATAGCAATGAGAATACCACTGGAGAATCCTATCAGAATGTAACCATCTCCGTACCATTTGTATGTTACGATTGTGCCATACTTTTGTTGGAACGCTAGCTCTATAGGGTTTTCAGGGTCCAGCAAGTTATATAAATAGAGAGTTCTTTTACCAACAACGAGGCTTATCTGCAAAATGAGATATAAGACAAAGTTAATCTATATCAGAGCTGGGCAAACTATTTGGATGGCGGACCAAATTCAATATTTAATAATGAGCGGCGGGCCGCAAAAAGACGAACACATTTAGTTTGTTTCGATATTCTCACTGCTTGTGACAATGGGCCAGTGGCGTACCGAGGGGGGGGGGGGGCGGAGGGGCGGACCGCCCCGGGCGCCTCTATTTAGAGGGCGGCAAAATCTGCTTTTAATATACATACTATCATCATCATCGATACTATGCACGACCAGAAAGTAATTTCGGGTTAGGGTCTTAGGTAAATCCGTAGGTAGAAAAATCTGTGTCAGAAGTTAGCTCTGTCCCACTCTGTCCTAAAATTGAATTCTTTGTAGGTAGGTACTACTTATATTGTGCTGTGCTGTAAGTATGTAAATTAATAAACGCTTACAATTTTATTATGAATTTTTTTTCTTTTGACATGTTTTTTTTCAATTTCTACAGGGGGGGAGGACACCAAATTAATTGGGGGGGGGGGGGCAGATTTAAATCCCGCCCCGGGCGGCGAAAACCCACGGTAAACCACTGCAATGGGCATCGGTAAAAATTCATTGTTAACAATTTTTATTGATGTATAAGATAGAAAAGTTCAATACAAGTATTTTATTAAAAATTAGGTTTCTTAAGATTGGAATAATTATTGTTCTGAATTAATGGCATTATAAAATTTGGAGATGACAATACAATTTATCTGAAGCTCTAAATTGTGGACTGTTTCAACCAGGAAGAATATATCAATTTTTTAATATAAAAATCTTAACAAGATTTAATAATGGCGGGCTGTATTAAAAGACCGGCAGGCTGCAGTTTGCCCAGGCCTAGTCTATATGCTGCTGAAATACCATAATTTATGTAGTTACCGTATTTTCTCCAGCAACCCTTTCATCTGTTTTCATTTCTGAGAATTGCAAGTCGTTGGGTTGATCTCTCAGTGTGACTATGCGAAGAGTGTCACCTTCTGAATTGCTGATCGACAAGGTTTTGTCTTCGGACACCATAGCTAATATATTATCACTGTTCCAAGCAGCGCATATTATCTTCTTGGAGTGTTTACCAATCACAGGAATCCGTTTAGATGTTTGATGGTTGTAGAATGTGACGTTTCCCCTGTTGGTTCCGATAGCCAAGATTGGTTCTTGTTTAGCCCAGGCGAGGCATGTTGGTGGTTCTCTTAGTCCCATGTCGATGGTAAGGCGTTTATTTGAGTGACACTCCCAGATAATTACGGTAGAGCTGGCTGGTGTGATGACAGCTAAATTATCACCATCAAAATCCCATTCCATGTCACAGCATAATCTTAAAAATAATTCACAAAGTAAATAATATTTATTAAGACACGGCACATTTTCACTGTTCAAATTATTACACTTTTTAATTACCCAGGTAATTTGATCCGTTCTTGCAGTTGACCATATCTGTTAAATATAGCTACCGAAGAATCAATACCTGTTGTGGCCAGCAATGACCCAACACTACCCTTTTGCCATGACATGTATACATCCCCAGGTCCATGAGGTTGTTCATTGTAGAAAATCAGCTGAGAATTCAAAATTTATTTATTACAAACTACGCAACATTGTTGAACAATAGACAATTTAAAACAAACATTGGTACACATAAAACATAATGATAAAATTAATGCAAAATGATTAAAAAGTCGAATAATAATGATCAATATCACAAAAGGATGCGGCATAATTGAACTTAAGTATAATTGAAAAACTTAATTAAAATTTTGCGTATTCTACATGAACGAATGAACTACATTGAAAATGTTGGTATCGTAATGTTTAAAGTCACAAACGGTTAATCTAAAAATTACCTTAGGAGATTCCATGCTTTGATTTTTCTCATGTTCAATTCAACAACATAAAATTAATCAATAATGGTGATTAGTAACTACATGGTAACTACTGAATGTTTTGAAACCAAACAATTCGCGGTCACAAACAAAAACATCAGTGATTGTCATAATATTTGACTTATTTGGCCATAGAATGCTAAAGCCATAGAAAATGAAGTAGTGACTGCACTCTACTTCCATAACATCGTTGTGCATAAAATATTATTATATCTGTGCTAATTTTAGTGCATAAGTGCAATTTTTTAACATTAATCACTTTTTTCTGAAATTTACTTTAAGGATTTCTAGAACTTGTTGATTTCCACATGAATCCTTTTTTATTTCACTATGGTTTAATGAAACGTCAAAAGTGTTTGTGCTTGTCTCTGGTAATTTTAAGTTACTGTCAAAAGTGTCAAATATAAGTCATCATTTTTACTATGAAGTTGGTATTCTTCTCTCGTTAGAGAGTATATTGTGTTCTGTGGTCATCATAGAAGGAACGGATCGCGACAGTAATGCACACGGCTGCCAATGTTGCCACATTCATAAAATGCATACGTATAAACGAATTCTGTACCTTAGAGCATAAAGTGTGGGAGTCACATATTAGTAATTTTGCAGGAGAGAGGATTTAGTGAAACTTGAAATTTCAAAACGCGAACTTTTTTTCTATATGAAAAATATTAAATCTGAAAATATTTTTTTATCACCAATTAGACCATGTTTTATGTTTAATTAATACAATTTTCAATATTATTTATAATAAGAAATATAATGGATTATGCTCTAACAAAAATTGGACTTAAACATATTTTTAATTTCAAAAGTCACCTTTTTTAACAAGTGGTGATTTCAATATTTTGACCACTTATAGAACCTTCAATTGCGAATAAAACTGTATCATTAAGTCAAAATCGCAAAAAAGTGGACTCCCACACTTTATGCTCCAAGGTACAGATATTTCTCAGCAAGACTCTATACTGGCAACACTGTTCAATCTGTCACATAAATTTTTGATGTTTCTAAAAGTTGCAAAAATATAGATAATTTAAAAATAACTACACATAATAATTCAGTGTGCGTATAAATGCATCTTTGTTTGCAAAATATAATAAACAAATGATAAACAAGCCTGTAATTAGAAAGTTTGGCGACAGTGTCCGGAATCCGGATGTGATTTCTGTCATGCAAGAAAGGACTTTGTTTTTAGTTGTTTTGTATGGTCGGCAATGTTATAACTCTTTTCTGTTTGAAAGTGCTGTTTTAAACGTAATTTAATGTTTCTAAGCTATAGAAACTATTTATTCAGGTGTTCGATATAATATATCATCAACACTTTGTGTTTTCAGTGTAAAACATGGTTTAAAAATCATATTATAGGTAAGCATCATCTGCAACTTTTTTACTTCCTACTAGAACTGTTTTCATGATTTTTTACATGTATATTGACATTATTAGTGTGCATATCTAAACTGCATCTACCTATATATAAATTTTCATTATTTATTTTGAATATATATTGTTTACGTTTTTATTGTTAACTTTAGTTATTGACTATTTTGTGTTTCTTTTTGTATGTTTTTTTATCCTTTTATGTAAAGTGTTTGACAATTTATTATATACTTATGATTATTTTGTTCTCCTTATACCAGCCTAGACTGACAGCTGACTGGAGAATATTTTGTTTGAATAAATAATAATAATATTGTATATTATTGTGTTTTGTCTATCTTTAAGAAACTTAAGCAGTCTGCAGTTACATCATACAATTGTATTGAGTTTTTTTATTAAAAATACCAGTTTGTAGGTTATGATTCATAACTTTTGAGTACAGTTAATAGGTTTTGTACATGTACGCAGATCTAGGTTATGTATAGTTTTTGGACAAGGAATTGTATGATTTATCAATTTAATGTGTAGTGTTTCTCAAGGAATTATCCTATTGGATATTAATGTAATAATGTTTTTTCAGATGCCCCAAAGGTGTTGATGCCTTAATGCAAGACAAGCTATGACAGCACTATTACAAAGAAGGGAACTGCTCCAGTTTTCAATAACCCCAAAGATAAAGGGATGTATGAGGCCTGGCTGTTATTGCATGATAATATTGGAAAACATCCACAGGAACTCAGATCTGAAGATGTGATAATCAACATCACAAACCTAAGGAAACGGGATGGTGTAGCAAGTTCCATTAGACTGTTATCCTCTAGTAAAAGGTACTACTCCTAGCAGTTTTCCTCATACTACTGCTTATCTGAAGAAGAAGGCACTTATAAAGGGGATCACAGAGAGGTGCATATGGAAAGACATGAAGAATCCGTGAATTTGTTTTTGAAATGTGACGTAATTGAAGATTAAGGTGTATTTAATGTACATGTCGGCTGAGGTTAATCTCCGAGGCGCCCAGGTATCGGAGATGCACCGTTTAGACTGGGTAAACCCCCAGCCATTCATCCATCGGCACGGTACGCTTAACACCTTAGATTGGTGTTGTCCTCTTAGCCAGTCCCGGCATAGCCCGATCCCTCCTGTAGAAAGTAACCACCCCCACATGAGCGACCCAGCACCAGACACTGCCCAGGATGCACCGCGAGGAGGTGGGACAACATTTGCATTACTATGCAAATTTTTCCCTGATATTACTATGCAAATTTTTGCATTCAATATAATATATTTTTATTCTTCGTTAGCATTCATTTAACAGATTTTTTTCTGTTACCATCCAAAGATGACCTAACATATATTATTTCAATTTCTTATTAAACTTTATATCATTTTTCTTTCTGAATACTTACTTGAAGGATCTAGCTACATATTCCACGTTACTTAAAATCGGTACTATGTTATGTACGTTCTGCCCATATTTGTTTATGAATCCTATTACAATTTCAATTTTTTTAATGAACTTCATATTATATTCCATTTACGATGATCCATCCAATGGAAGTAGTCATATTATTTGAAATGAACATAGTTTATGTTCAGTACATTTTGTCTATATTGGTTTGTGATTACATTTATTGTTTCTTATATCTTTCTTCCAAATTGAAATCTTGTAGACATAAATTGCTGAAATATTTATAGGTACTCGTGTTGAGTACATTCTACGTCTACCTTTTTAAATTGCCTACCTATTATACTATTTGAGAGTTTATTTGCTTATTGTTTTTTTTTTTTTTAATAAATTAACATATTTTGAAAATGAATGTTATATTACTTAACCCTCATTGTCAAACAATATCTTTTAACTGTTGAAAGCACTGATACTTAAAAGAATAATACTTATAATAAAAGAAATTGTTCAACATATTTAACAAGGAGAGACTCTAGCAGATGGTAGCATCTCTCTCTGGGAGACCTTATTGAAATATGTTTCCTTGAATGCAACTATTTCTGATAGATGCTACCAGCTATGTTTACGATGAACACTAATGTGCATCTAAGAGGACACCAGCAGAAACTGTCAACAAGATACTACTCAAATCCCCTGAAACACTTCTCGGCCAATGACTTTCAAGAATATACTCTTCTTCTTCTTCAGTCGGTCCCTCGATGCCGAGGGTCGTAATAGCCATGCATCCCCACCAACTCCCTCCCGGTCTTCAGCCATTCTTATGGACACATGCAGTGTGGTCCCCGTTGCCTGCCTAACAAGATCGGACCATTTCGTGGGCAATCGTCCTCTTTCCCTCCTGCCCCCGACCATAATCCTCCTCTCCAGGGAGTCCTCCAAGAATATACTAGATTACTACAAATTAGCTGAGACTTGGGGTCAAAACAGTGAAAGCTGCCTACTCAATAAGAACAGTAGTATTTATTATTGAATTTTCATAATATTGTGTAAGTTTCATGTTCCTATATAGATTCACATATTTAGTGAGAAATGTCCTTTTCAAAATAGAACTCCCATAAAGAGCTATTTGGAATATAAAATATTATATTAATTTACAAACCCCCATTTTCTTTTAACTCGTAAATGTATGATACTTAAATAATATTTATCGCATTAATTGAATTATAGGTAATAATGTAAGAATCATTATAAAAAGTTCCACATAATATTGATAATTATTATTTGTCATAATATGCCAGTGACCATAAGTGTGACAAATGTCATGCCACGGCTTGGCAAACCACCACAAATACCAACGTGTAACAGGGTGTTTGCCTTGGCTTGTGTGAGCTTGCCAACGCTTGCAACAAGTGTCAGTTTTTGACACAGATCAAAGGAATTGCGGCAAATCTATTAAAATACAGTGCGCACGCCAACGTGTAATTGGCGTCCAAGGGTTTGTGAAGGCATGGAGCTTGCCAGGCCACGGAAAGCGTGTAATTGTAGCATTACATTCAAAATAGCTATGCTAGCAATTACAACGTTGCCATTTTTAGCTTCCAGGCTTGTAATATAGAAGGCAGTGGATAAACTCTAATGAGCAGACCACTGTTGAATCTCATTTGGTAAAATTTGGGATGTTCAAGGTGCTTCTTTGAGTGGAAGGGAGTGCACCGATCAGATCTTTTCCCTGCAAATGGTCGCTAAGAAGCTGCTGGGTAAACAAGAGAGGCATTTTTGTGCATTCGTAGACCTGGAGAAGGCTATGATCGTGTGGACTGTGAAAGATTGTGTCGCATGCTCTCGGATTATGGGGTGAGCAATCGGTTGATTAAACTGCTACACACAAATGCTGCAGGAATAAGGTCTCTGAGAAAAATCTGACAGTGTTATTTAGGGCCTATTGTAATGAAAAATCATTACAATAGCCCCTAAATAACACTGTCAGATTTTTACTTGTGCGCAACAGTTTGGGGTGGGATATAAGGTTGCGAAGTAATGTTCTATCGATGTATTCCGACCAGCCGTCTCCCTTGTAACGGTAAGTAGAGAGAACAGACAACAAACTATCCTGTCACACACTGCTTGCTTCTGTCACACTTATACAATTCACAAAGAAAGAGGGGGCCTTGATTGTACATTTCAAAATAATTCATTTTCATAGTATGTTTGTAGGTTACTAAAATTCCTGTAATACAGTTTAATGCTGCAAGACTGAATCAATTTACTGAACATTAGTGAGCACCTGTTTAAAACTGAATAAAAAATATGGAAATTATTTTATTAAAACCAATAAATCACTTTCATGTCATGGTTAGGTTTATTAAACAGCATAACAAATATACAAATTTATATTATAATTAACATACCTTTGTCACTGACACTGATCGGCATTACAGCAACAAGCAGCAAGCCTTTGCGTCGATCAATGTAAGATAAAAGTGGGTAAACTATACCACAAATGAAAATAAAAGGGTTCATACCCAAATACATGAAGAATCAAAACTACAAAAAAATATGAAACATCACAACAATATTATACCAAGCACATCTATTACATAGCAGGTATCATCACAATAGCAAAAAACACTATTAATCCATGTATGTATGTAAGCACACAACTATTTGGACACTAGGTAAGTAGTTTTAATTTTGGCGACAGCTATTTTATCCCCATGAGATACTGAAAGGTTGTAATAAGTGTGTGAGATAAAATACGACACACATTGGTCTCTCCCATCCTGGCTTGGACATTTATTGTTTTTTTTTCATTGTGGTGATTTTTATATCGATATTTACTCACAACTATCATCGTTTTCAACCAATCTGTAACACACATTGAACATATAGATATTTGGCTACCACATTGCATGTTTAACTAAAAAAAAAGTGACTATAAAATATAATATTCTTAATTGTACATAATAAAATATGTCAAAGGGTAGGCTTATTGCCTAGGGGTAAATTCTACCAGCCAACCAATCAGACTATCATTGTTTTCTCCCAATATTCGTCATATGTAATCATTTATTTATATTGTATTTTTCAGATTTTCAATCATGGAAAACAGACTATGAATCTAAAATCTTGTGTGTCATGTATTGAATACTTCACCAAAAAAACAATTTTACAATCATCAGTACATTAATACAGGTGCATCTGTTGGGTACTCAATAAACTGAATACAATTCAGCTAGTAAATAATCATGGTTCCAGAAATTTTTTATATGAAACACATATCAAATGTATATGCAGATTGGTAAATAAGCATGTTATGGATTGATTTGATAACATTTTAAGTATTTTATCAACCAATTTTAAGTAAAAATCAATTTTAAAAGATGCCTATTTTCTCATACAAACTTTTTCTTCATGGAGTGACATTTTATTTCTTGTTTCTAAAATTGGTGTTTTTGTCTAAAAAATGAAGACATTGTTGGTCATTGTCGTTTAGTTAGTCAATTTGATAATATCCTCGGATGATAACACTACGATTTGAATAGGTTAGGTTAAGGTTGGAACGTAGAAGCCCGCAAAGTAAATAATTACCAATATAAAAATGTTATTATTCACCCGTGAAATTTAAAAACCTTGCTCACCTTTCAGAAATAGGAAATCGGTACTTATATTTAATTTATTAATGGACAGTTCACCCGAAATGAAAAAATATATAATATTAGTAAATAACGAGATCACGTCAGTTATCAACAAATGACAGCCATTTGACAGTGACAGTACAATGCCTTCTACGTCATTCTACGTGTTCTTACACTATGGCAGCCGTGGAGCCGTGTGCATTACTGTCGCGATCCGTTCCTATCATAGAGAGTATATTGTGTTCTGTGGTCATCATAGAATAAATAATTAAGTCATTTTGCCATATTTTGCACATTTTCTTCAAATTTCGTATTTTAATCATTTCTTTTATATTTTTAGACACATTTAAATGAATAATTCTTTATAACCTGTAGGATATTTACCAAATATTTGACGATACAAAATGATGAAACAAAAAAAAGTAAGCTCCGTAATGGAAAAAGTGGAAAAGGACGACATTGTACAAGCTGTTGTAATAGCAGATAATTTCAACAGTAATTTTTTGCCCATTCTTTCGGAAACACCGTTGGTGAGTATTAAACTTCATTACATATTGTTTTGATAATTACCAAAAAATTGACCACCAAAATTGTCCACCGGTTCCACAGCATTAACCATAATAATAGAACTGGGAGAAGATGGTCATTTCATAATAGTTCTTAAAACTCTAATTTAGGTATAGGCTTTATGTCAAATATGTGTGGTATATTTGAACATCACACTTCTATAGTTGTATGATTTGAGGTTACTTAACTTGAACTCACCAACACCTTTGAAAATATTAACGAAAGTAAAGCCTAGGAGTTTTAATTGAAGTTTTCCCTTTTAGGGTGGTATATTTACTAGTTTTGGTGTTCATAATATACAGATAACTATAGATGTGAATAAAAAGTATTTAAATATTTATTTTCAGTCTTTGATGCCTTTGGTGTGCGTGCCTCTAATTAACTACACATTAGAATCTTTAGCGCAATCAGGTGTACAAGAGACCTTTTTATTTTGCTGCCATCATGTGGACCAAATAAAAGATCATATTGGGTAAGTACCAAATAATTTCAACCGATTTCTTGATATACCTAATTTCAACAAAACAAACATATTTTTCAATGTGTTTAAAATTCATTCAATTTAAAGTTTCATCGTGAAGAATTCTCCTCATTGCTTACAATTGTTATGGTTAAAATAATTATTATTAACTATTTATTTATTAATTAATTCTTTACTGTACATTGATAGTATAGTAAATAAAACATAAAAAAGGCATCACAGAATCAACATACAGAGGGCGAGGTTAACACAACGAAGTTACGGTCTCTAACAACTAACCCATTTAAGTTTTGGAAATGGAAAAATCTAGTTGAAAATTCATATTGGAATCATAAAAGTTACTACCTAAGATCCTTAAACACAGCCGGTTAGACAAACAGAGAAAGACCTTGATAGAGAAACTACTAGAGAATTCACAGGTCTCATTATAAACGATTTCACAAGATTTTGAGTAGAGATCCTATAAATTTATTTCTACGCTCAGGGTGGAAGTATATACTATTTTACAAATGTAGTTTGTATGGTTGTTGGAAGCTCAAATAAATTTCCGCACTCTTAAAAATTGTCACATAATAGTTTCTTTTTATTTCAGACGATGTATGAAAGAGAAGGCAGCGTGGAGTGTCACTATGATGGTCCATATTGTAGTCTCCGAGAGCTGCAGATCCTTGGGCGATGCCTTGAGAGATTTAGACGCCAAAGGACTCATCAGAGGCTATTTTATATTGACCGGTGTCGACACTATTTCTAATGTCCAACTGCTTCCTCTTTTGGAGAAACACAAGTATGTCTGGCGTATTCTTTGAATCAGTGTACACAAATGCAACATGATATTCTTCTTATAAAGATAACAGCTTCTTAGAATCCAGAATGTCTTGAAGTGACTCTTTGAAGTGTGTGACAACACTTAATGTATTTTTGTGCTTGAATTAAAGTGCAAAATGGTGACAAGATATTCGTGTTTTTTTTAATAGTAAATCTATCTATCAGTGTTATTTGATAACAAAAAAGTTAGTTCCTTTCGCCATTGCATAAAACATTCTCAACATAATAAAGCTAATAAAATTTAAAGTATTTTTCAAATACTACTAAATAGTGACAATGATTAAAACAGTTTCGAATGCTGCTGTAGCCATAAGAAAATTTTTGCAATGGTCTGTGGTTTTTGTAAATTTATTTTGTTAAACACTTAAGGAATTTTGTGACCTCAAAAGTGATCACTTTCAGCTAGTCTTTTGTATTAATAGTTGAAGATAGTTGGTCCAATCTCTGACATTAAGCATTTGTACTTTGAATATTATGGATGAAATAAATTTTTGTTTGTGTGTTTGTAGGGAAATTAGCAGGAAGGATAAAGGTGCAGCAATGACGTTAATATATAAAAGAGCTGCTCCTGGTCACAGAGCACAAAGTAACGGTGATAATGTTCTACTAGCATCTAATTCCAACACTAATAGAGTTCTTTTCCATCAAAAATATTCTATTAACGATCAGGAACGAAAAGCGGAATTTCCATTGGTAAAAATTCTACAAAATACATTGTGATAATGACTTTAACAACTACATTTATTAAAGAAATTTTTTATTTTGAATAGGAAATATTTTTGGAAAACCCCGACGTGGATATTCACAGTGATTTGATTGATACACACTTATCTATATGCTCTCCGTCCGCCCTGCCGTTGTTCTCCGATAATTTTGATTTCCAAACGAGAGACGACTTCATTAAGGGCATTTTAATGAACGAAGAAATTTTAGCCAGTACCATTTACATGCATCAGCTGAAAGGAGACGAATATGCAGCCAGTGTTACCAATTGGCAGATGTACCAAACAGTCAGGTGATTGTCATTAAAAAGTTCTATCATTTTTTAAATCAATGATTTGACTTCTTACATGAAAAAAAATAGTAAACTAGGTACTGAAAAAAATGTATAGGAACATATTGGTAATTTAATCATGCTTGTATTCACATACCTAAAGTTCATTTTAATAGATTTTAACAACATAGTTGCACTTTCGGAAATAAATTATATGGGTTTTTTACTTCAAATTGGAGTGTAGTTTTTATACATGACGCTAAGTCTTAAAATTTTAAACTTTTGTGTAAAATAAAATCATGCGTCTAATTTGTTTTGTAATAAGTCCAATTTGATTTGAAAAAGGTCCAATTTGATTTGAAAAATGTCTTATTTGAAGTAAAAAACCTGTATTAGGTGAATAAGTGAACAGCTTTCATCAATCTCATATTGGCATAATATTTAGATTGAATCAATTTTGAGGATTGCTTATTGTGAAATGAAAAAATGAGAATTAACCGAGATTGCGAAGCTCATTCGCAAATTGTCACTAATTTTTGATAGGAGTGGAATTCAAAGAAGAAGAAGACATTATGTAATAGAAAATAGGGAAGGCTAGGGAGGGGAGTGAATTTATTTTTGCATTTCCATACTGAAAAGCGTCTTATGGCTTACGGCAAAAAATACACAACCTGATTGTTGGTCTGAAAAATTTACAGTCTTAATAGGCTGCTAGATAGCTAAGCTGCAGAGCAACTTTACTTACAATATAAGTTTCTATCGACAGCTTTTCTTGATTTGGATTTTATAACACACACATACTTTATTGGATTTAAGAAGTGGGGACCATAGAGAAAATTTGTCTGCAGTTTTTCTTTACAATTTTGTCTATGACGAAGTTACATAGAAATTATAATCTATGTTGAGTGTTTCGTTCATAGACCGACTATATCTATGGACTGCTACTGTGAACTGTCAAAGGAACAACTCCTGTTATCAACATGCAAGGATTTTTCCATACTAACGAAGAGGCAAAGAGGCATTGGAGAACTGTAAAAATGTACTAACTGGTACTCGTTTGAAGCTTTTCAACCTAAATTCTGTTGGATTTTGGTAGGGAAAACGTTTTATTGTTACATTATTCATGTAACTATCATTAAATTGTCATAATTGTTGTTTTTCCTCTTCGACATGTTGATAACACGGGAAACTCAGGCAAGCAATTCATAGAATATAAGATCAACGGTTTCGTTGATATTTTTAACAGTTTCTTAGATCTTATTTTCTATTGAGAGTCAAATACCTTGGTCACACATACCGAGTAAACGGGCGAGACAGTGCACTCGGCCGAGTACTCGCTGCGTCTAAACCTTAAGGCGAGTGCTCGGCCATAAGGTTTAAACGCTCATCACTCTCTCGGGCGAGTAACATTTTACTGTCTCGCCCGTTTACTCGGCACGTGTGACCAAGATTAAAGGAATACATTAACTTGCCATAGATTATGATATGTATGATGCATAGATTTTTATATATAACTACCTGGATGGAATACTCCTATATCTATTCATAGTAAAAATGTGAAGCCGCATTGTCTGGCAATTTTAACAGTACGGTAGTCAAAACTGAATGTAAAAAATGATGAACATTTATAAAGAAACTTAAAAATGATCAAATTTCACTTATTTTAAAGTAAAAATACGTATTGTAAAAAAACACAAGAAAAAAACTGAATAAATATATGCTGTACTGCTCTCTTTTTGGAACCAAACTGTCAAAAGTTGCAATATTTCGGCTTCACTTTTGAATGTTAGTCGGGATTCTAGGTTATAGTATAGAATTCTGTGGTATGATGTTGATAGTCGAATGAATAGTTAAACCATAGATAAATGATTTGGTTTGCAGCCAAGACATGATACACAGATGGGTGTTCCCGTTGGTTCCCGACATGAGGATAGTGACCAACCATCAGAAGTACATGATCCTGAGGAACCATGTCTATAGGAGCAGGGATGCCACCTTAGCCAAGTTTGTACTATTTACCAAAACATCTTACTCATTTTAAATTTCACTCTCTTATAAATGCTAGTTGAGTGACATGTTTTTCTTGGAGTTTTACCAGAATATAGTGTAGTAATATTGAGGAAGTATCTAATGCAACGTCTTCCTAGAAATGCAGACCCCAATTTAATGGTCGTTATACGAAGAAATATTTAATTTTCAATATAACTGACTGGTATTTCAAAAGTTTTTGAATTTCACCATTTTACTTGCTTGGTTCATTTTATTTCAGTGGTCGTCTTGTTTACTGCGGTAGCCTAGCTACGCTTAATGACACTAGACATAGAGCTTACAATTCAGTTAGCTTTAAGCAACTTACTTTCTTCAATTTAATCTCATTTGAATGGCAGAAAGTCTAATTATCTAAGATAATAAAACAAAATCAATAATATAAAACAGAAACATAGTAAACATTAAAATTTCATGACCAAATTTTGTCTGTAACTTTAAAATTAGGTTGTTAAGGTAACCTTTGGATGTTTTGCATTCAAATAATTTTATGATTTTTCATCTATTATTCGCGTACTTTGTTTGATCAAGTGTTGACAGTACAAAATAAATAGAATAGCATTCTTCTTTTATTTTAGAGGATGTGAGCTGGAGGAAGATGTGGTGATAGCGAAAGGCACAACAATCGATGAAGGAACAAACATCATTAGATCTGTGATAGACGAGAACTGTGAGATTGGCAGAGATTGTAAGATAATTGACAGTGTGATCATGAGTGGCTGCGTTATCAAAGATGGCTGCTGTATTTCTACGTCTGTTCTGGCCAAGGGTTGTACGGTGTATGAATATTCTATAGTCTCGGGGTCTGTCCTGGGGGCCAATGTGCAAATAGACGAAAAAACTGAAGTGAAAGCGCAACTAGTTCAAAGCACCCCTGGAGATTGTAAGTAACTATATTATCATTCCTCATATTTTTATTATTTTAGACATAATATTCATCTGTTATTTTCTAATTGTGTTGAAAATTTTTCATATTGGCAACATTGTGTTATCAAATAAAGACTAAAGCCTAGTTCAGACAAGATTGAGTAATGAGAAATGTAGCTAAATTACACGCTACTCAACTGAAAATCGATCATACTAAATCCAAATAGAGTTCATTGGTACAAACATAATTTTTGTCACAACTTTTCCGTTTTATAATATAAATATGTATTGTTAAATTATCTGTGTTTCACACGTGCATATTATAATAATAGATGTACATATGTTCGGCGCTACTCGATCAAGAAAATAGAATGAAATAGATTGACTCGACTAAAGTGTCGGCTAAACTACTACCAAATTTAAATACTCAAACTCAAGTATTGAAAAAGGATGTTAAAAAAAGTCAAATGACATGGGACGTAAGTGAGATTGGTATTTACTGATTAATCTCAGTAGATGGCTCCCATTTTGAAACCAATAAAATAAAACCTTAAAATATAAATAAAGTGTCTAGAATATTAGTGGTTCTAAACCTTCCTTGAACCTTTAATACACCCAATTCTTTTTCATTAAAATCCACTCAGTTGTGAAGGAGGACTATGGTAAAACAAAATTGTATAGATGTAGATAAAGATATCTAATGAATTAATGTGAAATTACTTTATAAGGCTTGGTTAAGAGTCGGACACTCGAAAATGGCTGTTTTTATATAAGCGTTGTTCCCTTAATAGGTATCGTAGCACAATAAAAAAGGAAGTGTGCTTTAAGTTAGAGCTTTGTCTATCAAGTCTTCCAATTTGAATTTATATTTTCCAAATTTAGTTCGATAGAAAAAAAATTCAAAGTTTGCTCTATATTTTAATAAATCATAACGGTTTAGACTTAATAAAAAACGCTGTAAAATATACCAAAATGCGTGTCTTTTAATTTTCTTCAAAACCATCGTCTTTTTTTATTTCTATTTAAGGGGGCGTTCAAGTACAGTGGTGCCTCACACAACGAACTTAATTCGTTCCAGGAGCAAGTTTGTTAAGCGAAAAGTTCGTTATGTGAAACGCGTTTTCCCATAACAATACATGTTAAAAAAAATAATTCGTTCTGTAGCATAAAATATGCTAACATGACATAAAAAAGATAAATTTTTTGTTATTATTTTTATTTAGATGTGTACATCTAAAAACATAGTTACAAAAAAAAACACACATTTTTTAAATTTTATGACAGACTGAGAAGAGTCTACCAAATCTTGAACATCTTCATCCATTTTCTGCCGATGTATTGCATCCTCCGCGGGAGGATGCAATACATCGGCAGCGATCGTGGACGCTCGGTCGAAGCAGTCATTCGTGGAAGCTCGGGCAAAGCGGTCGTGGAAGCTCGGGCGACTTCGTTGTGTGAAACGAAGTTCGTTGTATGCATCATGAAAGGAAGTTCGTTGTGTGCAGCGTTCGCTGTGCGAGGCGTTCTTTATGCGAGGCACCACTGTATTACGTAACGCAATTTGGGGGGGAGGGAGGGTCTTGCAAAACGTTACTGTGTGTTACAAGGGGGGGGAGGGGGGGGTTCGAACAATGCGTCACGTAACGTTTTTTTTTCTTAAATAAAAAAAAATTGTGAAATAAATCTTCCAAGTTGGACACCCTTTTCGTTTATGTTTTACGGGAAGTCCTTCGATTGTAATGTACATCATTTTTTGTTCTCCGAAGTTAGCAACCCTTTTGGACAATGTTTTACGGGAAGCCCTCGATTTTTCGTTTATGTAATGCGGGGAGTCCCTCAATTCTACTGTATGTAATTTTATTGCTCTGCGTAAAAAGCAACCTTTTTCGATTACGTCTTACGGGGAGTCCCTCAACTGCATTGTATGTCGAAATTTTCATTTCGCTCTCCTAAGTTAGCAAACCTTTTTTTTTATTTTTTACGGGGAATCCCTCGACTGTATTATACTTACGTCATTTTTATTTTATTTTCGTTGTTAGTATTCGTTAGTGCTATAAACATGCAGTACGCATAAACACAAATTGCTTGTAGTGAGCGTTGTTAAAGTGAGTTTGTAGATAGGTACTATAATGTCCACAAAAGCGGGGGATTTACATAATCAACTGTTCTTGGCCTATAAAGGCTCTCATGCTGACTTTCCAACGCATCTATGTCAAAAAAATACCAATGAAATTTGAAAAACATCAAAAGAAAAAATAAAGAAAAATTTATGGAACATAATAAATAGTATTATACGAGAGTTCAGTAAAAAATAGTCACTTCCAGAGTGTTACATAACATTTAGGGGGGGGGGGGTACAGAAAAACGTTACGGCGCGTTACGTGGGGGGGGAGGGGGGGTAAAAAATCTTCAAAAATTGCGTTACGTAATACTTGAACGCCCCCTAATGTAGTTTTGTAATTAATCAGTAAAAAGTGATTGGGCGCTTAGGACCTTTTCCTTTAGAAACAAAAACTGTATACGCTCCATACAAATCCTAAAATTCTTCATTCATGAGAGAACGTTGTGGCGGGCGGACGTGTCGCTCTGTGCTCTGTAGTTTTTTTCTGCAGAAACCTTCCACTTTCTAATGTTGGTCATTTGGGGCTAAATGCAATATTTGTGAGAATCCATGGTTGTCAAAAATTTTATATTTATTTATTTTTTACATGTTTTTTCCCTTCTACATTTTTTCTTTACAAATATTTTTAAATTCAATATTTTTTTTCCATAAAATAATATTATAGAATTACGTTTTGACGTATTTTTTATCGTAATATCTTATTTAGATATAAAGTTTTTACCACATAATT
The DNA here is from genome assembly GCA_963576905.1 of Mystacides longicornis. Lineage (NCBI taxonomy): Eukaryota > Metazoa > Arthropoda > Insecta > Trichoptera > Leptoceridae > Mystacides > Mystacides longicornis. The sequence continues at coordinate 26,511,561 of OY756428.1, forward strand.
CTTGACTTTTATCGGTAGCTAAGTCAAAGAACCTATCATCAACAAAATTGCGTAAATAGTACGTTGATAATATAGTAATTGGTTTATAACTACATTCGTACCTACAATATATTATATGAACAAAAAAGTTTTTATGTTACACAAAAATAAAAAGAAAATAAACTTAAATGAAGCCAACCTCTACTCGGGGTTTGAATCTTGTCTTAGATTGGACGGGACCGATTGATTGGTAGAAAATGCTTTAAGCATTAACTTCCGCCGACTATACCTACCGAGAAGAGTGTACTTTAGTAAAACAAAACTCATGTGTGTTTATTCAATAAGCTATTAAAAAGTTGGTCTTATTAATGTCACTCAACTTCGTCGAAATACGCACTCAACGAACACGAATACGAACTCAAATAGTACTTATAGAACTTCATTATATTTAATTCTTCAACCACACTATTTTCAACTTTGTAACACCGAGTCATTATAAATAAAACTAACTTTGCAGTATTACAATAGATTATATTTCGGATAAAAAATGTAATATATTGTAATACTGCAAAGTTAGTTTTATTTATAAATATTCATTATATTCAATTTGAAAAATATCCATTATTTGACATGACACTAACTTTTATATGTATTAATTAACCTGATATTTATGGTTTGGCTGCCAACCCTGACTCCCATTGCATTTTGACTAAGGATAAAGAAATGAACAAAATATTGTGTCAGCAGGGTAGTTAAGTGACAGACAGCGAGAAGAAAGTTCAACCTGTCTCACGCACAATATGACGAGGTGTGCGCGGGGAAGCGGGGACAAAACTGAGTTCGGTGTTTTAAGTGTCCGGCTCTTAAAGATACTTGCAAGTTTTTGAGATGTTTGTATAAAGGGACTAAGAAACCACTAGAAAATAAATATAAGAAACCACTAGACATTATTAAATAGTTTTACCGCATATTTTATCAAACACCTGCCCAAAACTATATAAGTCTTAATATTTATGACATTATTGATTTTCAGCATCTCAGAAGTTATCAACTCACGCGTATACACTTTCCTCGGACAATTGGGATAATGAATCCGTTGATTCCGACGTTTCTATAAACAAGAGAGTACGCACCATGTCCACAGGATTAGTGTCCAAATGGTGGGATGAAGAGCAGTCCATTGGGTATTCCTCTTCTGAAGATGAGGATAGCAGTCAATGCATGTCTCCGGCGCCCGATGATACCAATCGTCAGTATATTTTACCAACATATTTTAATATAACATTTGAATGCATAAAATTCGGAAAGAAACATCTAAACAACCTTCTTTCGTTTATTCCACCAATATTTGTTATTCATTGTATCAGTATTTCCAAAAATTTGGTTCACTTTTTCTCAGTCGATGGATATTGTATTACGTTTTGTATCAATGTTTATTTCCACGATTTTCTCATGACTGAAGGAATTTTCTACCGAGACAAAAATCTAAACTCATTCTTTTGAACAATACCAACATGTTTTTCAATGTGTTTTGCTTAAAATATATATATATTTTTAAATTTAACAAAATGTGTCTCCTAAGGTTGCATTTATACCAAATGAACATAGACCCAGCCCCCGTAGACAAATTCAAACTGGCGTTCGACTACAAACGAAGATTTCGCCAATGTATAGTGCGAAAAAATTATCTGTCCACTGGAACGTATAAACAATTATTTAAACCAAGCAATGCCACTTATATAAAAATATATATAAAGTGGACAGCTAATTTTCTTCCTACTCTACATTGTCGAAGAATTCGTTTGTAGTCGATCGCCAACTGTATTTTGTCTAGGCCCTCAGAGCTGGAAAATAGAATATATTTTCTTGATCGTTGATATGGAAACCAAGAAAGTAACAATGAGAAAGAACCAGAAATCTGGTACACGTAATCTGTCATCGCCCATTATTTAGTTGGTGCTCGTTGTTGTTTCCATGGTGTCCAATATCGATGACATACGAAAAGAAAGTATACTCTGACTCAATGTTCGTTTGGTGTAAATGCACACTAAAATGAATTGTTCTAGGCAGGTTTTAATTAAATTTAATTCCTTTCAGTGTTCTTACAAGAAGTGATTGATAGTTTGCTTCGAGGCTACGAAGAAAAACTAAATTGTGATTATTTGATATTAGAAATAAATTCTTCACGCTACGCTTACAACATGTCCTTGCAAGAAGTGAACTTTAATGTGATTCAAGCCCTGTTTAGTTTGCCATCTATGAAATCTGCCAACAACGTCGTCCAGGTGTTTGTGGATATTGTGAAATATTTCAAGCCCGTTATACAGAACTACATCAAAGGTATGGACGCGATGATGGATTGCTTGAGAGCTATCGAGGTGAGCCCATTATAATAATAATTTTATAATTTATGTAAAATATTGAGCCCAAGCTAACACAATGATAGTCCTTCTCACAAAATATATGACCTGCAACTTAGTTAAATTGAATGACAAACATAGTTAAATTTTGATATTTAACAAGAGTTTTCTATCTGATTCAGCTGTTCTAGAAACTTCAATATTTGTAAATGCGTATCTGCATGAATCTCTAAACTAATCTCAGAAAACCAATAATAATTATTGAAAATATTTTAACATTAATTTAGTCTGTATATTGTGTGCCCAAGACACCCTTTCATTTCTTCTGGGTCTCTCGGCCTCAATTTTAGGGCGATTTTTATTTCCTTTTGTGGAGATGTAATCTGCCCACTGCCAATTCAGTTTGACAGCTCCAATTGCTATTTCACCTATTTTTGGTCCCCTTGTGTATTTTGTCTCTCAAACTTACCCATATCAGTCCATGAAGTCTCAGCTTAATTACTTTTTATATTGAGTACTCCACTCCATGATTAGAATTTTGTTACATAAAAATGTTTATTTAACTATTAATATTGTTTGGAAGATTCATCTTGGATTTTTCTTAGTTTAGGTTATAAGATTTTGAATAAATTTAAATGTTTGTGGATTTCTTTATTTAAGTTCTAAAATGTTACAAACAATTTTAGGATTGTGCTACTCGTGAAGGTGAAATCGGCAACAAAATGGCAAAGATGGTTCATCATCTGTATGAAGTGGACATAGTCAGTGAGGATGCCATTTTAAAATGGTTCTCAGATTTGAAGAAGGAACAAAATCCCCTTTCTAAGCAGAGTGGTCTTGTTAAACTGGTGGATTGGCTACAAGAAGCCAGTGAAGAGTCGGAAGATGACAGCGATTAAACTGTGTAATTGGACATTGTCTTCGTCATTAAAATGTGTTGTAAATAAATAAATTACGCTTAAATTTCACGTTGTTTGATTCAAGTATTCCTGTAAAGGCACACGTGATGTGGCTGCTAGTCTTGCGATTGGGTTGCCCATTTTCATACATTACACCAAAAGTAACAGGTTTGATCTCTGACAATCAACATCTTCATCAGTCACAATGCAAGCTCTGCTTATTTTAAATGATATTGAACTTAGTTCACTGTCTCCATTTAGTTAGAATTTCCTCATGACAGTTTTGACCTTTACAATGATTTCATTTTTTTTTATAAAAATGAATAATAATATAACACTCTTCCATACAAAAGTGTCAGTATAGCCGGCAGAAACTTATTTCTATAGAAATTTCAAGTGAAAAAACAAAAAAAATTCTGACCCGACCGGGAATCGAACCTGGGACCTCGTGATCTCAAGTCCAAGCCAGTGCACCCAAAGTGAACTTTCACAGTAAACTACTTTAAAGCTTGTGTCGTGAAAGAGGAAGATGGTCGGCATCTGGGATCGACTATCAACAATCATTTTGATCTGACAACTCGTGCAGTTGAGCAAATAATATCGTCTTCAAAATGATGCGTATAATACTGGAGTTTTTTGTGGATCTCATTTTAAGGAAACTCATAATAAATAAAACAAACAGAAAGACAGTAAAGTTGCAATGCAAAAGAAATTACATTAGTGTATTTTATTCACATTTAACAAATTATTGCATGATGCACAAATTATTATAATATGTTTGCGTTGCAGGTAAACTTTACACGCAGGTTCAACTTTACCTGCAACGCCAATGTATTTGATAATTCCACAGTGTCTATTTGGCAGGAATTTAATTTGTAAAGAAAGATAAATATAAACTATAGTTATGTAGATTTAATATACAATCATAAACACTTTTATGGCATTTTCAAAATTATATGATAACAAGTAAAACTATGAAATATTTAAACTTAAAAACAACATGGCTGCTTTGATTTTAAACAAGAAAAAAAAACAAAACTATAACTTTTTTTGTTATTGGGAAAAAAAAACTACAATATGATTAATTTAAAAAATTAATTAATTAATGATATTTACAGTTTACTTAATTTAGTGACTGGAATTACTTAAAATTTAAAATATTATAAAATCAACTAACGCTGGATGTGATAGTTCGTATTGTGCTGAAGAATTGAGCATTTCACAATTTTGAAGAAAAAGGTTATAAAATTCTAAAGAAACATTCGGAGTGTCTTACGTTATTTTTAGGTGAAATCAACTAAACCAATATTTTCTTTTTTTTGTGTTCTTATAAATTTATAAAAAAAAACCTTGTGACAGTTTGCAATTGATTAATTTATTGATGAGATGAGCAAAATACGTGTTTGGTAAACAAGTTATAAAATTACAAAAGGTTTTTTTTAAATTAAACATTGATTGCAATGCGATCATTCATCATTTTGAAAACCCTCGGCAATGGCGTAAGACTATTGAAAATTAGAATTTCAAATGAACGAATCTTGAAATAAATTATATGGATATTTTGTAAATGTTACATAGGATTAGGAATACACTATTTTTTGTGAAATAAAAAATAAAAGTGTGGTTGAAAAATAAAATGTATGATTTATTGTCAACGCTATTGGCAGAGGGTTTTTTCAAGTAATAAAACAATTATAAATATAAGTTCTGTCTAATTATTTAGTTACTGCGTAAGAATATAATATAGAGGTATGCATTTTCAAATAATTTCATTAGGAGAATAGAAGCCGTAGTGTGAATTGTAGAAATACGTAATTCACACAGCTAAGTAAGTAATTGGAATGTTTTATAGTGAATACACTATGTATGTATACAATAATATTACATATGGCAAATCTTAAAACTATCTGTGACATCGTCAAGGATGAATTAGTGAATTTTGAAAAAGAAAATTGTAATGTAATAATACGTTGGGTAGAGTAGCGGAAAATGATTTAAATCTTTTGAAACAAGATAGGGAAGTTTTTTGAGAAACTTATTCCTATCCACTTGATGCATAAAGATCTATGGAGCGACATATGTCTTAGATTAGAAACGCAGCGGATCTAGCACCTTGATAAATATTCATGTGGAGGTTTTTGCAGTCTATGCAGTTGTCGCAGTATTGACACCTTTTGCGGAAAAAAGCCATGCATCATTGTAATGCGGGAACAAAACTGTTTTCCAGACGGGAGGCAAAGAGAGAAATTTGGCCATGTAGGTATACCCACTGCCACAAAGCTCATGATTGGTTCTTCAACATAAGGGAATAAGACGTCATCGACACGGCATAAATCATTATTTAGTTTTGGTCCTTCAAGATGATTTGGATCCTTCAAATGTCACAGAACTAATCCGCTAGGATATCATGTAATATAATATAATACAGGTACTTATAATTGGTGTTGTCTTACCAACATGCAAAGATGTCAAGAGCTTTTTTAATTAAATAGGATTACATAATAATATATTTTTTATAAGGATGTCAGCAGTTACAATATATAGAATTAGTTTGTCTATCACAAATTCAAACTAACAAACAACACACAACAATCTTACAAACATATTTTAAAAGAAACATACGTCATATTAGGTATAATAATTATTTACATTCATACTTTGAATAATCATTTAAAGTATAGTTTTCCTAATAAATTGTTAAATAATTATATAAAATTTCTTATTAAAATGTGATATACATTGTAATATTATGCTGATTCTATCTAGTATAGTATATTATTATAAAAAACAGTATCTTTGGTACAAACACCTCTATAAAGGTGAAATTTACTTTTTTTTGTATTATAATTATCAACACCATATTTTGCATTGTATAGATTCGTATGCCCTTGCGGGTCGTAATACACAATAAGCTACCGACTTTTTCAAGTCGAAATTGCACTCAATGCGCCACAAGCCAACTTTCAAAATACCAGGGGTTCTTCAAACTAAACTATAAAATTTTTGCAGTTAATTGATGTATAAATTCTCAAATGTCAAAAATCATACAAACTACACATATTAGTTATTATTCTTCAATAAAAAAGTGTCGGTTTTTATTCTGAAAAAGGGGGTAAGAAATTTTACTTTACATATGTAAATTGCGACAAAAAGGGTGAAAAATATCATAGTATTATGTCCACTATTGACTATGCAGTCTGCTTCCCTGCTTAGGAAGGGCTCCAACAATCCTAACCTTATCGCTGAACTGTGGGGGAGGAGCCAACGGAGGCACGTCTTCACCTTGCACAATAGGCCCGGCGGAATTGAACTCGGTAGACGGAACATACAGATCTCCTCCTTCTTCCGGAGGAGGTGGTAGTTGAGCTAATGAAACCGCATTACGAGTTAATGAGCCCGCCTTGCCGTTACTCTCTTGGCTTTGTTTATTTTCTTTTTTATTCATGGGTGCTTTAGCGATGTTGACACCTAATCTCTCAGCGGCTGATTGCCCGACTTTGGTATCTCTCTTTAGTAAGTAACTGGCGGCTTGTTTCCTGGTGAGGGAGTTGTGTCTTTGCAAAGTGCTGGGTGGTGGAAGGGGATTTGGATTCAACACTTTGATAGTTCCACTAGGAGTGCTGACCATTGAGTATGGTGAAGGAGTATAGCCGCTGTGTGAAACCGTGCATTTGGGTGCATATTCGGGTGGGGAAGTGGTAATGTTTTCGGATGAACTGTTCAAATGTACAGGTTCTGTGGTGATGACATTGTTGGATGATTTGATCATTACGTTGTTGCAGAAGGAAACCTTTTCTTTCGTAGCTTTCACCGTAGTTTCGGGTTGTTTGGCATCTTTACATTTCTCCCTGTAGACTTTTTCTTGAATCACAGGGTTCAATTTCTGTAGATGTTCACTCGAATACTTTTTGTTATTAGCTAGTTTCCCTACTTTGATCTTCTCGGGTTCGTCCTGTTGTCCCATCGTTAGTTCCTGATCGGAACTTACACCAGATGACGAGTTGTCTCCGTCGTCGTTACCTTCAGCAGCATCGGGGTGTTCTTGATTTGGGTCGTCTTTGCTGTCTTTCTTCAGTAAGAAATCATTGGGGTATGATTTGGAACTCTTTAGTTGGGTTCTGATTTTTTGTATCTCATCTACCGAGAAAGAATGGTGCATTGAGCCTGAACCTGAGCTGCTGCCACTGTAAGAAAAAAAAGAAAGTTGAAAGTTGTCTATTGTCATTCTGTTATTGATTATTGTATTAGGTATAAAACTAGCTCATTGTGTACCTTGCATTGCTGTTAGCGCTGGTTTCAGCCACAATGTGCACAGAGCTCATAATAGTGACAGTCTCGTCTATCCTCTCCACACAGCTCTTGGTCAGTCTATGCTGGTTATCTCTCTCATCTTCTGATTCACTCATGCTGTAATCTGGTTCTGGTATTGGAGGTGGAGCCGAACTTGAAGAATTCTACAGAAGAGATGAGAATAATGAAAATTAATTCAGCATAGATTACAAACTAGCTGATACCCCTCTTGCTTTACATCTTCAAAAGTTTATTTATTTTCAAAAGATGACTAATATTAGTCGCTCTAAGACTTAAGTTTTATTCCATAAGTCACATCTAGACTATCTTTTGTCTTGAATTATTTTGTACGTACAAATAGATTTTAAGAATTGTCTTTCTTGGAGTGCCATTGTATCATCTCTTTTCTTGAAATTTTACCACAAAGATTCTATCATTTTGGAAAATTTACTAAAAACTTTGAATATATTAGAAAAAGTGTGATAATTTTTCTCTAACATTAGTACAATATTTTTGAGAAAAATGAATCTGGGCTCACAGAAAGCAAAACTTGTGTTGAGAGAGTGGAAATGGTTGGCACCGGGATTCGAGCCCACGACCTTCAGTACACTGTACGTACAGAACCGCTGGGCTACCATCCACTTCAATTATAACTGCAAGGTTGTTTATGCATAATGACATAAGAAAATAAGTGCGTAACTGAATTATAATTGTAGAGTTACAAAATGATAACATAGTTATTAGTTACCTGTCTGGCGATGAAGGATTTAGAGCTGGCGCTTGAGTTACTCCGTAATGTTTTGAATGGCTGGGCGTATTGGTTGGTGGCTTCCTCCGTATTGGAGAGGTTTGATGGTTGAAATGTTGAACTACTTCCGGCACGTAAACTTTGAGATTTACGAACCTGCAATGAAGACATCAAAAAATGTTAATATGTATTGTGGAATATAAACAGTATGTAATGTAAAATCAATATCAAATTTTAATATGATTTGCATTGACTAAAATAACGTTATAAAGCTAAAAAACCCCTAAATCTGTCCAGTTAAATTTATTGATTTCTTACTAAATGATTTGGTAAATGTCTTAACACCTACATCCTAGGCCTATCTACTTCATTTTCAGTCACTCATCTTCAAAATAATAACGATCCTTTGTATAAAAAAACTAAATTGCTATTTCTTCTATTTTTCTCGCAATTTTTCAGGATTTTCTCAACGTTCCCACAATTTGAAATGAAATCGGTCTAACTGTTTTCGCGTGATAGATAAACTTAAAGATCAAAGTGGAATAGGAGATCCATGTTTTGGTAACTGAGAGCACCAATTTTTTTGTCTGCGGGATGTGTTAAAAATTAAGATATTAAATTCTATGGAAAATGTTTACATAAAATGTGACAATTAACTAATTCATCTAATTTTGAGGCAGAAAAAAAAAACAGAGAATCAACTCTACTTACATATTATATTCTAAAGTATATCATATTCTATTAAACTAAAAATCATACCTGTGTTTTATTTGGTAAGGTTTTACTTCTATACGCCATGGAGTTGACATCTTGGGGAGATGCATACAGTTTGGCGTTATCGGCTGGTCTGAATGAAGACATGACAGAGTCAGGCTGGACTGCGATGGAGTCAGCCAGGGGCACCACACTAGGGGGGGTGTCTGTAGCTCCGACTTCCACTACCACAACTTGTCCAGCGGTCGGTGGTGGTGGCGGGGGATGCGAGGGTGGTGGGAGGCCGCCTGATCGAGACACTGCAACATTATTATTAAATTTAAGTTATCTTACCATAATAATTCGGTAAAATTAGGTTTTAATGGACTTCTATTCTTTCAACAATGTATAGAATATCGTACAGTGTATCACACGTGATTTAATTACTACTACAACGCCATCTATTAGATCTTTTTTTTTAAGTTTCGCATCTATAGAGGAATTTATTCTTTTTATTACAAACTTATGACCCGTCGAACTTCATTCCGAATTATTGCATACATAATGAAATAATATATTAGCTAAATTTAATTCAGTTTCCATGTCATAAACTGTATTTATATCATGTAATAAGTCAAAATTTTTTTTTTTTATGAATTAGGTCGAAGTTCGACGGGCTGGTCAGCTAGTATAAAAATATGTTCACAATATGATTCATAAAATTCAATGGTCTTAGGCAACATTTCACCAAACAAAATGGTGTGTGGAAAATTTAGCGATGTGTGTGTACAAAGTTAATAATGCTTAAGCCTCTCTTTCCATTGGCATAGCTGTGCGTAACTTTTGTTAACCTTGCTTCAGTTGGTGTCACACAGTACCTTAATAAATATAGGATACTTGTATGTATAATAAATCATAGGCAGATTTAGAATAAATAATTGATACTGACATGTTTGAGCATAAATGAGATTGTTGACATCATCTTGAGAGCGGCTTCCCTTTGCCGGAGTGATAGACGGGACAGTAGGGGGATGACAGGCAAACAAGTCGGGAGTACTGTGGAAGTCTCGTCTCAGTTCTCCCATTCCTGGGGCTTTGGGGCTCGTGAAACGAACCCTACTCCATCCCTACAAACAAATATTTATTAATGAATAAAATAAATTAGTTTCTGGACATATATCTACCGTGTTATTAATAAATGTGATTCAAATTATGAAAAGGGATGAATCACCATTCAATCAAAAAAGGTTTTAGTAAATGATGATCAGTGTAAACATAGATTATCGATGGTTGATTATTTGCATTAATGTAGCCGCCAAGTTAGTTTAATCTGGCATTGACCTGCCGTGTTGAATTTTATATATTATCTGATATTTTTTGTGAGTGTAAGTATGCTTTTCGCCGTTTATATAAGTGTTTTTCCTGTCAAATTTTTTGCCTGTTTTATCTTTTGGTTTATAAATTTAATAAAAAAAAATCATAAACGATTATCGGTATGATTTTGTTAGTAAACAAAACACAAGTGTCATGTGGCAGAGCTGCTGATATAATATCGAACAAAATTACAAGTTGCCGTACGAAAATCTTCATGCAGATAACAGATATCTATAGTGGTTTAACTACCCAAACTCAGATTGCATGATCCTTGGTTGAACCACAGATTGACGGATTTTGATGAATAAAAAAAATAGGAACTTACAAAAATGAATTGTTTCGTAAGCTTGGAGAGATAAAAACTATAATACATACCTTAGCCTTGGATCGTTTCATTTCAGCCACACTGGCGTACACTCGAGCAGACGTGCTTTTAGCTGGAGAATGTGAAGGAGAGTTTCGCTCATCTTGGAAGGCAGACGTTGTCATCATGGCGTTTCCATAGCTGAAATAAAACTTGCTATCAATCTATGTTATTTGATAAAAAATCAAAAGTAGCGTCAATACAATCTCAAAATACCTTTGTGAGTTATGTCTTTGTTGCTTTTGGAACAATTCTTCCAATTCTATAGCCGTAATGTGGGATGAGGGTGGTCTAGCTCGGATGGAAGCAGTCCTCGGAGCACATGGTGTACCCCCCGCACTCCCCCCACCACTTCCTCCCCCGTCTGACCGCAAATTGGCTAACTGCTGTTGGATGGATTCAGCCGATGATGATTTGGTTGTACCCAAGTGTTCGGGACCATCTTCCTTTTCACCACCATTTTCTACGGATCAAAAAAATAACATTATAGAATTCTTGCTCTTTACACTTTCGAAAGATGATTAGAAATTTTACTGTGAATATCCTAAGATTTTAGAAATTAATCAAATATACTCCAGAAAATGGAATGACTTGTATCTAATATTGGTACAGTAATATCTACAAGGGTTAACAATTAAAATCGAAAGTAAACTCTACATTTTATTAGTGATGCAGTGACATATGAAAATAAGTACATAACTGATTTTTGTCTATTCTTAATAACAAGCCATTGAGAAGAAATAATACTAGAGAGATAATGTGCTCATGGTCGCAAGATGTACCATGTGAGTGTTAAATAAAAAAAACTGTGATATTATTTGTCTGTAGTGGTTTGTGACATAAATTTTTTTATATTTTAGCGTTAACACAGATGTGCTTTTAAATGTAATGAAAATGAATTATCATTAATAGTTTATCTTCAGTCCCGTGACTACTACATAATGGAACCAATTTTTAGTTTTCCGAATCCACAAAATCCCTCTAATAATATTTGTACTCAATGTAACATTAACATAATATAACCTGTAAATTAAAAAAAAACTGTTGTACATACCTAATCCGGCAACCATAGATTTTGCTCTAGCTTTCCCTACACTCAACGTTGTTCTAGGATCTCTCCTAGGAGGCACTGGTGCAGGAGATCTTCCCCCAGTTGTGCCAGCTTTTCTAGGTAACGTAGCATATTGTCTCGCCGCTGTTACTTGAGGCTGAGACAGTTGAGCTACAGACTTGCTGTTTGGAACTCCGCCATTGTTAGTCATATTATTGGTCATGGTTACCACAGTCAGGGACACTAGAGATCCAGAGCCACGTATTAAGCTGACCACATGCTCGTGAGAAGCAGAAGACACATCCTCACCATTAATCTGAAAATGATATAAAATTATTTATAAATTCCTGTCCTACAATTCTAGTTATGTTACTAAAAACAATCAATAAGTAACAATATGGGCAAAACTGCTATTACAACAGTCGTAGTACAAAACAATCTTGGATTTGTGGTGTTCAATTAATTAAAATGGGAAGAGCATAGTGTTCAAATCACAAAAAGAGCTAATTCATTCATATGTCTGATACAAAAAGCGTTTACGTATACCGCACTTGGCTTGTTCCTTGTTACGTTATCACTTACGTTATTTATATCACTTCAGGAAGTGTACAAAAGTTACATGCACCCTCTGCTGGGATATCCTTTCTGAAATATAAGATCCACAGATATCGAGCTGCTGGAGAAGGTGCAAAAAAAATGTCGATTGGGTTCTCAGAATTGAGGAAGGTCAAAGATTGTCAAAACTGACGTAAGCGTTAGGAGCATTATGTGACATAATCGAGACATTGAAAGTCTTGAATGGACATGACTCTTGTCCAAACATCTTTTCACCTTCAATGAGAACCTCAACATATGTGGACACACAATGAAGTCGTCAGCAACACCCTTCTCAATAAACTAATTAAGAAAATATGTCTCCCAATGTTACAGTAATCTCAAGAAATGGGGTTATAGAGATGACAACACCTGTGAGTGTGGCTCTGTTCAGGACAACGCATACCTATTTACATATCCCCTGATAGGTGTGACATGCACACACGAAGACATACTGTAGGCAAATCACAGTGGTATTCGGGTGGCCGATACTGGTGATTACAGATTTGATGGTGTTCTGGATACGGAAAGTAAGTAAGTAATAAACTAATTCTAGATTTAATGTAAAATAAAAACTAACCGCAATCAAATAGTCTCCTTTTTTAAGGCCAGCAATATCCGCTACACCTCCAGGATCTACATCATCTAAATACTGCAAAGCTGGACATCTCTCCGAGGGTGTGATGTCCATCAGAGGTGATGACCCTTTAGCTCCACGTAGAATGAATCCAAATCCTCTCGCAGCTTTATGAAGGACAACTGTTCTGTATTCCATATTGTTCATCCTAGAATTTTACAATTCATTTGAATACACATCTAGCTGAACCCACCCACAGACATCCTGTCTTAACTATTTATTGAATTAAGATTGATAAATGAATAATTTTATCAATGAATTTAATTCATACCAATGCAATGTTTTTACAATGTGCATTCTGTCAATCAATGGAGTTGGACATGGTGTGGGAGGAGGTCATAAGCATTGCGCAAGATCGAGCGCAATGGAGAGTTCTTGTTGCCTGCCTATGCTCCTGAGTAGAATTCAAAGGGAGTTTTGATTTGATTCTATCAGTCGTGCTAAGTATTAAACAACTGAGCGTTATGTCAAACGCCATAAGGTTACATAAGAAAGTTTATTTTGTCAAAAGCACTAAGGTTGCATCAGAAAAGTAAACATGGTTGTTAAGTTTTCTTAATTTCCTAATGTTATGTGCAACTTTCTTAATTTCCTCCGTAACCTTTTGACCTTCTCCTGTCAATAACAAACGCAACTAAAAAGGCGAGAATATTAGGAAGGAATGTGGTATGGAAGTTAGTGTTGTTATAAAGGTGAAAGTTAGTAAGTTGTGATAGTTTGGGTATATTGAAAGAATAGATGGAAGCAGAATTATAAAAAGAATTTACAAAAGCTAAAAGGAAAGGTGTAAGAAGGCAAGGTCGAGCAAGAATGACGTGGATTGAACACATTGACTCCGACAAAAGAAATAGGAAAGGTTGTATGAAAAGTGTGCTTGGATAGAAAAGAGAAGAGGCCCGTTCTCTCTGGCTACCCCTTACGGCACACGGCGTGATGGGTAAAAAAATACAAGAGTTCAATTTTGTAAAACACAGTTATTTCTTACATTTTCTTTAACCTGGGAGCTGTGGCACTGTATGTTTTGTTGTTTTCTCTCCGTCCCGTCATTCTGGACATGGTCATGGCGTTAGTGTTGATGGCTGCCATTGTTATGTTGGGATTATTGTGTCTCAGCCGGACCTCCTGGACACAGTGCGGAGGGAATAGTCCACTCAGTGAATTCCTTCCTCTTATGAAGCCTTCTAGAAGACCACAATCTGTTGACCCGGTTACTGTGAAAAAATTTAATAAATATAAAATAAATAAATAAAACTTTATTGTGAAAATTAAAAAGAATTTTTATACAAACATTTAAAGAGTCAAAGGGCGGACTTATCCCGAAGGATCTCTTCCAGCCAACCCAAAATTCATAAAGATTGAAATTGTCGTAAAATTACTATGTGCAACTTATAGAGGGATCCCAAGTACCAGTCCTTGTAAATATACTGGAATGAAATGCTAAGCCTAAGCTAAGGTAAAATTATGTGTAACGAACAATCTAATACTTATACTAGGTGAGTTGAGAAAAGGAACAAGTAAAGAAGTACAGTGAACCCCCTGTAATCCGACACTTCTATCATTGTTAATTGTGGGGCCGTCTATTAATCACGTGGGTTCAAAAGAGGGAGGGGTGTTTGGAAAAAGATCACATGGGGGGGAGGGTCTAGTGAGAAAATCATGTTCCTTTATTTTTCCTGATGAATTTTAGAAAACACAGTTGCACTTTCACAAATTTAGAAAATCGATGAAAACAGTAAGCATAACTTGCCAAAAATTCTTTTGTTCTGAAAAAGTACACGTGATTTTAGGGGGGAAGGGGGGAGGTCTAAGAAATCACGTGATTAATGGATCGACCCTGTATGTAAAATTTTTTGCCAAATCTTCAGATTTAGTATCAAGAGACCAGCCTATAGAAAAAAATGATAAAAGAATTTAGAAAGAAAGACTAGGTTTGTTTGTTTTGACAAATAAAAACCGTTTGTCAATCTTGGAGTGCATTGGCATGCAAAACGTTTGTTAGATTGCTGGGATTACTTTTTATTTTGAGTTGGCTTATTACGGATATTCATTAATAAGCTGCACTAAATTGTGCACGATTATTGTTAATAATTGGGGCGCAGTTTTCAAAAAATGATTTTTCCTTTCATTCCAATTTCTATGATTATTTCCATAAATATAATGTGTCACATTATAATTACCTTCAATCATGTCTCCTTGGTTGATCCTAAGATGTCCGGGTAGTCCGGAGTCATATGTTTCTAGGCACACAACGGTGGAACCTGGCATTGCTAAAGAACTAGTCGTGGTGTCGGAATTGGCCGTCCCCACACCACTAGAATCTGATATGATATCACTAGTGTCCCCTAAACTTTTATCTGAAAACGAAAATCCAACAACTGATATGTTATTAGAAATTAGGACACATTCTAGACATCATCAATTGTATTTTATTCATTATATTATTTCATTAAAAATACACTACCAATAAATTATTTGTTTTTTTTTTAAATAAGCTTGTAATCACAGCCAAACATATTGTAAAAAAATGCCAATTTTATTAACATCAAAGAATAAGATATTAAATAGTCTAAATGCAACATGAGCATGCAAAATATAGTCGACCAATAATGATTGCAAACAGAAATGTTTTGGTGGAAGAAGTAAGTAGTATGGTGATGGTTGTGATTTCTCCTCGGTTTCAACACCGAAACGACTTTCGTTTCGATAAATTTTATAATACCTGTATACAACAACAAATCAATGTGTAAAAAAACGGAATGAAAAATAAATTATATATTAAAAAAAAAGAAAACAAAATACCTGTAATAATACTAGCATTATCTTCGTGGCTCGGATGACTGGCGTCGGACAGACTTGAACTGGCAGAACTGAAAGGACGGTCTGAAGGGCAGGGAGAAGAGGAACCTGCTCTGAGAAGGGCTAAGGATGTGCCAGAAGCTAGCGAGGAGCGATCCCCCGCTAGCCCCCATCCCCAACCCACCCCGGATCTTCGCTTCGGGTTGTATCGAGGTGGCCCACGGAACGGCACTGTAACGCCACGCCAAACATCATCTTTACAGTAGTTATATTTCATTTCAAAGATTGCCTCATTCGATTGACGAAATCATGACTCATTCATAATATTTGGCCAAACACTGAATCGTGACAATTGATTGAAAGTACAAATAAAAGTTAAAATTAAAATAAAAAACAAATTTAAGACAAAACAATAGCAGTACACGTAACAAAACAAATAAATAATTTACAAAAGCCAAACTGACATAAAGATACATTTTACTTGATACAATAAAATAATATAATATAATGTGTTATTTTTATTTAAGCCATGTACCAGTTAGTAAGAAAAAACCTGTAATCAATAATAAAAATACAATAATAATATTTTGATACAATAATAAAATTCATACCATATTAAAATAGTAATAATAGAAAATATTAACGTTTGTATATTTTAAAATGAAATACAAAAATATTCATAAGAACACTGCACTTTTTATATACTTAATAAAGAAAGCGTAAAGCAAATCTTTCCACACAAAACTTGCTAATATTACAATATTATTGATTTCAAAATGATTATTGTCTTAAATATTTAAATGTCACATACAATTTGGCAGTGTTGGTCTCATGCGGATATTGTGTAAATATTAGTTAGATACTCTTTGTTTTTTTGCACTTTTACATTTCAAAATTTTTTATAAGCACCCATTCACCATCACTCCATCTGTCCAAATGGAGTGAAGTCAATTCATTTTGATAGATTGAAAGGATTAAGACGAAGAATGATGACGAAACAACTTGAACCACACCCACTCCAGGTTCTCCATTGACAAGTGATGGGCGAATGGCTTGAGGCAATTGAATTTTGGACTAATGGATATCCGACTCAACCTATCGTTCCATATCATCCATTTGGTTTTGCCCACTGACGGTCATTTTGGAGTGACATTGCTCCATTTGTAGGATAGAGTGATAGCTTAGTGAATTGGAAATGTCATAAATTTTAAAAAGCTCAAAATAATGATCAGTGTATGTATATTAAAGCTTATGATGTTTCTTGTGAGTGCTAGTGATTAGTGAATTTGAAGTGATTGTATAAGCTGGATGGAGTATGTTGAGCTGTGTAAACTAATGATTATTTTACATTATTCTTTAATAAATAAACAGGATAGACCAAGATTTCCATCAGCTGATTCTGTCCGATAAAAGGCAGTCAGGTGAATAACAACCTCGAAAGATTCCTAGCTGATTGGGAAACGAACACAGGGTTTCTTCCGACAGAAATCTGTCATCTACACAATAAGAATACGACAAGAAAATTTGGTATCCACAATGGCGACAGAATGGGGGGGGGGGGGGGGCAACCGGAACCAATAAGGAAGAACTAAATGACTACCACTGCATATCACCATATCCCTGCAGACAACGAAGAGTAAGTAAGGTCTGTCTTTGGGCGAGAGTTTGACAGAATGTCTAAGGGGCTGTTCAAGTATTACGTAACGCATTTTTTTGAGATTATTGAACCCCCCCCCCCCTATCAAATGCGCCGTAATGTTTTTTTTTGGCTCCCCTCCCTTTCCTTTGTGTAACACCAATGTGACTATTACTTATACCTTAAAATCACTATTATTACATATGTAGTTTGCAATAGGTAGTGGAAAGTAATGTTTATTTACAAGAATTCCCCCTCAATTGTGTTACATAATACTTTAACGGGGCCTTAGACATTGTGGCAAACTCCAAGAAAAAACTGCATCAATAGAGTTCAAATCAGAGACATTGAAAATTAAAACATCGCCAGTGTCATTTTTGCAATAAAAAAAACTTGTAAACGAATCAATTACAAAAACAATGAAAAAAAGCAATTATTGTAAAAACCAAGCTTTGATGACTCGTAGAAAGGTTTAAAAAAATTGTACATAATATAAAAGTAATGTTATTTTGATTATAACCTAAAATAATTCACACCTTGTAACAAAATATTATGAACCTGAAAAAATACTTTTATTCGGTTAATATAAACGTTACAACCATCACCATTATCTGATAATAAAATAAGATTGTAGGAAAAGGAAAGCTAAGAAACACAAAGACACAAGCGTTCCAGGATGATGACATTGAAAATAATATTAATTAATTAATTATTATGAATGTGACATTTAAATTATTGTGAAAAAGGTGATACAATAATATAAATAATTACATACAAATAAAAACATGCAATAAAAATATCTAGTTACAGCATAGATCCTAAACCATGGTTAGTAATTATATAGGATACTAATGAAGAACATGCACTAAAAAGCATAATAATATAATATATAAAAATATTACAGGTTATATCTTAGTTAAATCCCATTATAAATATAACTAAGGGTGGTGCAGTTTTAATTTCAATTCCACGCGTTAATGATTGCTGTAGGTACTAAACAAAATCGACAATAGAACTGACACGGTATCTGTGTATCCACCCGTTTTAAAAAACAGAATTCATACACCACTACATATATAATATGTGTATGAGCTTTCCACCAGGATCGCTTTGTGAAGGTGGCGTTAGTCGATGATCAGTGATTTCACAGAATGAAGAAAATAATTGTTTATAAATGTTTTTTTATAATTTTTTAAAGGTACATAAAGTATCACAAATAATGTCTTAATGGAGTGATATTAATTCTAGATATATACAGGAGGACAACAATGTTGAGAGCGTCTTTAATCGAATTGTCTGAATACTTAACGAAATTTGATGAAATATTCTCTTAAAATATTTTGTTATACTGCGACAGTTTTTTTAAAATCGGTATTATTTATAGTGAGATTTAACCTGTACATTATATACCAGAGATGACTATATAATATAATATATAACTAATGAAGAAAGAGATGCGCTAATATAAAAATGATAAATTTATAATAAAAAAACGTGGTGATTGAAAAAATTTCTAATGCAACTTACCAACATCTTCTGGTTTATAATTTTTGATGACCTCCGCCAATTCCATGTTTCCCGCTATGACGGCCACTTGGTAAGCAGTTTGGTTGGCGAAGTTCAGAGCCTCCCGATCACATCCCCTAAATAGCAGCTGTCTGGCGCAAGAATCTTGCCCGTTGACGGCGCAGACATGCAAGGGTGTATTGCCTGAGGCATTTCGACCATTCATATCTGCCCCATAGAAAAGTAGATGATCTAAGTGTTGTACTAATCCATTACGACAAGCCTGTTGGGAAAAGATGACAGAAATTCAATATATTGATGAAGGTATGAATCTTGAATCATCACAATACAATAATATTTAGGTTTATAGATAGATCTAATAACGAAGGAATTCAGTACTATCGAATGGTTGCCCTAAAGGCTAACTTCATTGCATGTGGATGTGGAGAGCTACGGATGCGAGTTCAGGTCCAGTAGAAGGCATAGGATTTTTCGATATAGAACTTTATGGGAATTCGAGTTAGAATAGAATTGTATTGGAATTAGAATATAATTGTATGGGAATTCGAGTTAGAATACCTAATGCTGTTAATTTAAAATATTGACCAGTCTTCGAAGGAGCGGTAGAAAACAGTCAGTCATCAAATCGGAAAATTAACCATTAAAATTTTTGCAATTTATTGTATATATAATGTGTAAACTTTCCGATGTAAAAATATAATAAATTTACACTAAACACAAAAGGCGTCTGTATTGCAAGTGGAATTTATTGCCAAGGGCTATTTTCTAGTCAACTGGTCACAAATATCAGGAGTTATTTTTATAAATCCGATCCAGAATTGAACTCAGAATCTCTTGATTAAAAGTCTGTGCTAGGAGGTCTATACAGATGACAACTGGACTGTTTTACAATACGATTTACACAAAGCCAATAAGAGCTTTTAAGTGATTTTCCAAATAAAGGTATTGTATTCTCTAATCTATGGGACCTTTGACGGTTTTGTGCTTTTTGAGGAAAATGTTGGGTAAAATTGAGTATGATTACCTGATGTACTTCCTGCCAACCCTGCAAGTCTTGCGCCCCTATGGTGGCGTGGTCATGTAGAAGGCTCTCACACAAAAGAGGATCAGTCTTATTCGTTACAGACAAATACAGCGGAGTCAGGCCCTTGCCGTCTTTATAGTTGGGCGAAGCGCCCAGTTCTAAGAGGGTCTTTACAGATTCTAAGGAGTTCTTCTCGACGGCTCGGTGCATGCCCGTGCTGCCATCTTTAGTCCTATAATCTAGCAGAGCTCCTCCATTCACTAGAGCTATTAAAATTTTTGCAGATTTCTTCTGGATAGCGGCCATAGTTAGAGGTGTTTCTAAAAAGATGAAAAAAAAAATTGATAAAATTCACTTTACTTCACTGCCTGCATGAAAATGTACAGCATGTCACTTACTATGTGTGTAATGGACACTATTGTTGTGTATATTGGAATTTTTTCCAAATAGAAAGAAATTTAGTTCCACATTTAAAAACACACAGAATCAAAACTTGTCTTAGGATAAGAGTTGCTTTAAGAGGAAGAACGTCGGTAACTGGGATCGAGCCCACGACCTCCAATATGAAAGATGGAGTCGTAACCACCAGCCTATACCAACCACTTAATGGCCTTTATTATTTATCTATTTTTTTTTTTATTTTTTTTATTTATTAATCCATAAGAAAATTCAAACTACATATTTACATCCCGATAAGTTCAAGTGGAACTTGTCATCAGGCTATATCTTACATTATTACTAGTTTTACATTCAAATCTTAAATTATAAATAAATGCCATAGCATATTGTTTTTACTAGGTATTATTATATGAAAAATATATATTGTTTTGACTATTATTAGGTATATGAAAAAAAAAACTTAAATTTTAAAATACAACAATTGACATACTTGTCCTTAAGTTATAATCATACATTATTACTAGTATTACATTAAAATCTTAAATTATAGATAAATGCACATAACATAATATTATTTTTACTATTATTATATGAAAAAGTGTATTGTTTATTGTATTTGATTACTTTATCTATAATTTACTCTTAGTTATTTGATTTTCGAAAATACCTCCCGTGTCCTGACAGTGAAAATTGGGGTCTAGTCCTTTGGAGCACATCTTCGTGATCTTCTCAACCTGTCCATGGTTCACATAGTCAATGAATCGTCTCAAATTGGTTTTCGTGTGTACTGCTTTCAATTGTTTTTCGTCCAACTTCAGCATTTTATAAACACGCCTCTTGTATTTTAACTAAAAATAAAACAAACGAAACACAATAGTTAAAAAGTAAGATAATACGTAAATAAATAAAAAACACTCGTCTATAGGTAGATGTAATATAACCGGCGGAACTTAACGCTTGAAGCATTATCTGCCGGTCAACCGGTCCCGTCCAATCTGAGACAGGATTCCAACCCCGAGTAGAAATTTCAAGTGAAAAAACACATTGAAAATCTCTGACCCGACCGGGAATCGAACCCAGGACCTCATGGTCTGAAGTCGGCACCTTTTCAACTAGGATACCGAGATAATACGTAAATAAATCAAATAAATGTACCATGACCACTTTTAAGCCTTCGGTTTGGTATGGAATTGTAATATTTGCATTGAAAGGTAGGTTAAATAACTAAGTAGTAGATGCACATAGTGTTAAACTTAAAATATTCACGTAAATTCAGATACTCGTAAAAGAATTTTAAGCCCAAACACTACGCTGGGCCGTCTATAAAATGTTACTCGCATGAGCCTAAGAGTAGGTAAATAGGAAACACGGAAACTTTGAAACACTTGGAAAAAAGACGAAAATTTAAATTATATATATTCATTCAATACAACAGTTAGATAATTATAATATCATCTAGTGAAATTTATTTAAATGCACGAAGTCGTTTAAATTTATTCGAGAAAACGGAACAATTTTGTATCCAATATTAACATAATTATATCTGCAAGGACCTGCGACAGTTAAAATCCAAAAAGAGTGTGTGTTTTAATATGCTCGATGTCATGACGTACAAAAATAACGTAGGTAAGTACATAACTTAATAATTATTATGCAGAATCGAGAACTACAAAGGAAAAGACGACATCACAAAAAGGCAATCATCCAATAGTTCAATAAAATCATCTAAACGCTGTGTTTGCCCTAAAGTTGCAAATTATTGTTGAAATATATACATAAGATTAGATTATTATTAAGATCTGCAAAAGGCAGACGACACTGTAGGTCATACGATTGAATTTACCTCTAAATAACCAATAGATCCATTGAAGGAGTAGTCCCCCAGTCTCCTCTCCTCATCCAGGAATTTTCCAGCTTTTCCATTCGCAGGAGGGCAGAACAGTCCATAATTGAAGCTCTCTTTCAGTTCCTAGAAGAATTAATACACAAAATTAGTATAAAAAATATACACAGCTATACAAAACAAGCATACATGCATGTTTAGATAAATGTGTTACATTCGTAACGAAAGACGTTCATAATTTTATTATATTCATGTGTTTTATCAAGTGCATATTCAAGCATAGAGTTCGTATCTCGGTATAACGGAAAGTGTTTTGTTTTAATCTGAAAATTCGTTATACTGAATAATAAAGAGCTTTATAGTATTATATTGAATAGTGCTGGATAGTTTTTAATACAATATAGTCGGCGGAACTTAGCGTCACATTCACTTCAGTGTCTAGCAGTCAACCAGTCCTGTCTCACCTGGCACAGAATGTCAAACTCGGTTGGGAGTTCGAAAAGTTCTGACATGGCTGGGAAATTAACACGGACCTCTCATATAAAATTTGGTTTATATAAACAAGGCTACCAATGTCGGAAAATTAGCGGGAAAGCTTGATGTTTGATGCAAATAATTTTTATGGAAATACATATAGCTAGGTAGATATTGTTAAAAAATATAAGAAAAATTACCGAGCGAATTATCGACGTCGACAGCCTAGTAGTATAGGCGCTGGCTTCTGATCTAGAGGAACCGGGTTCAATTCACCAAGTGTCCAAGTGTTTTTCAATCGAAATTTCTACCCGGGTTTATAGTGTACCAGATTGGATGGAACCGGTTGACTAGACAAAATTGGCTCAAGCACTTAGTTCCGCCGGCTGCACAGACAAAATGACTAATAGAAATGGGTCATTTTTTTTATTGAAAATAAACTGAATTCGATACAAATATTATTTTTTATAATATCGTTACTTCGATATTCGTTACAAGAAGATTTTCCCTGTAATAACATGCACACTCGTTATAAAAGGAGATGAGATAGTGTGAATGTAGAAAAGGGGTTCAAAATCCTCATTCAGCATGCTGCGAGATTTATTCAATGCGGCAACCCCGAGATTTCAGAGGGGCAACACTGTCTTATAAATACATTTTGAAATATAGCACTTGGTAAGAATAACAACAGTATGGTAAGTATGAAGAAGCACAATATATATGGAAGATGTTGGATAATATGCATTCGGTATAAAATGGCGAGTTGGTTGTTTTTTGGAAAGCTGCCAAGAATATACCTACATACACACAGGGATGCGAAACATTTCATTCTTGGTTAGAGCGTGCGATAAAATTTAACAAAAGAAAATTTCATATAAAAATATTCGAGCATTCCACTTACGTAAGATGAGTTAGCAGAAAACTTTGTTACTGTTTGAGCCAGTAGCATGGACATTAGTAATAATTGAATTGAAAAACTGATTTATGGGATTGCGTTGAAGTGGGATTTAATAAATAGAGTCTATCTCTGTCACCCATCCATATTTCCTATAGTCCAAAATTATTGCAATCTCTCTCTCCTTAACCTTGAACCTGCAATGAATGCAACGCAACGCTATCTTCAGTAATTAATTACGATTATTCCGGAACACACGCAGTGCGCGTCTATTTCGCTTATTGTCGCATTTTTATCGCTTCGCTAATTTAATCAACCCGCATAAAATTAATTTTTCTTAACCATCTAAATCCGCTTACTTTACTTTTAACATAATAAATATTGCATTGTTTGTGTTGTAAATAAACCAGTGGAATCAACGAAGACATCGGGGGATCCATATATGCACCAGTTCCATCACCAAAGGTAGGAATTTGTTTATTAATTCTCACCATATGTGCAAGCCTTTGATGAGTTTTTTGATTCCATTAAAACCGCATCCCGCATATACAGTCCGCTAATCCGCTCAAACATTGAATGGTCCATTACGAACCGGATTGAATTAGCTTTCGCAAAATAAATTTATTGCAAATTTATTTAATTTCGAAAAAATATTGCATTTTTTCGGAACACAAAACCGCAGTTTGAACAAGCATTGTCGATAAATTACAGATTAATTTTGTTCATTCGTAGTATTAAAATATTATTAATTAATATTTTCGCCGCATTTAAAATAAATTTAATTCATATTAAATTTAGAATAATTGTTGTAACGCATTCACAAGTATTGTTAAAATTGATTGCTGTTCGCTAAACGCATAGCAGCGCTAGGTACTTACTTGTACTTGTGAATTGATACTTACATACAAAAAATTAACGCACCTTAAGTTATTAATATTAAGCATAATGATCCAATCGAACTGGATAGAAAAATTAGATTTCTCAAAATAAATATAGTGCATATTTATTTAATTTTCGAAAGATATTGCATTTTTCGAAATACGAAACCGTTTGAACAGGCTTTAATAATAATAAGGTTAATTAATTGTTCTTTCATATTCTTCAAGTATATTATTTAAATATATTTCCGCTTATAATAATAATATACTACAGTTCAGATATCAAATTTGGTATTATTGTCATAGAATTATTCACATCGCCTATCATAAGTACATTCGTTGACTGATACGAGTTTGAAAAAATAATATTATTATCTCGCAAATAAATATATTTAATATTTATTTAAGTATAGAAAAAATATTACATTTTTTCTGAATACCTAAAACGCATTTTGAACATTCTTAATATTATCTAGCAAATAAATATATTAAATATTTATTTTAGTATCGAAAAAATATTGCATTTTTTCCGAATACTTAGAACGCATTTGAACAGACATAGTGTAGTGTTATATTGTTCATTTATAGAGTAAAATATTAATTTACCGCAACGATTGAAATATTGTATTTTTATTAGAAACTCTGTGAAGAATAATTATTATTATTTGGTAAAAATTCGCTCTTCACGGCGTTTCATCACATCGCTTAGGTTCATACTTACATATCTATTAGCTGTGGTACCTTTCTGTTGAATACAAAACGAGTAAAAATACGTTCATTGGGAACTTAAATCGCTACAAATTATAATTAATAGTATTGATTTATTGAGAAGTCGTTTTATATTGTTATTAATTGCATAATAATAATTAGTGATAACTACTCGCTGTAAATTTATATAGAATTTCGTTCGTTTGTTTATAGAGAAATATTTTTCGCTTTATAGTAAATAGTAGATACATTGTTATTTATAGTTAACTTACAATAACATAATGGTGGACCGACTTAGTATGTTGGAGGCCTTAAAGGACAGCATAGAGGAGAGAATCAAGTCTCTTTACGCAAAGATCGCAACACTGGTTTCGAATACCAGATCGGCCTCGCAATTTTTGGTTGATTCCTCGACATTAGAGGAAGATTACAAACAATTTAATGATACAATGGAAACTATTGTCTTATTAAAAATTAAACATGTCGATGATTATATACCGTCTTTTGAAGGTCTAAATGTTTTCAAAGATATGGTTTGTTCAATTAAATGTAAACGGGATGAATTGCTAACAGAAAAACAAAAACTTGTTTCACCATCTGTGTCTGTTACTGAGAGTACGAACTCAAAAAATCGCATAAAACTACCAGTTTTGGACATACCTAGTTTTGATGGAAATATTCAAAATTGGTCTATATTTTACGAGTCATTTAAAACAAACATTCATTTAAATACTTCGCTTGACAATTCCCAAAGAATGCAGTATCTCATTGGGAAGTTGACTCAATCTGCTCTAAATGTCGTTGTCGGAATAATACCTACAGGTGAAAATTATAATAATATTTGGAATAGTCTGGTTAAAAAATATCAAGATGATCGCACTTTAGGATCGTTTTATATAAATAATATTCTAGACATATCTCACTCACGTCATGATTCAAAAAGTTTGAATCTCTTCATTGATAAATTGTCTGCAGGTGTAGCTGCATTCAAGCAATTAGCCATTAAAGATAATTTGGATTTTGTTTTGTTATGTTTCGCTCTAAGAAAATTAGATTCTCAAACTGTAAACGAATTTGAAATGTCAGTTAGAGAAAAGCAAATGCCCTTGCTAAGTGACCTAGTAAATTTTGTAAAAGATAAAATAAAAATAATGGAGCGTACTTCAAACAATAATAATTTAAAGAATTATAATAATAATAATTATGGAAATTATAAACAGAAAATTAATCATCGCAATGTTTCAAAGTCTTTTATGACCAATACCAAACAAAATACTTGTTCATTATGTAAAAATTCCCATACTCATTTTTATCAGTGTTCTGAGTTTAAAAAACTCAAACCAATAGAAAGGTTTAATTTTATAAAGTCGAATAATGGGTGCATAAATTGTTTAAGTTTAGCCCATAAAAAAGCACACTGTAGTTCTACAAATTATTGTAAACATTGTAATAAAAAACATCATACGCTGTTGCATTTTGGTAATGAAAATGTAATTTATAATAATAATAATAATACTGAATCTGTGATGATTGCCAGTACGTCAACATCATTGTTCGCTAGTAATAATAATAAATTACATACAAAGGTAATTCTTTCTACCGCACAAGTATACGCATATTTGAATGAAAATAATAAGAGATTGATTAGATGTCTTATTGACAATTGTTCGCAAAATAATTTAATAACGCTCGCCTGTTGTAAAAAATTAAACTTACGAATTATCCCTTTACATAATTCGGTTGTCAAGGGTGTGGGAGTCAGTTCTAAACCAATTTATGGTTATACATCGTTGAAAATACAATCTCGCATTAATCAGCACTCATATGAGATTCAATGTTTAATATTGGACCAAATTACTGAGGACATGCCTTCTGAATTTATCGATACTGGAAATTTTCCCAAATTAATGTCAGTACCTTTAGCTGACAATACATGGAACGTACCGGGAAATATAGATGTCATTTTGGGAGCTCAAATCTTCCCTCACATATTATTGGGAGGAAGAATCAATGTAAATAATTTATCTCCTTTAATTGAAACTACATTAGGATATTTAATAATGGGAAATTTACCTAACACATCTAATAATGATAAAATTAACAGTGGCGTCTCGCATACAATGTCGATGATTTCTCTTATCGATCAATCAGATTTAGAGACATTGTCTTATTGTACTTATTCTAACAATGAGTTAGAACAATCTTTACATAAGTTTTGGCAATTAGATGAAGTACCTAATGTACAGCATTTGAGCCCAGAGGATGAGGAGTGTGAAAATAACTATTGTTCTACGGCCATTAGAGATGGTCAAGGGCGATTTATAGTATCTCTTCCATTTTCTAAAGAACCAAATTTATTGGGTAATTCGTACGCAACTGCTCAGCGACGTCTAATGTCTCTTGAGAAAAAATTCAGAATAGATCCCACATTGCGCAATCAATACAATGATGTCATTAATGAATACATAAAAAATGGTTATTTAATTGAAAGTCCCTCTCAACATGACGAAGAATATTTCATGTCACATCGCGCTGTCATTCGACAGGATAAATTAACTTCAAAGTTGAGAATTGTTCTCGACGCTAGTGCAAATACGCACACCGGTGTTTCGCTAAATGATATTCTACACACTGGAAATAATTTACAAGCAGATTTATTTTTACTTTTACTTAACTTTCGCTTATTTGCTGTAGCCATTACCTCAGATATTAAACAAATGTATTTAAGAATTGGTGTAACCGAAGAACATCAAAAATACCTAAAGATTTTATACCGCTTCAATGATGAAGAAAATGTTCGCATTTTTCAATTTAAATGTGTTCCATTTGATTTAAAGGCAAGTCCTTACTTAGCTATGCGTACAATACGCAAGCTTGCAGAAGCTGAGGTACAATCCTTTCCAAATGCCGCTAAAACCGCAACTTCGGATTTCTATATTGACGATTTAGTCAAATCAGTTCACGCCAGCTCCGGGGATCGAGAGGCTGCGAAGCTGATTAATGATTTGATATCTTTTTTCGCTTCAGGAAACTTCGAGCTAGTAAAGTTCGCCAGTAGCTCAAAGGATCTAATCGCTAAATTACCGCCGCAAAACTGTGCTAAGGTTGTATCACTCGCACGCTTAGAGCTTTGCTCTGCGTTATCGCTTTCTAAATTAGTTAGAATCGTCTATGATTCTTTCAATCCTCGATATCCTATTGAGGAAAAATACGCTTTGTCTGATTCCACGCTCGCTTTATCGTGGATTCATTCATTCCCGCACCGCTGGTCTATATTCGTAGCTAATCGAGTAGCCAAAATTCATGAAAATTTAGATTGCAAACATTTTTATCATATATCTGAAATAGAGAATCCAAGTGATTGTTTATCTCGTGGATTGATGCCTTCGCAAATATTGAGGCATGAGTGGAACGCACCTAAATGGGTCTCGACTGCGCCTTCTTGGCCTGTCAAACCATTTATACCCACTACTTCAACAGACATACCTGAATTTAATTCAAAGACTTTAAATGTCATTGTACCTGAACCGCCTATATTATACCCGCTGATCACTCGAATATCATCATGGAATAAATTACTTCGCGCCATAATATATATATTGCGATTTATTCGCAAACTATCAGCTGTAAAAAATATTCAAGTTGATCATTTGAATCCAGCCGAAAAATATGTTTTGCTAACCTTACAACAGGTACAATTTGGCAAAGAATATGCAACTATTTCGCAGGGTAAAAAGCTACCTTTACTTTTCAAAAGACTTGATCCTTTCATAGACAAGGAAGGTATCCTTAGCATTGGAGGAAAATTGTCTAATGCAGACTTACATTATGAAAGTAAACATCCCGCGCTACTTCCAAAATTTGATCCCGCTGTGGATCTATTGGTAGATTATTACCATACTTTGCAAACCAGACAGAAATGGTGCATTAAAGATAAACCCATTGAAGTGGGTACTATCGTTATTATACATCTCGATGATGTTCCACCCCTTCGGTGGCCCTTAGGAAGAATCGAAGAGGTTTTTCCTGGCTCTGATGGAGTCAATCGTGTGGCGTTGGTTAGGACCAATAATGGAACGTTTAAACGTCCAGTTGTAAAATTATGTCCTTTGCCAACCCAGTAATTTATCTTACAAGTATTCTTAGTTGTAAGTTTAGTTAATAACAATAATTCTAAATTTATTAAATATTGGTTGCTAATATAGTAACTTGTTTTTCTTTCTTTTCTTTTTTTTGACGGCTTGTTCAAACGCCTTTTTGTTCATGTTCGCTTTGTCATTATTTGTTGAAAGCTTAGTACGCTTTAAGCTTTCAAGGTGGGGAGAATGTTTGAGCCAGTAGCATGGACATTAGTAATAATTGAATTGAAAAACTGATTTATGGGATTGCGTTGAAGTGGGATTTAATAAATAGAGTCTATCTCTGTCACCCATCCATATTTCCTATAGTCCAAAATTATTGCAATCTCTCTCTCCTTAACCTTGAACCTGCAATGAATGCAACGCAACGCTATCTTCAGTAATTAATTACGATTATTCCGGAACACACGCAGTGCGCGTCTATTTCGCTTATTGTCGCATTTTTATCGCTTCGCTAATTTAATCAACCCGCATAAAATTAATTTTTCTTAACCATCTAAATCCGCTTACTTTACTTTTAACATAATAAATATTGCATTGTTTGTGTTGTAAATAAACCAGTGGAATCAACGAAGACATCGGGGGATCCATATA
This sequence comes from Mystacides longicornis, assembly GCA_963576905.1. Taxonomy (NCBI): domain Eukaryota; kingdom Metazoa; phylum Arthropoda; class Insecta; order Trichoptera; family Leptoceridae; genus Mystacides; species Mystacides longicornis. The sequence goes on from OY756428.1 coordinate 26,541,463, forward strand.
TGCACCAGTTCCATCACCAAAGGTAGGAATTTGTTTATTAATTCTCACCATATGTGCAAGCCTTTGATGAGTTTTTTGATTCCATTAAAACCGCATCCCGCATATACAGTCCGCTAATCCGCTCAAACAGTTACAAATTCTAGGACTCCATAGAGGAACATCCAATTCAATTTTTTTGCGTTAAATTTGTGATATTTACATCTCTAATATAAATGAAAGTCGGTTTGGTGCGAACGCTTATAACTCGAGATCGGCTCAACATGCAGATTCTTCTGATGTTTAATTTATTGGATTCTTCTCCGCTCCGGATAACAGAATAACTAATAAAAATTTAAAAATGGATAATATAAAATATAATACTAAAGTTAGTATGGAACCGATTTCCTGTGACGCCGTTACAACAAAATTATGATGGTAGTTCCCTCTCATTCTTGCAAACGTAATTGCCGCTCTTACAGTAGCCCATCCCACTTACTCCAATTTTCATACAAAGTCAACATTGGGCACATAGAGGTAGTATGTCTGCGCGCGAATATTATATTCTCGCGTTGTTCCCGCCAGAATTTGGAATACGAATGAAATATGGATGTTTTGGAAATATTTTAATGTAAATATTTTATTAGCATAACTCAATCGAATTACCGATTTGAGGGGTTAAATAAAACTTTGCAGTATTACGATATTTTTTTTTATCCGAAATATATTTTCGTTTATATTCGTTTATAATAACTCTCCGCTGAAGATGGTCGCATAGTCGGCCGAAAATATATTTCGGATAAAAAAAAAATATCGTAATACTGCAAAGTTTTATTTAACCCCTCAAATCGGTATAATGGCTAAGTATTACAAAGTTTCAAGTAACGTTTTTGAAGAATCAATCGAATTAATTATGTATTTTTATGGGGGCGCAGTGCACATTATGTACCTACATAAGTATTATGAACGAGCCGCCTCGGGTTAGAACCACAGGGCAACGTCTGTCGGGACAGCTAGTAATTATATAAAACAAACTATTTTGATGCTATCATCAAAACCAGCGGATGTTCGATTTTTAAAAGGATTCTTTTTTTCAAATTTGTCTTCTATTGCCGTTTTGAAGACTGGCTTATTTGACTTTAACAACGTATGTCATTTATGCGGTCTCAAGTTCCGAAATTTTCCCATCACGGGAGTTTTTGACATGTTCAAAATGACAATGACATATCGAAAAAAGCCACATTTCAGGTTTAACAGGAGGTGAAACTATCCAGTTCGAAACTATTCTATTCTAAATAATATTTGCGGAAAGTTCAACATGGCCATTAAATGTTATAAATATAGCATATTTTTAAAGTACTTATCCGGAAAACTTGATAATATTCTGTTAAATTTGGGTGGTACTTGATGTATCAGAATTTACTATCATTATCCAATAAATCTGTTTTTATTGAAAAGGTGTGTAATACTTATTGGGCGGATATTGAGGTCGATTCTGAAACGCTTCCGCTAAAAAATAGAATTCTTTAAAACTATAATAATACTAGCTTTCCCGACAGACGTTGTCCTGTGTTCCCGAGTATGAATACCTATTGAATTCGAATTGGTATGGTGATGAATTAAATATCATTTGACCAATGTGATTCCGAACGATGGGTCTGTTTTAAACCATGTATATTCCATCCGCATTCTGTAAATCGACAATTTCTGTCAAAATTAAAAAAAAGGAATAAAAATTATAAGGTAAAAAATACTAATAAGGTTGTCTACGTAGAGTTTTCTTTAATTTTCTAATTTTCCATGCATTTTTCTTAATTTTTTTTCTTCTAAAAGGACATTCTCCTGATGAAAGCCTACACGACAATAAAAGAATTAGCGAAATCGGTCCAGCCGTTTAGGCGTGATGCGATGACATTTTTATATATAAGATTATACATGTTTATATGCATGTTAACTATATAGCTTTATTTATAACGACCGGAGCTTAAGAATTAATAAAAACACAGTAATTTTCATCTTCTACCTATTAGAATTTAATTATATGTTTATGGAACATCTCTCGGGTATTCTTCATTCTTTTGCCCTTGTGAGCCAAAAACAAAACAAAACCATTATATGTAGGTTGAGGTTGGCTGTGCTGTAAGACATTGCTTGCAGCAACAAGTCCGCCTATTGGTAGTTTTTCAAAATTGTATTAACACTGTATATGTTTTTATATCCAATAAAGATTTATTTCTTTATTTTATAATATGTTATTTTGGTTGAAATCACTACTTGACATTGTCTACAAAATTCAAAATGTTCGTTGAAGCTTTATTTTAGGGGAATTCTTACAGAATCGATCTCATTCTGGATGGGTAAAAATAAAGTGTATTCCAGATTGCTTGGAAAGAGCTACCTATCTCACAGACAGACACGTGTTTATAAAGAAAGGAGAGTGAGGTATCTGGAATTATACAGGGTGTTTTGAACGGGCATTGGCTGGGTGCTGGCGGGGAAGAGGAACGCTGAGAAGGCTGGGAAGAAACGAGCAGGAAGATATCGGCATAAATATTGGAAAAGATCGGCGGTTTTATATACATAAAAATGTCTATTAACAGTTTGGAAAATATTAATATGTCCTTCGTTTATAAAAATGGCTATAAATACAGGACATTTATAGTGTATGTTCGTTATATCTTGTATAATGGAATCTTTTCCAGGTGGGGTAAAAATGTCGATACATTTTTATATTATTTTTTTACGATAATAAAATATTAAATTTTAAGAATTTAAGATATTCATTATAAAACGATGTAAATATATACACAGAGTGTAAATATATTCCTCGTTCCAATTAACAAGATACCTCCGAAAGGTTTGATGAAAACATTTCATTTTTACTATGTTTGATTTAACATAACATAACATTTTCCCTTTTTAGGCCCCCACCCGCACACCGCGAGCCAGCCCGGAGGAGACCAATCCGCAGCAAACCCGATCCGCACAAAGCCAACCCCTAGCCCGATTGCCAAAAAGCCAGCCACACACAAATCAAGCCCGCGGCGGATCCCCCCCCCCCCAAACCGACCCACAACACAATGCGGGAGGCCTAGGCCCCACTCAGGAGCATAGGGAGGCATCAAGAGCTCTCCATTGTGCTTGAAGGCGTCCGAGGCTCATTGTGCCTTTTCTGACCGATTGAGGTTTAAGGACGTGAGGTGGTCAACCTCACGGTCCCGATCTGTTTTTCGATTTCCTGCCTCTTACAGGATGCAACCCCATTGCACATGTTTGATTTACAATTCTTAAATTAGAATTTTAACAAGTAGGTACCTATAGGTTGACGAACTTCCTCCACCGATATTTGTAATGCAGAAAGTACGTGTAAAAAGCGTTATGTACCTTTAAATATACAGCACGGCCATTGTTATTATTTACATCGCGATTGCAATCCAATTCCAATCGTACCTAGGTCTATTTTGAATCCGGCATTGCTTTACGAAAAAAAATGGTATAAATAAGAATTTATACTTAGAGTACTCTTAGTATAGATAGACGGTCGACAATGAAATCAGGACTGAATTTCAAGAGTAGCAACTGTAAGCTTTATTTAATTTTTAAATTTATTGTACTCGTAAGTTATGAAATACAAGTTTTTAACTAATAGTTACCGTAAGACTTAGCCGTGTTACGCTTTATTTGGCGAACATGGTGAGGATAGATATGCAGTTGAGTTAGATGGGTACTATGGCAGGAAGGACATCCTGATTCCAGCTCCAGCGTAGGTCCCGGGCCGTCTCTCACAGCAGATATCCACGTCAGTCAGTAGGCAGTAAGTATTATAGTACCAGCGATGAGCATTATTGCCATGGGAAAAATAAATATGCAGAGCGAGCGATGCTTCTCTTAGGACTAGTGATCGACCAGCGCTCGAAATTCGACCATAACTTATTTAAATTATATAAGTTTGAACATTATTAAGGTTCCATTGTAAAAGACTGAGCGAGCGCTATTTCAAATTTTTCTTTCAAAAACAATGACAAGGATACGTCAAATTTGAAATGTTGATAATATGTACAAAGTTTTTTCTATTATTATCAAAGAAAAACAATATCCTAATCTATTCTCAATTTATATCCCGCCATTTCCAGCTCCAATATGCCGCCTTCAAAAAGCTGTCTGCGCCCATTATTTATTTATTTTGATAGAAAATTTATTTATTTATTCATCAGTTTAACGGCCTTTTACGATTTAGAAAAAAAAAAAACTTAACATACTAGTAGTGCACATAAATAATAAACAATCTACATAAAAAAAATATATGAGGCGCTTTTCATTTTATATCTGTTTCTATGAAGTTGATGTTCTTATAAATAGTCTGTGGAAGTGTGTGTGAGTATCAAAATAAACTTTTTATTGATTTTTGATTTAATATTTTTTAATGCATAATTAATAAAAAAATATTATCATTCGCCACTCCTCTATATAAACTATAAGTGTGCGAAATTTCATATTCCTCCGTCCGCGTAATTTTCGTAAAAATAGTCACAAAGCTTTTCTTTCACGTATTATTATATAGACAGATTGTTATATGTCATTGTGTATTACTCTTCACACTAAAACCTTCTTCACATTGGTCGAGTACTTTAGCGATGTCTTCCAACTAGAGGTGGGCATTATAACGATAGCTGATAAAAATATTAGATAAATAAAAATAACGCCTTTAACGTTATTTATATTAAACGATATTTATAAATAATAGTTGAATAAAAATAATAGTCAGGTAAATAATAGCCTACATTTTTTTTAGGAAAAGTTATGTTTAAAGATACCAAATAAATGTTCATTTAGGCTTGTAAAATAGAATAGCTTTAAGCTTTTAATATTAACGTTATTTTCAATAGCGATGTCTTCCAAACTTCCTACCAACTCCTATTTTTTCTTATATCTTACTGTTTTCATGACGGGAAGAGGGTTTGATAACGTGGCTGCGAAATGGTAAACGAGATTAACGGTTAGATTTTATATCGTTTATAAGTACACAAGAATAAGACTAATATTATTAAAAGTTTAGTTCATCCAAATTTGCACATTTATCTATTTTTGTATGCATTATAGATTACACACGAGTAGTATTTTGTGAGTAAAGGTACCTACACAAGAAATAGTTCCCGCTCAAAATGCCTGACGATTAATTTTTAATCAATTGCGAAATGTTAAACCAATTAATATAATGCAAACAGAAATAATGATATTTAAATATAAATAAAACAGATACATTAAAAAATAATCAAGTTCATCGGATAGAAATAGTTCGCAATAAAAAAATATTTACCGCTAGACGAAAATATGTCCATTAATCACTTATAATATTAAGAATACATTCAAATAGTTATTATTTGTTTAGTCCGTGTACCTGTACAGACAGATAATTAATTTATTGTCTATGGCTAATAATAGAGAATGTAATGCATATGTTTTTTTGCTAATCTAAACGGTAGTTATATATAAACATCTATGATCTAAAAAACAATAACCATAGATTGCAAAAATTACTACGCAAATTTTGTCTCTGGAAAAACGTAATTTAGAACGGAAAAATTTGTTGAATTTACGAACATAGGTGAAAATTTGAATATCATTGGAACAAAATGCATATAACGGATGGCAAAATATGATAGTTGACCGCAAAGATGTTCCTTCCGTCAGGGTCACGATGACATTGGGGAGGTCTTGTTGCCTCCGTTTACCCCCTCCGTCACAAAGGGGTAATCAATTGATTGAATTTTCAGGCGGGCGAGTGAAAAATGAACATGCATTCACGAGTTCAGCTGTCTTTAAATGCACTAAATTTTAAATTGCGATTTTTCACCGCGAAAAGGTTATACTTATTACTTACTTTACTTTTAAAAAAAGTCAATATTAAATTTGCAGAGCTGTAAAAAAGCAATTATGTATGTTATCAGAATACTGAGACGAAAAAATATACAAGGAGAGATTATTAATGATACACGGGGCACATTTCGTGTGGGAGTTAAGCTGTTTGTATTAACGATATGTTAATTGATGCAAATATGTTTGTGTACAAAGTTAGAGTACAAAATTTATTTATTTATAATGGATCGTAGTATAAATAATTAATTCGGTTGTGCAATATATAAATCACAATTATTATTTTATAAAGGATTGCATTACAATAACACATTTGAATAATATTATTATTGTAATTCGTACATAATACTAGGTACAACTTGTATCAGCTGTTACACAAAGATCGGCTCTCCTCTAGATTCAACACGGCGTTATTTCCGCGTTCGAATTTTGAATTTGACATGTTGTTAATTATCGCGGAACGTTCGGCGATGGCGTTTTGTCGCCGTTCAAAATACAATAATTGAATGTGGTATATGTTCGTAAATCCGAATGTTCGTAAATATATACAAAAAAACAACAAAGTCACTTTATTACCCAATGTAGCGAAAATATGTCTGGATAGAAAAAGATAAAGGATTTACAAATAAACATTAACTAATATGACGTATGTGTTCTTCCGGATTATATGGTCATGCACTATCTGATAATCAATGTAACAACACATAACATAATTACTTATTATTGTACAATGTTACTATTCTTAATATCAACTAATTGCTTTTCATGATAATGACTTAATTAGAAAAAACTAACGATATTAATTTTAGAATGTAATAGCTATTCTAGCTAATTAAAACTCTCAACATGGATATTTTGTATATACGTAGGTAGAATGTAGAAGAAAATTGCGTTGGATTTGGGAAGAAATGTTTTGAAATTTTATGCTCATTATAAAAATAATATAAGCTCTTTCTTTTGGGTGTCTTTGTGACATTATTTTAAAAGAATCTGGGCTTATCTGAATTGTGGACAAATACACTTGACATGTTCCACAGAAAGCAAATCTCGTGTTGAAAAAGATCAAGATAATCGCCATCAGGTATCGAAGCTATGGGTGAAATTACAAAGAACACCGATTCTGACCGATTCTTTGTGTTTTCACACTATGACGTTCAGAATGAATGCGACTGATCCTCCAGGCTACGAAAATTAGCGATTATTAAAAAAGGATACTTTTTTATTCCAGAATGACAAAACCATTTTGACATTTCTGGTTCACTGGCGCGCTATTGGGAGGTGGAACGGCACAATAAAGAGTTTAGTAGCCCAATCCGCTTTTTTTTCTAATGGGACAGTAGTGCGCCAGTTGTTTTATGAAAACAACTGTCCTAATCCTAAAAATATTAGGCTAGAGTTGCAAAGACTATATAAATTTAAAAAAAATACTTAATTGGCTTGGTTTAAAGATTCTTAAGTAATTCCGTGATGATGTAGCCCAAATAAACGAGCGAACATAGGCAGCGTTGAGCCGAGGGTTTAAATATATATTAAAAAAGGCAAATTTTCAAAAGCGCCCGGCTTAATTATTATTTTTCTTCTGAAAGAATAAAAGAGGGGAAAAAACAAACAAAAACAGGAAACGGATGCTTTTAATTCAACCAGATTATTTGCGGGCTACACGGCAAAAAAACCGAAAGGTATGAATAACTTTAAAAAGGAGAGAAAATTGTTTTGATTTGAAAGAGTACCTTGAGTTAGTAGTGCAATACACACAAATCACCCTCTATAGGTGGACTTTATTATCCTATATTTCAAAATGATTAGCTGTGCGTGTGCTTCGCAAAAATTTGAGAGCGGCTGAACTAAATGTAATTTTTTTTTATAGAAAATGTATCTGTGCCCTCTCATTCAAGTGAACACAGATACACTCCTTACCTAACTCTTTCAAAGTAAGTTACTAAAAGCTAGTGTCATGAAAGAGAAAAGTGTCTTTATCTTTAAGTTTAAGACAACGTTGATTCAAATCATGTTCCATCTCATAGAATAGCCTTCGACAATAATTATTATTCTTAAAAGGGAAATTACGTGCAAGATTAATATTTGTAATAAAAGTTGTTTGTATAATCCTAATATTCTCTGGAACCAAAAGAGGTACCAAAAGAAACTGAAATATTGATTTTACGTTTGAAAACAAAACGGAAATTAGTTAAAATAGTACAAAAGGTTACACAACAATTTCGACTCCGAAGTGGGACAAAGTTCGACGGGTCAACTAGTTTATTATAATAAAAATTATACGAGTACACCCATCATGACTGTGTAAGGTTAAGCTGTAAGAGTTGATCCTCGAATTAATCAGTGACTAATTATTTTTTATCTTTCAGCAGGATTTAGCGTGACATTAACGCACAAGATTATTCGTAATCTCGTCGATAAAAATTTCTCTAAAGATCATATCGTTTTTTTTTTTATATTTCCATAGCCTTCCACTCATTATATTGAGTGATTTAGTCATCATATCAGTTAATAATGTATTTTCTTAATATTATGAACAATACGCTTGTAGATAGTTCGCACAACACACTTTGAAGAATTCGAGTAGGCCCAACGCATCAATCAGTAGATAGATAAATATATCTTACAGAAAAGGCTTTCCTTGAGATATTTGCAACATCAATGTGTAGATATCGCTTATGTTTAGGATATCTGACGCCATTTTTAACATGCAGTACCTTCTGTTGGATAACGATTTATCTCTAGGATGGCTGTCAAAATAGCCTTCACTGACGTTTTTAAACTCCCGTAACGCCAAGAATGTGACGCCCTTAACTTGTTTTCCCATAAACCAAAATGATAATTATATACATCATCATTAAACATAACGAGAAAATATACATATTATAAAGAATTATCATTTTGAAGCTTCGAACAAATCATATTTTTCTTCAATTTCGATCGACAAAAGACACAAATTTGCCGGTTTTCAAACAAACGATGTGGAACAATATTCATAAACTTTCTTTTAAATCATTGTACAGTTACAAGTTTTAGAAATAATATTACAAAATTATAATATGCGAAACAAAAAACAACATTAGAACCTAACCTAAAAATTTGATTCAATACGCATTAATTGTCAAAACAAGACTTCATCTGACATCAAATCTGGCGCGAAAAAGCAAATTCATAGAAATTTCCATGGAATCCAAAGAAATTGCCATAGAAATCAATAGATTTCAGCATAGCAACACTGTTATCTTCTAGTTATCCATCTATTGGATAATTTTCAATTGATGCGGCTGTCAGATTCTTTCCATCACTTTATCAACTACATAACTTTATCTTATAGATGGCTACCAAGAACTTTTATCGACATATTGATGCGTTGGGCCTAAGTGACAAAATTCAAACTGCTTTCAATACAACCTCTGTAGAATCAATTACTTGCAGTCATAACGGAGCAAACAATTCTTTCTTTGGCCAAGGTTATTTCTACACATTTAACCGAAATTATTAAAATTGTTCATATCTTATTTCTATGTTTTTCTTGGTTACCATAAACAATCCAAGGTAAATAAATATATTGTTGTGTTTTTTTTCTTCTTTTTCTTAATGAAACATAGAGAGAACAAAATGAAGGACTCAATTGAATATTGTGTAATTATATATATATATATAGATATATATGTACACGCTTATTTTTTGTAAGCCATAGAAGTCGCAGAAAATGCGTAGGAATAACCACTTTTTCGCGGAATATTTTTTGTTTGAAAAAAAACCCCGCGAAATTTAGGGGTAGAATTAGCCACTTCAGATTTTTTTTTACTGAAACTCTATCTATAGGTAAGGAACTTTAGTTAGATTCGTCTCTGCATAAGATTGTATAATATGTATGATGTGTTGTGCAAAGAGAGACAGGATAACGATCAAGTACATAGATACTTCATTGACGCAGATTTTGCCTAGAAATTCTACTAATAAGAAGCAAAAGGTACCCAGCTTAGGTGTACATCTGTGATCTGCTGAAAAAACAATTTCGACGAGGTTATCCATCCGTAAAATACTATAGGTTTCGAACCTAGCGGTTCATTCGCCGACTTTCAATCTGAAGGTCGTAGTTCGATCACCGGTTTCGACGGACTTCCTCTTTCAAAGCACAAGCTTTGCTAAGTGTGAGTCAAATTCACTTTGGGCGAGCCCCGAAATATGTTTATGAAAAAAATGTGCTATAATAGTTAAAGTACAAAAATGAAGCAATCTTCATATCTTTGGTTATCAGCATTGGATGCGAGTGGTTATAGAAGAAGATTGATATTTGGAGCCATAAAATCGGAAGTTGAATATTTTCAATAAAAACAACACTTATTTTGATTAAAAACAACCCAATAGAGTACATATTATCTTTTTCCAGAAATAATAAACTTTTTTAGCGCATGAACAAAAACGTTTTGAGGTGTCGGCAATAATAATCACCGATACACCTAACAATTAAGTATTTTTGAAGAAAATTATTCGAAAAAATCACAATAGGAAAATGTTAGATACTCTTATAAACGAGATTCATTCTTGTTCACGTGGAGACCGCGTTGAGTTTATTGAAACGCTGTTTTCATATATTAATGTCTTCAAAATATGTTACCTACATATAAATTAAAAGATCTAATGTTTTTCAAAATGAGTTTACTTTTTTAAACATATTATGAAGTATATTTTTTTTCGAGTTTTTGACACATCATCCACTTTTTATTTCTACTATGTGGCACATCGGCCGTATTTTATTGATGTCAAAAGTACACGGCTACGATAGGGACCATTTATTTTTTTGAAATTTGGCTGAAAAACTTTTTTTATTGGAAGAAATTATAACGATCGCCTCATTAATAGCGCAATTTTTTTTTATAGATTGGTATTTTTTTGGTCAAGCACTCGACAAACAGAGAATAGTTTACTTTTTTCTTATCAATCCGCCATTTTGTTGTTGGTTGAAGTGTCATAATGTTTGATGCATAGACAAAAAAAAACTAGTTCTTAAAATAAACCGATTGTTTGTAGTTTTTGCGAACGTTTTAAGTAAATCAACGCGATTAGACCAACTAGGTAGGTAGATAAACAAACACATTTGTAAAATTCTACAAATTATAATAATATTATTTAACTATAATAATATCGTAAGTGATGTATTTTATTATTCTTATTGTCGATGTAAGGTTTTTTAGCTGTCAAGGTCTGTCCACACAGCCGTTCGTAATGGTGTCGAGTTTATCTGACACGTTTCCTATGACGTGTATGCTTATTATAAACAACTGCACGGATATTATTTATTAAATCGTATAAATATTTAATTATATAATACATATTCAAGACATCGACTGAACGTGCGAATATTTTGTTTGTCAATATTAAATATCGCTACAGTGTGGTTGCGTATCGTAAAAATGCGTGCCAATTAAGAGATTTTGTACCATAGATAAATTTCTTCAGGCGCCATCTTGTCGTTTCTTTATATATGACATTGGTTGGGGTATCGTTATTTTGAAAATATGCACACTAGAATAATAATAATTATTGGTTGATGGTAGCTGATGATAAAATTTGAATGCGTGTTGTAGGCTGGTTGTAGTTACAGCTTCTTTGGTCGATTTTCACATTCTATTTCTATTATGTATTAACTTTGTGAATTCTAAGTATGCGCAAAACGTTTGAAGGCGCGGTGCGAACGTTTTCTAAACTATGCAAGTACCTACCCCAACTTAACTTTCTCATTTTTTGTTAGTTAACTTACTGCATAAATAAATCAATCAACATGTCAATGGGAGGTTTTCTGGGGAGCTTCCTACAATACACACTAGGTGGCAGAACTTCTAATCAGGTCTATTGTCAAATTATGACAGCTCTGTCAAACATACCATCTAGCATTGACTGCTGAATATTATGCTAATATATCTCCTCTCTTTTTTGTTTTCCCAATTAAACAATTTAACGTTTTAATTATTGATGATTGCAAAAGTGGCTTTTTCTACGAAATAAACCATGGAACCCAGTGTAAAAACACTATACACAAACAAAAGCACTATAGGTATGAATTTGTCTTCAAGGGTGGATTTGCAGTAGTTCTTTGAGAATACGTTTCAGTTCTGTATCTTCTTGTTTAATTGTTTTCTGTTACGGTATTTTTAAATTTGTATTTAGGTAGGTATATAATAATAATAATAAACACTTTATTGACATGAATATATAAAAATAACAAACCAAAATTGGCGGGCTTATTGCCTGGGGCAATTTCTTCCAACCAACCTATATAATAAATAAAATAAGATAAACAATTATTTTAATTGTAATAGTATGTAAAAATAAATGTACAATGATTATTCTAAACATATTATGGTTGAGGTTATAAATGTCAAAGTTGAGCAGTGTTGCCAACGCCGTTTTTCAAACCCTAAGTAGCCCAACTGAAAATTTGGTATGCGGTCATTCCGAAAATTTTAGTATCCGAAGAGAGGTGGGAGTTCACTAAAAAAGGTCATTTAGTGTCCGGAAAGGTGAAAATTCGCTAAAAGGGAAGTAGCCCAAGTTGTTACCTGTCGCCTTTTAAATTTTTTTCGTCGCCGATTCTCGTTCCAAATAGGCCAAATGACAGTAAATTACCCCCTTTGGCAACACTGAATTTGACAATAGACCGGATTAGCTAGGGCGCCTCTAGCGGCACAAGATGGAAAAAAAAACATCCCGTACAATCGTCAGAATTAAACGTCTATGGTTATTTCTACTTGTCAGCAGCTCCTGTCAAATTTGAAAATGGCAGCCAGCTATGGGTAGAAAATTTTGAATTGAATAAAACGCACATAAAAGCAGATGCATGGAAAATCTCGAATACCATAATATTCATTTTATTTAAACACCCACAATTTTATTTTTGTGTAATAATCTTACAGCAACTAGTTTTTAACACAACTTTTCAATTTTTTAATATTAATTGGCTCATCATTTTTTCATTATAGAAATTCCCATTCAATAATCGACATGACGACGTCTGTCGGGAAAGCTAGTAGGCATTTATAGAATATTATAAATGAAAAGGGGAATTGACTATAAAAATATTATTGAATGCTATAAAATATATACAATACGAGTATATTATTGATTCATGTTTTTGATATTCCTACACACCGATTGGGGATAATGCGCATTTAAATGTTTCTACCCCTTCATAAACGAGGGATGCACAAATATTAGTCGAGGAACCCCTAAGATTTTATTCGTTTATACGTATGAAATGTTTTAAAAGAATTATAACAAACAAATAAAATTTTATTTCCTTGCAAACGAACACCCAATCATGTTCAAAACAAATGCGTTACTTCATCAAAGGCAGCATTTTGTGTGTGTTACCTAAGCCACCTCCACATTACAGAGCTAATCAAAATCAGTGTGCACAACTAACCAATCCGAGAAAAGAGAAAAATTGGATTATATGCATCTTACAATGTTTTTAATAACTACTATATTCGTATGGACAAACGATGTCACGTCATTTATGACCAAGCGATAAATAAATATTTATTAATATTCATAGAAATCTCATGGTTTTAAACAATGAACGCTAAAAATAATATTTCAATGTATTTTGGCTGATTTGTAATATCGGTTTTAAGTAATTAATTTGTGAGATCTAATAGTAAAATGTTTGTCATTGGATGAAAATTGCACCCACTGACTATAATAGTAGAGTTTTTCCTATACATATTATATCATAACGATCATGTAGTCGTGAAAGATGTTGAAATACTTTGTTCCGTTCCTGCAAAGCAGAGCTGAGTTATTTGGACATGCCGTGGGAGATGTTTATGACAGCTCAAAATCGTAGAATTCTTCCTTTTCCCCTATGCCACTAAGTAGTGTTGCAAAGGGAATATAAATGGATCGACTTCAAATTTATTAGTGTGCGTTTATACTAAACGAACATAGAGCGGAATCTAGAAACAGAGCATACTTTCTTTTATAGTTGTTATTGGACACCATGGAAACAATAAGTGAACTAATTAATGGGGGATGACAGATTAGTGTCCATATCAACGATCAAGAGAATATACTCCACTTACAGCTCTGGCGCTATGTTCGTTTGGTTTAAATGCCCCCTTGGTGGCTTGCTTGTGTTGGAGATCTAAGAAACATGAGTGAAAATGGATGATGGACTCTTGATGCTCGAATAGTCGTATAAAGACATATTGAAACAACGGCGTCATCATCGGTCTCAATGAATATACCGACCTCAGTAGCGTGGACTTCACATTACGAGGTCCCAGGTTCGATTCCCGGTCAGGTCAGAGTTTTTCAAAGTGTTTTTTCACTTGTAATTTCTACCCGGGCTTGGCCTGTCTCAGACGGGACCGGTTGATTGCCTCAGGCAATAAGTTCCGCCGGCTATACTGAAACCTTTGTATAGAAAAGTGTGAATTAATTATATATGTAAGTAATTATTTACAATCTTCAATTCGCTGAAAGAATGCACCAATGTGGTAAGTATACATCTTAAAATTTACGACTGTTTCTTGCAAGTCTCGATCGTAAAAGATCCTTGCTTAGCAACGAACTATAAACATTGAAAGGTGCATGAATAATATTTTATATACCTATTCAAACACTTCGATTTCTTGGAGGTACAGCTTTTAAAATAGCTATTAACGTCGATTGTGTTATTTAGATTATTAAAATAGAACTATCTAGATTTTTAATCCTCCTGATAATGTCACGTTAGGAGGTCGATTCTGATGTAAGGATTTTCCTAAATCATATGAAAAAGAACGTTTTAACTAACAGTTGCGCTAAAAAATGATCTTGATTCTTTTTTAATGAGCCGTATTCAATCAGTTGTAGCAACGGAAAAGGTCCCGCAAAATTTTTCGTGGATACTACTTTTATGTCAAAATTGTCTCATCCATTTGAAAAATAACACTTCTAATATTCTGCTGGTCTTTTGTATTTCTAGACCAATAATTGAAATTTGATCGTGAAAAGTAAATTTGACAGTCACTCATGTGACAGGAATTTTCATGTTTGCACATCATTTGATTGGAAATCACTTACAGCTATATTCATTCACATCAATCAATTTCATAATGTAATATCGCTCGGGTTATGTTATTTTGGCTCAAATTAACTTACATTCTCCGCTAAATTAAACATGTTAGTTGAATCTAAATTTTAGTGGAACTGCGATACAGAATCGATCTTTAGGAATCCTGGAGATCGACTTTCAGCTGGATAAAGGATCTAGTCAATGTTATTGGACTATCCTGATTACTGTCCGATTTAAGTCTCTTCAAATTTCACTGGGAGTTGTCCTTAAATTATTTAAAATTTTCAGATGACTAACAAGGCATGGTGATGTCATTAAAAAGTATTGACCAATTTGTAGGTATGCTATAATATGAGTATTGAAGATGTTGACTATTAGTTGGTTTGTTTAGTATGTAAATAGGAATAGTTTATCTTTCTGCGTTGCCTAGAGGATGCCCAGGGGCCCACAAGGGGCTTCGCTAAGTCAAACACACATTTAGCGACACGTTGTTTATTTATTTATTCGCAGAGTTTGAATATTCCGATGTTTAAAATGCCTCCACTGAACGGTGTTTAATATTCTGATAATGTTGTTGGATGTTTTAATTAGCGTTGCTGAGTGGATTTGGTGGAATGTCTGCAGGACGCGTTCATCTAATCAAATATACCGACCGCTGAATATTTGCAGGACACAGGTTGATGAGTAAGGACAACTCTGACTTGCAAATATTGAAGTTGCTGAGAAAATGTTGCGAGCATATTATTTTGTCTCAGCAGTTTCATATTCAAACCAGTAGTGTAAACAAATAATGAATAAATCACATTCGTTGTAAAAAGGCGAGACCAGCGACACAACTCATCGTTATAAGTCGTTAGGTAGGAACTGATATGAAATGGTTGACAGTCATGTTACAGAATAGATGACAGCTCACATAATTTCTTACCTAGGCCTACCGTTTAGTGATGATCATATTTTTGTTTTCTAAAAAACGTTCCTTACTATATAGTAAATGGAAATTATGAATGTTTTGTATTTGGTCATTTAAAACAATCAAGATGGAAATACACAGGCTGGATTAAACATAGCTGCGCCTCCTTATATTATATATAGGTTATACTGGATTTATAAAATACGCAGTATTAAAAATACGAGTTTGAGTAAATATTCTTTAAACCATTGCCAATAGTCTAAACATTGCACTTAGTCCATATCCATAATCTAAAAGCGTAAACAGCAGATCCAAAAATCATCATGGCACTGAGTCTACATGGGAGAAAAATCAGTTTTATTTGAATATCTCAAAATGAATTTTTTGGTACTTAGTGCGTATTTTATTTCCAGTATACTTATTGTTATAATAATAAGGAATATCAGTTGTGACGACTCTGTACCCCATAAACTAAAATATCACATAAAATTTTGTGATTTTTGTTTAGAATGCCGCTTCAAGAACTTAGTATGTGTTGTATAACTTATTAACCTTACCCCATAACACATTAGAATAAAATTGCAATGCTTATATCACAGACCGATAAAACATGAGCTTTAAGCCACGTGTAGTAATAAAAGAAAATAAAAAAATCTTCAGGCAATGAATAGTTACTGCTAATTGGAAGATATTGATGGAAATCGTGTCCAAGCTATATAACCACTGCGGCTAATAAAAGTGATATTGCCCATCACGCCAACATTTTAATAGGCATCAGGTGTTTACAAAGTGACCAATTCAAATTGCCTATTTGATTAACATGTCTCAGTTACCATGCAAGATTTTAGGTACTAAATTATTAATAGGACGATGGCACAATCTGTATTTTTAGTACAATTTAATATTTTTCATGTATAAATAATTCATGTTGTTCCTATCGACTTTCAATATTATTAAATTGATCTCAAGTTGTAAAATTTACAATCTTACGACCGACTGAAAGATTGTAGACAACCTATGTCTTGTATAATGCTACTTACGACAGTCTTCTACGTTTCAAAAGGTGGCTCAAACTAACATAGCGTAATTAAACAACATTGTCGTCAAATACGAAACTTCGAACTCACCCAAGAGAAACTTCTAACTCCTAATGTTGCCTAGCAGACCCGTTCAGCAAGACGCTTAGCTTGCAAGCTGTAGTGCCATAGTAGAAACATAGAAAATCCTTTATTTTAGTTTTGGACAAGCCTCGACAAGAAAGAGTCCAGTCACACGTGCAGCAAACACAGACAATGTTAAGTTTATTGACTGGGAAGGGTATGAACAATCATGCAATCATGTTGATTGAATCGTGTTGTATTGATTGAAAGCAGGCAAACGTACCCGAAACCAAGCTGCAACCTTGTATATTATTTGGATGGTTGTTGACGAAGCCAGGTTTTGTTTGAGCGCGGGGTTGTTAAGGTGTAGCAGCGTGCGATGTTCGTGTGCACAGGTGTTCCGTGTCGTCCATTGGGGGTCGTACCAAGGTGAGAAGCGTTGATTGGTTCGTGTAGGGGTGCAAATTTATGCAAAACAACACAATAATAATGAGCTTGGATATAGCTGGTAAAAGCTGATAGTTACAAACGCAAGGTTTATGTTTGTCTGAAACGAAGAGTTAAAATTTGCATTTAAACCTAACTTTGAGTGCAATAAATTAATTAAATGGGTGTGGGTGGTGAAACCCAAATTTACCTAAGAATTCTTAGGAAGTTCTTAAGAGTTTGGAACCGTTGGTGAGAGTTACCATAAGTCTCTTTTCCTATGTAGGTTCATTGTTATATTATAATTTTATTGATTGTTAATAATTATTATTAGTGTAACATGTGAGGTGATGTAGGGATTATCATTTTGGAATAAATTCATTTCATTTAATTTTAAATATTTTGTACTCGTTAATTAATTAAATGAGTTATGTGAATAAATATTACGGACTCCTTAAGATAAAGACGAAATGTCAAAACGAGCCCTTTTTATTGTTCACATTTTTCTGTTTCATTCAAATTTCTTGTAGTTTCAAAACCTTCAATTTTTACACACTTACCTACATAGTTTCAAACTCTTGAGACTGTCTTTCATATTTATGTATTAAAAACACATTTATTTATTAGTGTAATATGTCTACTTCTAATTTAAAATAAATAATGTATAATTCCAAAAATAAGACATTCCCATTACCGATACAAGGTAATTACATATTAAATTGTTAACGTTATTTTCATTGAAACAAAATATCGATAAAATTGTCGTCAATACTTCAAAACACATTATTACTTTGTTTTGAGTAGAATTCGTTTATATTGAGAATTCTCGGAAAATTTGATTGGCTCAAACAGCTAAGTAAAAAAAATAACAAACTGTTCAAATATTATTACATATAAATAAACATAATTATATAATCTGGCAACTCAATCAATATACAGACACGATATTTTCCAAATCGCAGAAAACACGACGCCATTATTAGCCATGTTCACTAAACTGCGACATCGCTGTATTGTGACTTTCAGAATAGGTAACGAAACGTCACAAAAGCGTACACACATCACTGGTTATCCCAAATTGTGAAATGGCGCCATCACACCTATAAGATATAACTAAAGTTGAGTACAAGGGGGATTGCCTGCCCAGATCAGAATTTTCAAATAATAATTTTTTTCTTGTTTTGTTTCTCATTTGAATTCTGAATAAAAAAAAGTCTAGGATTATTAAATTAAAAAAACTAAATAAGGAAAAAGCCCCATTCGTTTTGGTCATCTATATTATTCTAGTAAATAAAATAAATCCGCAATAGGGTTGGGGGTTAAATGAGATGGGCGTCTCGAGAGAATTCCCGGATATCTATATGGTGAGGTACCTATGTTGTAGGAAGTGTTGTTACCTTAGGTAGCGCTGCAAGGCACTGCTGTTTGACATCCCAGACGAGCTGGTCGCGGGGGAACTGCAGACTCTTGTGCACGTTCAGCTCGGGGACATGGATGCGCAGGGAGATCCAACCCTCGGGAGCTGCGGCCCCCGCCCCGGGGCCTTCCGCGGCCCCCACTCCCTCCATCTTCTCTGCTCAACCCTTACATCTGCAACAACAAGACACACAATATTAAACCTCATTACTTAAGGCTAGGGGGTAAGCCAATGACCTTGGGGTAATGGGCGTGTCTATGTCCTTTGTCCCCCTCTTCTCCTGCACTTACCTCAATTTAAATCTCCTAACACAAAGTAAGAAAACTTGCAGTCTGTCAAGAAATTGGCAAAAAATTGAGGGCGCTGTTATCGCTCATGGTAACACATTAACAATGACTGTGCTAAAATAAAACACTGTAACGGAAATATTGAATATTTATAATGAAAAAAAATATTTTAAAAATGTCTCTATCGTGACTTTTCAAGAAGATTTATGCATATACTTCGAGACCTAGAGATGTAATTACTTTTCTAATCGAAGCTGATTTTCAATTTCTAGTGCAAATACGTAGTATAATTAAGTTTTAAATTGTAATTATTTATTGAAAACAAAAAATAAAAAATAAAGATAAATGATAAGTTTTGTGTTTGAACAATTATTTTTTGTTCCCTTGATTTATTGTTCCTTTAGCAGGTTTTTTCTCTGAAATAACTTGCCAAAAATTTTACATATTTGGACTTCGGGATATGAAAAATAAAAAGCCATAATTAAAATAAAGTGATGTTTAATGAATTAATTGAAGTTAAATAAAGTATAGACAAACTGTAATATTCTTTTAAGCTTTCATCTATATAAACTATATTTCTTGGAGTTCTTTTGGCAACATCCTGTTTTCCATGATTATTTTAAGACAATTTTCTCTTTTAGCCGCAATACTTTCCTATTTGAATTGCATTTTTGTACGAAAACCCAATGTTTATTAAAGTTTTTCGTAGAAGTTCGTAGCTCCCATCAAAATTCAAATAATTTCGTACAACTTGTAACATGCTTCTCAAACTGGGTATTGCTTTTTTTACTGTATAAAAATGAACTTTTTGCCTTATGGCACAGCGGTCGAAATCATCCAATTCTTTTTTTGGTCGCCCTTTTCTATGTTTACCTGGCGTGGAAAATTTGCATTGATTTGAATTCCCTTCTTTTACAATTCTCCTAATAGAACGCACATATTATATACCTGAAAAAAAATAATTAATTATTTGATATGAAAGTTTTATTGTATAAAAACAATGAGCTGACACTGTCCAAAACATATTTACTATTATCGATTGATTTCTTAATATTAGTATTATAATTTAATAAGTTTATACATTATTTTAATTAAAAAAGTAAAGTATTATTTTAATTAAAAAAGTAAAAAAAATCAACTTATATAGTATTGCAATTTAACAAACATTATTTCCTATACCGTGTTTTGTTTTTCGATCGTCAAAACAAACTGTCCTGTGATCTTTTATTGACATATATTTTTAAAACAAATAAAGTATCCTTAAATGAGCTCTAACTAACTTCTTATACATGAAAATGTTAAAATTTATCATGAAAAAGTATTTTATCTACAAAAAACACAGTATTTACCAATCAATTGAGATGTTAGTTAGAAAACATTAGTAGACAGTTCTCCGGCTTTAACTCCACTAAACATTGCGAATACGTGGCGAATACACACGAATAATGATTTTTCTTGATCCACTACGAATTGTATTGTTCATTTTAATGTCCAAACACACAAACACAAAACTATATTTGATCATGAAATACAAACAAGATATCTTATATATAAATGTCACTGTCAATTATAAACAAAATATAAAAAAGTCCAAATAACTAAAGTTTAAGTTCAAAACGAATAAAGTATAATAAAAATATATTGTCCAAGCACACAAAACTATCATTTATCACGAAATAAGCATAAAATAATCCAAATGTCAATACAGTCAAAGGAACACAACGTCCGCTTCGAAACAAACTCTCCATATGACGCCTCGCACCCCCGAACCGCTTCTTTTGCCTGTAATCTTCTATAAAATAAACCATAGACAATAAAAAATTCATACAATTTGTAGTTTTTCAGTTTTTTTTAAAAAAATACAATTTTAAACTCAATTATGCTACGTATTTGCACTAGAAATTAAAAATCTCCTTCGATTAAACAAATAATTACATCTCTAGGTCTCGTAGTAAATGCATAAATCTTCTTGAAAAATCACGACAGAGACATTTTTAAAATATTTTTTTTCATGATAAATATTCAATATTTTTAAAATATTGAAAGTGTTTGCACTAGAAGAAAGATTGAAGAACATCACAATATTTTTCTCAAGAAGCTATCTTTAACAACAACGATAAAAAATTGCATGAAAAAACACCAAAAAACAGCGATTACCCTACCCCAGAGCCTTAAAGACATTTGATCACAATATAGGTACCTACAATAAGTTTTACATCATATTATAAAAATATTAACTTAGCATACTTCATATATGACCCATATTCTACTACACTGCCATCTCTTGAAAAAAAGGTAAACACAATCAATGGAATATTATTATTAGCCAGCTAGAGCTAGACCGTTTGTTTCAACCAATACAATATCTTAATACCATTATTATCTTAAGTAGAATCCTAAAAATATTTATTTGATTCCTGATAAAAAGACAGGATATTAAAAACGTGCAGTTCATTGGAGGAATTCCTGTTGCAAAGTTTGATAAAAGCGTGGAATTTTTTAATGATGTTGAAAGTTTTGGAATGGAGATTTCTGCTCCAGGTATAACACAGGCCTCGGAAAATAATAACATACGTATGTATTTTGAGCTTCGTTTTTTAAATACTATTCACTACGTATGTACATTTTGAGGCAAATGGTGAAAAATTTGGTGCAAACACTAGATATTATATTATTCAACCAACATGCTATATGGGCGCAAAATGTTGAAGAGTCGAAACGGACGAAGAAGCAACTGAGAAGGGATAGGTCTTATAATAAGAATTGTTATACTGGAGTTCACCGAAGTAAATGAAAAGAAAAGCAAATATTACGCATATTAAAATATGCAGAGTTGACATCAATGCGGCTTATTCTTGGCGGGTAAGAAAAAACCGAAAGGCAATATTATTCGTCAAAATTTTTTCGACATATTATTATTGTAGTACCTTCTGGAAGATATTATTCCAGATAATCCCTCTCCGAGCGAAGGTGTATTCATCTGGTGTCTGTAATTCCAGCCCACGCTTATAGCATTGGGTATACTTTGCTCGTAAACTACCCACGATATTCTGGAAAAAAATTGTGCGTCTGACAGGCTGGAGTTATTTTATCTGTCTAACAAATAATGATAAGTACCCACTACTCGATAAAGCCCTCTTTGATATTTTCGTTTTAAAAGAATTTTTTTACTCTTCATCTGAGAAGTTTATTTGAGGATTCCAAAAGATAAAATAATCCGTCCGCCCACGTATTTGACTGCAGGTTACGTTTGTTTGATTTGTTATTGCGTAAGAATCAAAGAGTTATTCAGCGTTTTAATAGGAAGAGCGAACGAAAAAACAAACTCAATTACAAGGCTCTATTTTTTTTTTATAAAATTACTAGCTTTCCCGACAGACGTCCTGTATTCCTAACTATGAATATTGAATTCGAATTTGTATAGTGATGAATTAATTATCATTTGAACAATGCAATTTCGACCGATGCGTCTGTTTAAAAGTAGTAGGTATATTCATTCCATCCGCATTCTGTAAATCTTACCAACTACCTAACAATTGACAATTTCTGTCAAAATTTCAAAATTGGAATAAAAATTATATGGTAAAAAGTACTAATAAGGTTGCCTACGTAGAGTTTTCTTTAATTTTGTCATTTTCCACGCAACTTTCTTATTTTTTTCTTTCATAAGAACCTTCTCCTAATAAAAGCCAACACGACAAAAACGAATTAGCGAAATCGTTTAGGCGTGATGCGATGACGGAAAATAGCTCTCCATTTTTATATATAAGATTCGCGTGATTGTGACAGTTCGCCGGTTTAATCTACCTACATGTTAACAGCGTCGTAAATTTAAAACGTTCAAAGCTGTATAAATCAACCAAGAAGAAATGAATAGGTATTAAATATGATGATTTCCCAATGAAAAATTTTACATCTCGAAACTAGTGGTTGTGCTGTGAACAGCGAGGTCTTACCGAGCTTGACAAACTATCTTAGTAGTATAGGCTGGCGGTCAAAAACCAGAGTCAAGTAAGAATACAGTTTGGGTTCAAATATTTCTAGATGTTTTCACTCGTACTTTCTATCAGCGGTAATTCTCGTTTGATTGACTAACTGCGATAATATGCCTTAGACAATAAAGTACATAAATACCTATTTTATACTTTGTTTTTCATACTTACATACAGAATAGATTGAGTGGTTCTTGGTCTTGTACCTACAAACCTAAATATTTCACTAAAAACACACAAACCTACATGAAAATTGGTATCTGTAGCCCTAGTATAAGTTTTCGATGATCGAATATCAAAACGATTTTTTTTTTTTTTTTTTTTTTTTTTTATTGATATAAATATAGAACATAATTATTTACAAAAACAAGTATAATACTATGATTGAGTCACGCCAAATCTAAAGATTTGTCGGCGTGTTCTCTTTAATTGTAAGTACATGATACAAAGAAAGTTTACTTAATCTACTACTACATTAAAAACATACTTAAACCATAATTAAATTTAAACATTAATTTAAATAGTTAAGTATATACAAATCCACACTTTATTAACCATTCCTTGACTAACTTTTTTGCAATATTTTTACTTTTGCATTCCTTAATAGATGCCGGCATCATATTAAATATCTTTGGCACGTTGTATTCTAATGTTCTTTTACCGTACTTATTATTAAATTTGGGGACCATATACCCATCATTAAACTTAAATCTAGTGTGATGCTTATGTCGCGGATTATCTTTAAATTCGGTTTTTGAAAATTGGTCAAGGACCATTCTCTGCCAGAACAAGCCTTTAGCTGATAGTACATTCAATTTTTTAAAATATAATGAAATATCATTCCGCGCCGCGTTGCAAACCTGCTCCCCCACTACTAGTCTTAAAATCGATTTTTGTGCGAACATTACCCTTTTCAAATTAGTATTAGTGCAATTACCCCAGCTACCAATACCATATCTAATCAAAGATTCAGCCAAAGACTTGTATACAGTAATAAGTGTGGACCTAGGCACAAAATATCTTATTCTATAAAGCATAGCAGCAATTGATCTTAACCTTTTACAAATTATATTTACATGTATGTCCCACTTAAATCTATTGTCTATATTTAATCCCAGATACAAAAACTTATTTACAATATCTATACATGGACAATCACATAATAAGGGCAGCTCAACATTTTTATGTATGCACTCATAATTGTGTGACACCAGCTTCGGAGTCCCACCAACTGCCGCAATACTTGGAGATCTGACATGCATCAGCTTGGTTTTCTTTGCATTGATAATCAAGCCGTAATCATGTGACCACCGAACCAATCTATCATAGTCGTACTGCAACAATTTGCGAGCCTCCATCTCATCCCGATGCGATACCACAAGGGCCGTGTCATCGGCATAAACAAAATACTTACAGTGGCGAAACAATACCCTCATACATGAGACAAAAATTACATACAGAGTAGGGCCCAAAATTGAACCCTGCGGTACCCCCGTCAGAATCCGTACCGATCATCGAAAGAGTTTCGAAAAATTTTCATACTAAAATGATTGAATGATTCGATCGTTTGATTTAAGAACACTAATAATTGCACGCTAATAAGCGTTTATTAGCGTGCAATTAGCTTTCGATAATACTCGTACTAGCCCCACAGGACACATAACATTTCCTAAAAAAGGTCATTTCCAGACTTTTTCCGAAAAGGTGCGAATTCTCCAAAATAAAAAAGGTCATTGAGTATAGTGAGCGCGAGTCTAATAACTAATATTAACTGGCATGTAAATGAAATGGGGCTAGGCTACTATTATTACTAAATATTAGCTGACTTATTTTTATTCAACTAATATTTACAAATATCGTTAAATATTAATAACGTTAGATGCGTTATTTTTATTTATCTAATATTTTTATCAGCTATCGTTATAATGCCCATCTCTAGTTATAAACTAAGAATATGTCTCTTGGTTAATATCCTCCCCCTGCTTATGAGCGTCTCTTTCTGAGAAATAAAAAAGCCAAGAAAGCTCGACAAAAGTCTAAGCTTGGATAATGGGAATTCGAGCGCCTTACGGAAGACGGAATCTTGGAGTGTTTTTGTGTAAGAACAGTACCTATGTACATTGTACAAGCAATCACTTAAGACAAGGACAATAGGATACGTAGACGTATTATACGAAGGCACACGTTCACAATTCAAAGAAAGTTTACTAAGAAACCTACTCATAAATCTGTATTTTTTATATATATCTTATATATTTATATACATCGAAAATACTATTTTATAAAGCCAATATGGCCGTCGGAACCTAATGTTTGAAGCATTCTATCAGTCAACCGGTAGTGCTGTCCAATCTGAGACGGGATGCCAACCCTGAGTAAAAATTTCAAATCATTAACAAAATAAAATTTCTTAGCCGACCGGGAATCGTATCTGGAACCACTTGATCGGCAGTTGGCGCCTGTGCCGCTAGACAACCGAGGATAAATGGTAGGTTTGGAGGTAAGAGTTCATTAAATAAAACGACAAGTAGTGATTTATTTAAGTCGGAATAAAACGTTGTTGGGCTGGGCCTTACTGTCAATAATATTATTATGTTGAATGCAATACTTCCAATGCCAAGATCTCTGTCTTAAATCAGCATTAAAATAATAAAAGTAGAATGAAAAAAAAAGTGCAAAAAAACCTTATAACGTTTTTTGCCAATTTTTTTCCCCATCAAGGTGAGTAATTTATAAATAATTCGATGCGGAAAACCACCACTCATGCAGGAAAATGTCAAGTGAGGTCTAAAAAGTTACTCAAAAATAGAAAGAGAGCGAGAAAAAATTAAACGTTTTGAGACAGCAATAAAAAAAGGGGAGCAGGACGGTTCGAATCCTTGATTTTTTTTTCTATTTTTTGGGGAAACAATGACGTTAAACGCGACGACCACGTTCGGAGGGAGGAAAAAAAAGAGGGTGAATACAAAAGGAAAATATAAAGAGAGGAGGCTCGTGATAAGGGTGCAAGCATTCCGCTGAGTCGAGATTTTAAGTCCCGTTAAAAATATAAGTGGTCGTGTACTATATAGCCCCCGTGCAACAATGTATAGATTAGGGTAGGGTTGAAAAAAAACGAGTGATACAATTTGATACAAACCTTTCGATTCGTTTACCTGCATTTGTTGTAGTTTAAGGTTAAGAATTTAAGCAGTAAATGGAAAGTAAGAAAATGGATTCCATTAAGGGGAAAGCTCCTTAAGGATTCTCGTGTTAATCTTTCTCCGTGCAGGCAGGACGGCGTATCGAGAGGATAATAAGACAAAAACAAAGTAATGTTTCCTCAAAGGACATTAATCCTTACAAAGAACGAAGCACTTCCTTCCTGAATATTTAAAACTAATCTATAAGACTTATTGAACATTGGAGTTTTTGCTCTAAAATGTAATAATTTCATTCAACATGTAAGTAAATAATTATGTACTAACAAAGTTTATTGGAATTTCAAACATAAGGATTAGGCATTAAAAATGGTTTATTTCATTACAGTTCAAATAAAATATTGTATAACTTTTCCTCAATTTTTTATTATCCTGACTAGTTTCATAGGCACACGTCTCCTGTGACCATGTGGTACATGTTTCTTAGCCTCCTGTGACCATGTAGGACGTGTACCTACGAAACTAGTCAGGAAATTAAAAAAATGGGGTAAAGTTATACAATCTTTTTTTTGTACTTTATTATTTCATTACATTAAGATGGCATTGATTAATAATAAAAAAGCATTACATAATTTGATAAAATTGTAAATCAAAAGCATCCACGAACCAATCTTCACAGAAGAAACATACATATAGGAATGAATAAATGCATGGATATGACGGTAGAAAATCGGTAGGCTAACAGAGAAGATTGCCTAACCAAACGTCGTCAGAGACATTGCAGAGCGGTAGCTAGGGTGGAATGGCAGTTTACATCGTAAGGCCCACCATACACGATCACTCCGTCCGTCCAAATGGAATGATGTCATATCAAAAATGACCGTGAGTGGGGAAATACAAAATTAGATAATGAGGAGTGATAAGAGTGAGTCGGATATCCATCAGTTCAATCCCGTCAAGCCATTCGTCCATCCCTCAAAACGGATCGTCAAACGATCGTCGTTGGACTCGAGTGGGCGAGGTCCAAGTCGTCATTTCACTTGATTGTCAGTGTTAAAAAAAACGTGGACCAACTTCGTTTCATTTTGTCTTTATCCTTCCACCAGGGTACCTACACGTGTTGATGTTATTTTAAATTTAATAATTTCGTTATAATGTTTGCAAAAACTGGAGTTTCACATCTGTCACAATGGATGACTTGCATTTGAAGTGATCGAGAATGAGACAAAGTTTTTGGAAGTCATCAAGACGGATGACTCATAGTTAATGTACCGTCCCAATGGGAATGATTACGAACTTTGAGAACTCGCTAAGAGCAGCAAGAGAAGACTGCTGTCGACTTTGCAAACCTTTTCAGTTATGCTTAAAATGAACGAAAAACAGTAAGATAAAGTCTCCCACAATTTCGGAACCAGATGATAAGATTCTGCTTTGGAAAACGCTCTGTTTAGCCGACTATAATTCAGCATTCTAAATACATGACCATATTGTCTCCATTATAATAGAGATGATATCAATATCGCGAGATAAAATTTTAAAACTCGCGTTTTTAATTTTTATTTGAGAGTGGGATCAAAAGGTGTATTAAAAATACGATGAAAAATTTACACCACCGACGATGGATAAAAAAAAACATTAATTAAAATTTGAAAAAAGAACGCCGCCAGAGCGATATGAGCCCCCCCCCCCCTCTCGCATAAATTCAACCGCATTCTATTCTTTATTTCAGGAACGGAAAATAAAAATTTGAATTTACTTACCGGTAAAATGAATAAAGTAAATTTTACTCAAGTAATTCTAGTAATTTCGCCGTGGGTTCTGTATTTTCAAATTAAAACAAAACCTCCCTTAAGTTTTATGTTTTAATGCAATTAAAAGTTATTAGTTTGAAACGTTGAAGGTTCTTATTGTAGAAGATAATAGGGTTAGTCAAAACAGCAACAAAAGTTATCCTTAATAATTCTAAGTATTTCCGCAAAATTCTTTACCAGAGCCTTTGCATGATAGGCATATTATGTACGAGAGTAAATTCTAAACCTATGTGCAACAACTTGGTGAAGTGGTTGTGAGTTTAAAGATTCGGTCGCCGACTTATTTAGGTTCGACCATCAGAGCAGACCGTTCCTCTTTTTCGCCACAAAATCGGCTTATGAAAGATGTCGCAAAGGTGTTTGTTTTAACTTTAAGTGAGCCGAAATTTATCGTAAACAGTTCATAAATCATTTTCCTCGGTAGCCTAGTTGCTTTGGTGTTGAATTCTGATCAATAAGTCCGGCTTTCGATGCCCGAAGGGTTAGGTTTTCACATGTGTTTTTTAAAACCTGAATTTCTATCCTGTCTCAAATTTCATGGTATCGGTTGGCTGCTAGAAAATGTTATAATGACATGGGATTTTTCGACATGTTGAACATGTCGAGAATTCTCATGATTAGGAGTTTCGTAGACTTAAACATTACCACCTAATGGCAAACGTTGTCAACATAAAGTGATCACACTAAGCCAGCCTTCGGAATAACAGTAGAAGACGATTGTGAGCCCGTAGTGGTTTGTTCCATTTAAAAATCGAACATCAGTAATGAATTGTTAGAGGTATTAGTTGTTACATATTCTTTAAATGTATTAAGGCATTTCTTATGATCAACCGTTCTCGTCCAATCTGACATAATATGATGCCAGCCCCGGGTAAAATTTCAAGGCCAACGAAGTATAATATACATACATGAAAATCAGCATATTATGTGGAAAGATTGAAAAAAAAATACAACCTTGCAATACCATGCTACGCATCAAGGTGATACGTACAACATGAAAGAAGTATTGATTTTTTGTACTTAGTATAACGACGATGTACAGACGGTGTACAACCATTCGTATGAAATAATCCTGTTACAACGTTTCATGACAAAATGTTATATTAAAGAATCAATTTCACAATGTGACCTAAAGTTAATAAAAAATATAAAAATGAAATATTATTTTCTCTTTTAACAACTTTTTATCGAAAGTGGTTGGTGTTGTAGGTAATGAAGGTCGTAGGTTCGTTTCCCGGTACCGACCGTTTCCTGTTAAGACTCAAGATGTCAAAAGTGTATTTATGCTCACTTTGGGTCACCATTAGGCTACCAATCACTTCAAACTATAAAATATAGGATCTATTTATTTATTTATTTGAGACACAACCGAACACTGAAAAAACACAGACAAATAAAAACCTAGAATCTCCAGTGCTCCAATAGCGTGTATCTCTCGCATGAGAAAGATATCGAACATACGTATTTGTACAAAGATTTACTTTTTTTTTTAATCTGTAGTCATTTCTAAGCTGTCAACTATCAAATGGCATGTTAAACGAACTGACCCCCCCCCCCCGTCGAACTTCGACCTAACACAGAAAAAAAAATTTGACTTATAAGATGAATTAAATACAGTTTATGATATAAAAACTGAATAAAATTTAACTTATAATATATTGCATTATGTTATAATTATTATTGTTGATTCGGATGCGGGATGAAATTCGACGGGCCATATGTTTGTATTAAAAACAATCAATTCCTCTACCTTTTAAGTTGCACAACTTAAAAAAAAATCCAAGAGATGGCGGTGTAGAAGGAAATAAGAAGCGTGTTACATAATTGTATATCTTGTTGGATGAACAGACTCCATTAAACTCAAATTTTACCGAATTATTTCGGTAAGCTGCCAACGGTTGCCAACACTTGAGAGCATGAATGGTTCCGAATTCTAATCTTGCGGTAATATGGAATACCCTGTAAGGTCAAGACGGGACTCGCCATCACTGTATGTGTCCTGTATTAGAAGAATTCTCATCTGAGATATGGAAATATAAGGTAAAGAATAGCACACGCATTGGAGTTAATTAAAATAAGACAAGTATGTAAGTATACACTTCTAGTACGGCACCTGGTCCAGCTAACCTATCTCGGTACAGTTTAACGGGCAGCGTGAGAACACGTTGACATTTTACTAAGTATTCGCTCATTTATCTCTAAAGTAATCTACAAGTAACTGTACACTTTTCGTCTTTCAATTTCGACTTTTTGGTACAATACTATTTTAAATTCCCGATAAACCTATAATGAACTGAACGGGAATCATGTAGGTACACATTTAAAAACTAGTGGTCACCCCTCGTCCGTTTTTACGGTTGTATTAGGTTAGTAAACAATAATGTAAAGAGATGGTTGGTAGACTAGCGGTTACGATGCCGGCTTTCGTACTGTTTTGTGGGTGCCGACCATCATCATCTTTCACGACACTAGCTTAAAGTAGCTTAGGTACTGTGAAAGAGTCAAAGAGTGTATTTGTGTTCACTTTGAGTGAGCACAGAGTAATTTTATAAAAAAAGTCTTGTGTATACAGACGCGGTTCCAGTATCGAGTATGTGTGCGTATCAGCCTGTTTATAACAACACAACTCACGCACTACTACATAGAAAGTGCCTGATGTAGGTATGTGTGCGTGTGCATGGTCCGCGATTATGCTATGGGTAGGCGGTTTAGTCGTTCAGTCAGTATTCTGGACTATTCAACTACATTCGATTGTTTGGGGTGAAGGCGTTGGGTGGCATGTATTCTTTATATTAAAAACTTGAAAATAATCATCCAAGTATTCACTTTATATGTAAGTGGTATTACAAATTTGACTCATTTTTTCATTTTTAATATTCTAATAGGTATCCAATCCAATCTCCCTTAAGACCCCACTTGGGGGCATAGGGAGGCAACAAGAGCTCTCCATTGCGCTCGAACTTGCGCAACATTAATGACCTCCTCCCACACCATGTCCAGATTCCTCAGCTCTGCTTCGAAGGAGCGGAACACTAATAGGTATAGTTTACAATTAAATACATCTGTTTTGTTTTTCCTCATTTTAATTTACGCTGATCAGTTTCCGAAGCGCACGTACAACATAGTTGCGAAGATAATCACTTGGTTCGATTCCCTACCGGATCAGTATTTTTTATGTATTCATTGAACATTTTTAACCATCGGTCAGCATTCTGTTTACAAATGGACGGGAACAGTTATACTGGATAATATTTAATGGGCAATTTGATACATCAATAATTTTTACTTAAAGACAATAGAGAATATTAATAAAATCCATCCATCCATTAACAGAAATGAATTAATGGGCGATGACAGATTACATGCGCCTTGAGTTCTTGCTCATTCTTGTTTGCTTTGTGATAATATCAACGTTCAAGAAATAATAGGTACTCTATTTCTTGATCTGGCACTATGTTCGTCTGTGTTAACGCACCCTTAAGAGAAAACACTTTTCTGAATAAGCAAAAGTGTTAACAGCTCGGTGCATTTTTATCTAACAATAAACTATGATCCAATTACATACGACCTCATGCTTAAACTTATGTTGTCAAGAAATGTAAAATAAATAAGAAGAAAGAATAGGAGGGGGAGAAATCGCTGTCGAGTATGAAGGACGACGTAGGTGACATTGTAACGAAACACAAACTTCCAAGTATCGACCCTCACAAACAAAGGAAAGATTTACGATGTGATAGCGTAACAGCTAAAAGCTAACGTCAGGAGATTCGAAAAAATCGTACAAACCAAGTAACCACATAACTACCTATCCACCAGAACTGTAATGTAGGTAGGTACATGAAGAGAAAGAGTATACACAGTGTTATTTGACTAAATTCTTTTTTTTGCCTAAATTTATTTTACTTACATATGTGTTATACCTATATTCTGGTATTCATAGTTTCGCAAATTCTTTGACCATTTCTTGATTGCGTTGAATTTCATAGGTGATGGAAAACCGAGAGATAAATAGTGAGATAGAGATCTATTAGAGTAGTGGATCTCTATTGCCAAAGTGAGGATGGTAATACAATTAGGAGTGGATGCCCGAATGAAAGCATTCGTTCAGTTTTTGATTGAAGAGAAAATGTAGTCAAAATCATATAACATAACATAGCATAAAAGAAAGGAAATTGAACACTATAATAATTAAAACTACGGTATTGAAGCTAAATGATAATGACAAAAAATACTGCAATAAAGATTCGATACAACAAGAAATTGCAAACATTATTGCAGAAAACTTGAAGATTGAAGCAAATGAAAAAATCAAACCAGATTACTCACAGGAAAAAATACACACAATCAGTCTATCAGATCTTGGACAGTAGATGAGGGCTGACTTTCTCCTTTGGCCAGGTTAAATGCACTTTTCTACGAAATATTTGCTGTTTATCTGCTGTCATTTCACATTATGCTTTTGAATCCATAAAAAATGTTAAAACGAACATGTAATCTCATCGTCTATAAAGATTATTTCCCAAAAATTTGGTTAGATTACCTAAATAAGGTAATCAAGACCAAGCTCCCAAGATTGAATAGGCTACGATGGGCCGGACATGTACAAAGAATGCCATCATCGCGGGCACCGAGGAGAAATATGGATGGACACCGAGAAGGCCGAAGAAGAAGAATTGGCAGAACAAGGCTGCGATGGGAGGACGAAGTCAGGAAGGATGCCGAACAATTTCTTGACTAACGGAATTGGAGGACCGTGGCAGAGGACAGGGTTTTCTGAAGGCGACGATTATTGGAGAACAATTCTCGAATTGGGCTTTAGCACTATCGGAAGAGGATGATTAACTAAGTAATATGGAAAAATCCCATTTCGTCAATCTTCATTACAGGTTCAACTGTAAACAAAAACGAGGCTGCCGCCAGGCAGTACGGAGTCCAGTCAACCCGAAGTACGAGCTTGGAAATTCAACCTTGTAATGAGAAAGGTAGGGGGTTGAAGGTTCATCATATAAATGGAGAAAGGCACTCAGATGCCCTGGGATATTGACGGGTGGTATTTTATGAAAGGCGCACGTCAGGTTTGTTAGTGCGTGAATATTTATGATCCCGGTGCGGCGCGGCTTGGCGCATTGTGGCGGACACGGAGCCGCGGCTAATTGGTAACGAGTCTGGCCGGACTGAATATTGATCTTGAAAATGAAAACGAAACATAAAGTATGAACGAGTTATGGCGGCTCTAGCCTCTCCTATTCAATTCGCGGTCATTATAATATTCAGCGACTGGAGTATCCTTCGCCAAGCTAGAAGCCAGTGGTGGAGCAAAAGGCAAAAGGGACCCGAGTAAAAAAAGTATTTACAATTATTATAAAAAAATGGATCTGTTGATATGAAACGATTATTTTTGTTGCTTCTTACGATCATTTACCTACTATCATATAAACGCTCTTATATTTATTTTCATCCAAAAATTTTGATACATTTATCAGGAATCAATATGAATATAAGTTTACTCGATCATTATAAAAAATTGATATTTACATACATAATACAGGCTTGGCCTATTTGGGCAGCATTTCCATTTATTGTCTGTTATCACTGTAATATATTGTACCTAAGAATAAATAAATAAATAAAAATAAAAAATGTAGATGAGTTTTTGAAAATTCATTAATTTTAGAATCCATAAAGAAAATAGGTACATTCAAACACTCTATCAAACATTGCAAATGGATTGCGTTGAGAAACCAATTTATAAATATACCTATAAATTTTCTAAAATGTTCGATTTCTAATCATGTTAATAAGAAGGAAATAAAAATCATATCCATCTTATTGGCGTAGAATGGTTATTTATTTCAGAATTGATATTAGGACTCCTGTTTCACAAAGAAGCGGCCCCTTTGCTTGCGGTTGCGCCAATGCCGAAGGCGTCTCATTTAAAGTTGAGAGACAAGCCGTAAATCAAATCGGCATAAAAGCGAACGCAGCAAGGCTTGCATTGTGGACACAAGTGGAACTTCTCCACGGCTCCAGCAGTGGGTGATTAGTGGTGTATACTCTCGAAAGCCGCTAATGACTATAGACGTGATATTATCATACAGACTGGTTGTTTTAGTGTGTGAAGTTATTAGCCAATACATAATGCAATCCTGGTACCATTCATGGTGTACAGAACAAAATGCTTTTCGAACATGTAACAACTAACTATTAATTACTGATGTTCGATTTTTAAATGGAACAAACCACTACGCGACCGTCTTCTACTGTTTTTCTGCTTGTTCGAAGGCTGGCTTAGTGTGATCACTTTACGTTAAACGTTCGCCATTAGGTGGTAATGTTCAAGTCTCCGAAACTCCATGAGAATTCTCGGTAAAAATGTACTTTAGAGATCTACTCAAGCCAAAAATACAAATATGTTCGGTTTGCAGCATAGGGTAAAATGGATTCGGGGGTATATGTGAAGAAGACTACATGCATCTTTACGAATCTGTAAGAACTAATGACTTTAACAAATTCGTGTTTGATAAAATGCTTTTCGTTAAACTAAAACAAAAATTGATAGAAGACAGAATGCACACAAGTCCTAGAGGCAGGGGGCGCGGAGAGAAACGAGAAAAAGGGACTGCGTAAAAAAACACGATAAATAATAGTCTTAATAAGAAATAATACAAGACAGGCTTGGCCAAGTGGGTATTATAATATACTGAAGAATTTAAATAGAATAAGGGTTTAAATAAATAAATATTTGCATATCATAGTAGTTAGGTATTACTATTGTGACAAGTGATCTTTTCCCACGAAATAATATACGAAAATACAACGAACTTTAATCTAACACTAAGTCCAATGCATACGAAACGCATGTCTATAGTTATTTCATTCAATATTTTAATGTTAGGTTTACAGCATGTTTCAGATCATTCCTTTTCTCTATAATTTATTTTTTACGATTTCCTTTTAACCTTTTACGCGTTAAATTGAGACGCAAGTGCGTGTAAAATTTAGCATAATACGTCGTATGGATGTTCCGACCAGACCCAGCCAACATAAGCGGTTATTCGTATTTGAATTTCCTTTATATGCATAGAATAAGGAGAACGAAGAAGTCGTTAATCAAAGACGAAGAGACGGTGCTGAGGCTGAGGGAGACAAGGCCAAAGCGCAGCCAGATAGCGGCTAACGAGCTCGACAGATAATATTCCTGCGTGTGAGGAGACCAGGGCATGGGTACCTACGCAACTAGGAGCATAAAGGTGCAACTGAAGAACGTTCACTGCTCCAGAGGGTAAGCATAGTCAAAGAGCATTTCCACTACTGCGACTTAAGTTGAAGAAAAATATGTAAAATATAACAATAGGTATGACATAGAAATGATTCGTTCCGAGGTGCCGGCAGTACACCTCTTTCACGATATTGGTTTAAGTAGGTAGCTTACTATGAAAGAGTTCAAGACTGTATTTTTGTTCACTTTTAGCAAAACTAAAAAAAATCTAAAAAAAAAGAACCATATAATATGTATTCATTATGATGATTCATTAGAGGTTCCTTCGGGAGGAAATATGTGATATTTAGAACCTAAAAAGCAAAGAATCAATACATCTATATTTATCGCCTGCGAAAAACATACTTAAAAGCTTTAATGGAAACTTTATCATAATGTAAAACTGCTGCTTTGAAAATTTTGAAAAAAAAAATATCATTAGATTTGAAGATAGAAAATAGCGAAAGATTTCATTTTCCCGCTTTGTGTTCAATTCTATATGACGGTGGTCAAATAGTGGGATTCGGCATTCACACTTACGTACTTATTTACGAACGATAGTATTTTAATTGGTTGGAATATGGGTGTCAAAAATTAAACACAGTGGCACAATTCATTCGAGGTAACAACATCATAATGTGCTAATTCATATTGTCGCTGCCGTATAACAAAACTGGATAGTTTTAGATAAATTGATATGTCCTGTCCTCAATATTCATAAACTAAACTAAAAGTAGGTACACCAATAAAATAATGCAATGAAATTCGATATTTCAGTTGCTAATTGGTAAAATTTTTACCCATCACACCCTGTCCCATACCTAAGGGGAGAGAGAACTGACCTCCACACCTTTCTATCCAAGCACGCTTCTTCTACCGACATACCATTTCTCATACAAACTCTACTATTTCTCTTACTTCTTACCTGACCTTCCTTGAGAACGGAATCGATCTGTGCGTTCGATCCACGTCATTCTCGGCGGCCACGCTTTCTTACACATTTTCTTTCAGCCATATAAATCTTCTTGGTCATTATGTTCACATCCATTCTTTCCACATGCCCATACCATCTCAACTTATTGATTTATTAATCCATAAGAAAATTCAAACTACATATTTACATCCCGATAAGTTCAAGTGGAACTTGTCATCAGGCTATATCTTACATTATTACTAGTTTTACATTTTATGATTATTATTATTTATTTTTTATCTCTTATACCTAACTCATGTTTCTTATTCCATTACCTTTTGATTTCACTCCTATATTTTATAGTATGTTCACTTGTCTTTTAATATATTTTATGATTTTATTTCAATACCTTAAGAAACTTCTTACCTGACCTTCCTTGAGAACGGAATCGATCTGTGCGTTCGATCCACGTCATTCTCGGTCGGCCACGCTTTCTTACACCTTTTCTTTCAGCCATATAAATCTTCTTGGTCATTATGTTCACATCCATTCTTTCCACATGCCCATACCATCTCAACTTATTGACTCTCATCTTTGTCACAACACTATCACCGACCTCGGTAGCCTAGTTGTACTAGCGTGGACTTCAGATCCGAGGTCCCGGGTTCGATTCCTAGTCGGGTCAAAGTTTTTCTACGTGTTTTTTCACTCGAAATTTCTACCCGGGGTTGGCCTGTCTCAGATTGGACGGGACCGGTTGACTGGAAAAAATAGCCTCAGGCAATAAAGTTCCGCCGGCTATACTGACACCTTTGTATAGAAAAGTGTTATATTATATTATTATATTATCACATCAATACCACATTCCTTTCCATATCCCACAGAGTCTTTCCACATATTCTTCGTAGAGCTCTCATCTTTTTTGAGATTATACTACATACATTCTTCTTTTTTCGTCCATGTCCACATTTCACATCAATACATCATTAAAGGTAACAGGATTGCGTTAAGCAACAAACAGTATTTGGTTGAATATTCACTGCTATTTATTTTACAATTGTTACTTTTTAATTAGTGCGGAATGTTGAATGTTCCTGCTACTTTAGTTACAGACATGACTTTTCGAATCTCTCCAGACAATTGTACAATCAGCAGAATTGTTCTGCAAATAAGATAAAAAAGAATGGAAAAGATTTTTTTATCTGAGCTGTAAACCAAAAATGTAATTCCAAGCCGGAATGGATTTAATGTTATTTTTAGGATTACAATTATTTTCCATTGAAAATATCACTCGGAATTACGATAGCTTAACTGTTTAAAACGGAAATATAGAAATGCATTTTCGACTCGATTCCACCAACACTAGTTACCTTTAACGTGGATATCTATTAATGGGAAAAACGAAATCAGAAATAGAAGTGGTTGATGGTAGCCTGCCGATTATGACGCCGCCATTATGTTCTGGTTCGACCCCAGGTGTTGACCATATTCCTCTTTCATGAAACAATAAGTAGCTTACTGTGAAAGAGTGTATTTGTGTTCACTTTGAGTGAGCACAGATTCATAAAAACAAAAAGATTCTTATAACAGCCAATAGAAGTTTCATCATGTCGCCAATTTAAAACAAATAACAAAATCTACCAACTTGACCGATTGATAGAAGGTTAGGAGTGTCAGTGTTAGCACCTCGTCATTGCATAGCTGGGGTCGTTTATTCGAATCCTACAGTCGCTTCTAAGACACTCGTGATGAGTCGACGATTTGAAAATCGTTCACCTAATGGGGAACAACACCACCTATATAAGAAGGCCTTAGCGCTGGCGGCCATTTTTTCCTCTCGCGTCACCAGGCCGCCGGCGTGTAGACAGATATCATAGCGTACAGGTATAAGTACATACAGATATAGGGAAGCGAATGCTGGGCCTCACGATGTGACGCAGCACTAAGGCCTTCTTATATAGGTGGTGTTGATGGGGAACGTCGTTTACATTAAACCAATCCGTAGAGAAACAACAGTAGGAAATGTTCGTAAGCGCGTATTGGTGCAAATTGACCGTTAGAAATCATTCACGATTACAATGAATTTAACATTAAAAAGTTGGCAAACTCATATTATTATAGATGAAAAAAAAATCGAACACAACAAAGAAATTTGGTAAACGGAACGTACACATTCTTCCAAACACCCTCACATGTCATCGCACAGCAAACCCCACGGAAGACGGCTCCCGGCAGACCACCAGAGAGGTGGAAGGACAGCTGGGAGTCAATATCGCAGGAGGCTAACCTCTACAGGCCACAAAATTGAGAAGAAGAAAATACGTAGTAAACGTGGATATAAAAAGAGAGGTGTCTCTTTGATGTTTATCAATAATAATTATTATGTAAATTCGTCAACGAAGATTAATAATAAATAATAATCTTTGCGTTATCGCCTGATAGCGTTAAGTTGGGAGGCAGGTGACACTTTACGACAGGATTAGCGGTTTACTGTCGTTAGATCACCCAACTTCTCATACCTACCTATTGTAAGCGTTGTTAATTTTATTACATAGGTGATAGTAATAATTCCAGGTGTAATCTTTACTCCTGGAATTACCTTACTCTTGACATTTCAGCTACCTCCGAATCGTGCATGTATGCAGACTGGTATAAAAATATTTTAAGAGTATAGTATATGAGAGTGAGCGAACATGCGCAAAAAGTGATCGATTTATTAATTCAATTTTTTTTAACGTTATGTTGATTTTTTACAATAGTAGCTGCAAACCGATGCTGCTTTGTGCTTTGGAGAAAGATTATAATTACCACTATTTATGGGCATTAATTACCACTAATGGCTTGAAAAAACTACTACGGGCTTACGACCGTCTTTTAATGTTATTTCGATGTCTGGATTAGTGTGTTCACTTTACGTTAATACCGTTCGCCATTAGGTGGTGATGTTCAAATCCCCGAAACTTCCCATTATGATATTTTTCAACATGTCGAAAAATTTTATGCCCCCGGCAGGATTCGAAGCTGCGTCCCTAGTCGTGTTTTGCAGATACGCTAGCCACCGAGCAACATGACCAGACTCTAATTCCTTCGAAACATGATGGGCTTATAACAAGATATTATTATATTTGAATAATTAATGAGCCATATATAATAGCCAACTGTTGGAAATGACTGAGAACAACTAAAGCAACGAGGTTTTTAGACTGCGACTGCTGTCATGTATTTGGCGCCAGGATGTGAATACTGAATAGGTATATCATTTTTGTTGATGTCTCATCTTTATGGTTTGGTTAGTACCTACACAATTCGAAATGTGTTGAAAATCGAAAAATTAACATGAAATGAATGTTTTTATTAACTTTATTATTAGGCTCTAAACGGCAAACTGTACTGTGATGATAAAGTGTATCGCATGAACATAATATTACCCAAGTATTATCAATCTTTTTGAAGGAAGTGAAAACTGTAGAAAAATAATATTATTATTTTGTACCAAATATATTATTGTGTCGCCCTATAACAAATAAGTTTCTTTTGTATTTTGTTCTGGAAGTTATAAGAATGTCGAGTCTGATACGACTTTAGCAGTCTAGACACCCTATATGATTGCGTTTCGATTTCCGGTCAGTCCATATTGTTTAGCTCTTTATCGTTTATTTAGTTCGAAGTGATATCCGGGCTGTTTTTTTTTTGTCGTCCTAAGGTACCCTGTGTAAGGTTATATTATGGTGAAAGGAACCCTGGTCGGCCGAAATCAACATAGAAAACCACAAGATTCGAATTTCATCAATAAAATTCGAACCTTTTTTTTTATTTTAATATAAGTGAGGCGGCATTTTTTATTTGATGTAATACCTATGTTTGTGGTGTGTAGAATTATGCTTTCTTTTTTTGTTACCTATTTTTTTTTTTTCAATATTGGCAATATTGAAAAAAAAAAATAGGTAACAATCAAAGAAAGCATAATTCTACACACCACAAACATAGGTATTACATCAAATAAAAATGCCGCATCACTAGGTGTAAATGTTAACTATTAGAAGGATTATTAACAAAACGACCTAATTAATTACGTTCTAACTCAAGAAGAAGTCTGCCAAGAAGCATGGTTTTTTTCTCATTCCAGGCACACTTGTATATTATTTATTTTTATGAACAACTACGCAGTTAATACCAACATTTTTGATTCTACATAATATTTTAGTCCGTTTATTTATATTTTTGTACGAGCATCAATCATAGAAAACAGACGTTAAGGTCAGATATTAATATGCCCAGATCCGTACAAAATGCTGGAGAAGGTTCTTAAATACAATTTATGAATTAATTTTAATATATTTAGAGCTATTTAAAAAAACTCTTTTTTTTTGTTAGGATCTTCATACAAATTTTTCAAAAAGGCAGTAAGTAAGCCATCTTTTGGAAATAAAAATTACTCATGTAAACGTTGAATGGAATCTTGGTATTACGGTATGAAAATTTAATAAAATAATTGTAGATTGATTTGTTATACATATTATAAATGTTATTCAAATCTTATTCTCAATAAATAAGGATTTAATGAAAAAATTTGCAAAATGATTCCTCCATTTTGAAGTTTGACAGCTGCCTTTATCACACATAGCAAAAATCACGCTCTATGGGTGGAATGCCTAATTAATTATCACACATTAGGGTGTAGGGAATGTAGCTAAGATTCAAACCATAGAGCTCTCTCTATGAAAACTTGCAAATTATGTCGGTAGGTTCGTATAATATTATGAGGTCGATAAAACAAAAATTGTAAAAGTGTCATTCTTCTTTTTCTGTGCTTATGTCAGTTATAGAGGTCTGTTAAGCAATGGGAAGCTAGATTAGAACCTGTTTAATTACCTACCTATCAAGCCTGACAATCGGAATCAAAAACGTAAAGCATGACGGGTATAAGCTAGTAGTAAATAAAGAAAGTGTTCTATAGGTATTATTATAATTCTCTGTATTTATTGTTTAGAAACGGTGGTGTGCCAGCACATACATACCCCAACGAATGGCAGCCAGTTTTAGATTATTTATTTTTACCTGAGACATTCTCATTCTCAGGCACCTGAGGATCTATAATTTATTATTATACAGGTATACCTATTTGTGTTTTTTTTTAAAGAAAAGGAAATATTGAAGCTACATTCCTTTTCTTTAAAAAAAAACACAAATAGGTATACCTGTATAATAATAAATTATAGATCCTCAGGTGCCTGAGAATGAGAATGTCTCAGGTAAAAATAAATAATCTAAAACTGGCTGCCATTCGTTGGGGTATGTATGTGCTGGCACACCACCGTTTCTAAACAATAAATACAGAGAATTATAATAATACCTATAGAACACTTTCTTTATTTACTACTAGCTTATACCCGTCATGCTTTACGTTTTTGATTCCGATTGTCAGGCTTGATAGGTAGGTAATTAAACAGGTTCTAATCTAGCTTCCCATTGCTTAACAGACCTCTATAACTGACATAAGCACAGAAAAAGAAGAATGACACTTTTACAATTTTTGTTTTATCGACCTCATAATATTATACGAACCTACCGACATAATTTGCAAGTTTTCATAGAGAGAGCTCT
This sequence comes from Mystacides longicornis, assembly GCA_963576905.1. Lineage (NCBI taxonomy): Eukaryota > Metazoa > Arthropoda > Insecta > Trichoptera > Leptoceridae > Mystacides > Mystacides longicornis. The sequence goes on from OY756428.1 coordinate 26,583,232, forward strand.
ATGGTTTGAATCTTAGCTACATTCCCTACACCCTAATGTGTGATAATTAATTAGGCATTCCACCCATAGAGCGTGATTTTTGCTATGTGTGATAAAGGCAGCTGTCAAACTTCAAAATGGAGGAATCATTTTGCAAATTTTTTCATTAAATCCTTATTTATTGAGAATAAGATTTGAATAACATTTATAATATGTATAACAAATCAACAGTGGCGAAATATCAAAAAATCTCACGTAGAATCTATATAATAATTGGTTGAGTTCGCTCGTAACTCGTTATTTCCGTTGAAACGCTGACCTCTCGCGAAATGTTTTTTCATAAAATGACAAAACAAGTATGACTCTGGATAATTATTTTACATATTCATTCTAATAATTTTAGTTGAAAAGTTGATGGTTTTTGTGACAGGTGTCCGCATCAGATGTCCGGGGGAAATATTGTTCTTACCTACATACAAATATTGCTACGGAAAGAATGGTCGAATTTTCACAGTTCTGAGGGGGGGTATAACCTATAGGAAAATCAAAATATTAATGAACCTTATTATATGTCTGCCGTCCGACAGGTTTAGCCGCTAGTAAAGATGTAATAACTTTAAGAAACTGTTGTTAATTATACTCATGACTATTTGAATTAAATGTCTATTTGTAAAATGAAAATGTAAATAAATAATATATTATATTCCTTTAAATTCTACCGCATACTTATATCCAATGAGCTAGATTATATAACTGGAGTGCTAAAGGCAATACAACAAAACACAAGAATATGTGCCGACCAAGTGTGCGAATAGAAGAGAACACAAATGGTATTTCCGTCTCTTTCTACGCGTTCTAAATTCTCGTTGACGTATGGCCGTTGGATTATTCTTATTCAGCAGTACATACAATATCATTTTTTTATTTAATAAAAAATGGTGTAAAAATAGTAAATACCTACTGCAACCCTTTTCAATTTCCTATACTTATAGGTATCTATTTGAAGTTTGTGTTCATTCAGGAGGTATTCCTCAATTTGATTTTCAATAACTAACTATAACTACTGCCTTTTTGACCCCACTTATGGGGAAGCAACCAAGGGCGGATCCAGCTTTGGCGCCAGGGGGGGGGGTCACATAGGAAAAAAAGGTCATTTCAAAAATTTGGTATCTGAAAACTGAACTTTTTCAAAAAAAAAGTCATTTCCAAAATTTGGTATCTGGAAATTGAACTTTTCCTAAAAAAAATCTCATTTCCATAAACCAGGGGGGTCATGACCCACAAGAAATCATAATTTTGTTACGATCATAATAGAAAAGTTGGTATTTTATTAATAAATGTAAGTACCTACTGTACTTAAAAATATAGGGCCTGGCCCAGCCCAGGGGGGTCACGGGGGTCATGCCCCTCCCCCCACTGGATCCGCCATTGGAAGCAACATGAGTTCTCCATTGCGCAATGTTTATGACCATACCATAAGTCCAAATGCCTCTGCTCTGCTTCGAAGGAGTGGAACACGGTATTAAAAGGTCTTCGTCGTTTAAGGGGTCCTGATGGGAGGAAGAACAGCGCTCTCCTCGGCCAGCTGTCATCCGGCATCCTTAACACATGTCCAAGCCAAATCCATCTCCTCTTCAACAAGTGGTTGATAGACCAGTGGTATCAGTCTGCCAACCATTTACACTTTCACAACACAAGCTTTGGTTTGTGTGAAAGATGTCGAAAGTGTATTTCTGTTCACTTTGAGTGAGCTCAGATACATTTGTATAAAAAAAATATTAAAGGTAGGAGTTCACTTCTAGCTTTCATCAACGATGTATACCTAATATTATTTTAATACCATCAGGGTCCGAAGACTAGGAAGAACCTCTCATACCGAGTTCCATTTCTTCGAAGCAGAGCTGAGGGATTTGGACATGGTGTGAGAGGAGCTCATAAACATTGCGCAAGATCGAGCGCAACGGAGAGCTCGTGTTGCCTCCCCAAGCCCCTAAGTGGGATATAAACAGAGATTTGATTGATTTTTTTTATTTATTAAGATTTGTATTTTATATGAAACACCTTCAGTTTACTCTAATCTCTAATTATAAAGTAGTCCGAGCCGAGGAAAAACTGGATGGTTTTGTTTATTTGCAAGGGATTAGCATAAGATCTATAATAAGTCTTAAAACTACATATTGTCATAAAATACAAAAAAAAAGTAGTACGTTAGTGCTTCAAGTAAGTATTTTGAGTGTAAACAAAATTAAATTACCACAGTATATAAAGAATTTCGAAATCAAAACCATTACAACTATCAAAATAACTTCATGTTTATCGTATATTCTTTGAAGTAACATTCCTAGACAGAGATAGAAATACCCCCACGGGCTATCTCATTCGCACTATTGTTTGGCACAAAAACGAAGTATGGAAGCGGCACTCCAGTTATATAATCTAGCTCATTGCTTATATCTATAGGAAATAAAATATAATAATATAAAAGAAAGACGGGTTAGTGCGAACACTCGAGATCGGCTCAACAGATTTCGCCGAAGTTTGATTAATTGGATTCTTCTCCGCTCCGGATAACAGAATAACTAATAAAAAAATGAGTAAATGGCTAAAAATGATATAAAATATAATATTAAATTTAGTATGGAACGAATATCATTCGACGCCATCTTTGAAATAATCTGACAACAAAATTATTGTCTTCTGCACCTGCACCCTCTCATTCTCGCACACGTAATTGCCACTCTTACAGTAGCCCATTTCACCTACTCCACCGTTACGGGTGTTTTAGACATTTTTCATACAAAGTCAACCGAATTGCGCGCATATAATTATATTCTCGCGTTGATCCCGTCTGAGCTTTGAATACGAATGAAAAATGGACGTTTTAGAATTATTATTTTAATGTTACTATTTAGTTAGTTTATTTTTGTTTCTGGAGGCGCAGTGCACAATGAACGGTCCACAGGACAACGTCTGTCGGGAAAGCTAGTATTTCATAAGAATATATAATAAGTCGTTAAAAGTCTCACATATTATTTATATATCCTTTCGAATAAGATACTATAACATTTCAGGTTAATGCAGCTCACATCTTTTGTTAACTAAACAAATACCAGAAAAGATTAATAAAATTAATCGTCCTTACACTAATCCGTGAACAGCATGCATATTCGATACAATTCATTGTCACAAAATAACCAATACTACCAACACGCACGAGATTATCACACGAATAATCAGCTATGTGTATTGGTCACAAATAAAGATTAATTTGGACCTTGATAGAGTAAGCGTTAATACGTTTTTTTATCAAACACATCGACGCTTCAAGGTGACGCAGTAAAAAAACAATACACGTAAAGACGATAAAAATGGATCAACTTGAAAATTATTGTGAAATGATCTAATTTGTATTGAATGTACACTTGTGCAGTATAATCACATGATTGATTCGGTTTCTATTTATACATCACGCACAATATGTTTTTGACAGACACACATGTACTTTATTTATATGATTCAGTAAATAAAAAGGTATAAGACTATGAAAATAATTACAAAAAAAGCAACGTTTGAAGCGTGAACGAAGAATTGAGTTAAAACAAGGATTCGAACCTATGGCCAGCAATGCGGCAGTCAACTCTCCTATTAATTCAGCCACCGTCCAATGACCATGTCCAAGTTTGTAAGACAGGACTACGAATACTATCAATAAATTTCGAGTATGTTGCACAAAAAATATTTATGATACATAGATTGAATATAAGTAATTAATGCATGTAAGCAAATGACAATCAGAGATGAAGACTCTTCGGCCCATTACAGGATCAACACTCCGGAACAGAGAAAGGAACTCCGATATTAGGAAGACTTGCGATGTCCAGGATGTTGTGCGATGGGGTATATCTAGAAGGCGTTTCTGAGATTACGTAGAGAAAGCAGATACCTAATGAAGGGATTATAACAATAGCAGCTGACTCTGTACCAGGCAGACCAGCCAAGAGGTGGAGGGGTAGTTGGCCGTTTCCCAGGAAAATGATGACTCGAGAGACCTTACTGAAGCAGAAGAAGAAATGACATACAAGTTGTTAAATTTGGTCCTACGCCAATCGGCACCTATAGATGGTTGGATGAACATTCTTCAGGACCCCAATCGCTGCAAGGGTCGGCCACTGGAAGTAAGTGTTTGGTAGCCTAGCGGTTGAGTCGCCGACTTTCGTTCTGAAAGTGGTTGTGGGTTCGATGCACGGCTCCGATCATCTTTCTCTTTCACACAGCACAAACTATGTTTTCTGTGAAATTATGTATCAAAGGAGTTCCTACTTGTGCTCACTTTGGGTGAGCCCAAATTCATTTAAAAATATTCAATGTCTCTGGATCGAAATTCCCATTTATGGTTTGACGAGGCACTCAAAAACATTTACAGCGGAAAAAGTTGTAAAATGAATTGAATTGAAAAGGTGAAATGGTGTCTCGTGGCACGTATTTTAATTTACAAAAAAACGATCCAACGGATAATAAAACAAACAATAATAATTATCCAAAACAAATACTGTCAAAGGGTTTTCTTGATTGAATTTGTAATATAAATACTATTATTATTATAAAATAAACGTAAAACTAAAATAAAATCCTTTGATACTGCTTTCGCGTTTCAACTAGGGTTGCCGAAATTCCGGATTGACGGAGTTTGTTGAATAGCTGTTTTTCGGATGACTAATGAAAGTAAAATTGTGAGCGTCTGTAGAACTTTCAATGATGGATGACGCAATCCAATCCACCAAAGGCAGGATTGACCTGTGGGTGGATTCATCAAATAATGTATATTATATACATACAGATTTATGCTCGATTTTTAAAATTTGTCCAACTCATTATCGGTAGGTATATTATCTAAGGCTCCAGAATCATCTAGTTAAAAAAAGTGACGCTTCGTTCTGGAATTTCGGAAAAACTTTCAACCCTTCTGTTATAAAACGGTTCAACCCACGGGACAGACCCTTTGAGAAGTAATAATACCTACTATTTATTTGTACTCTGTGGACAGACCCTTAAAATAATAATGAAATATTAAAAACTCAGTCATAATATACCTGGTATTCGGGTGATATGTCAATAATTTGCCTTCAAAACATCATTCCCAACTCAACGCTTTCGGATCTAAATTCCCAGAATCAACATCGAAAGTCGACATCGTAAAACCAACCTTCTTATATAAACAAAAATGATTGCTTTTTTCTTTTCTTCTTTTTGTGAGTGATAACTTATAAGTGTGGGATATTCCGGTGACTTGTGGTTAGATTTGGCGCCTAGAATGAGGCTGTGAAGGTAGGATCTTTAGTAAAATTAATGAAATTTTTGTATTGCCGTTTAGAAATTTTATCATTGTCTCTGGTTTTAAGGAATATTATCTATATAGTTGGTTATGGCTTTTGTTCTTTATGGTATTCATACATTATAAAAGTTGGATGTTGACTGTGCGAAGTCGACTCTCTGATGTCTTCCATAGGGTTGACAGTGGAATGCAGGATGAAGAATTCTGGATGAATCAATTCTTTTAACGAGCGCATAACATCGGGGTCTTATTATGTTCCCCCGTGCATCTTACCAAGCATATCCTCAACCTCACATACATTCTTGCAAGTGTTCCGTTCTGAATGCCTCGGCGCATTTTTGTCGCATTGGCATCGGACCTTGACTCAATATCGTATGTAAAAATTTAAAACATTCCAATAATATACGACATTCTATTTGAAAAGAAACCTATGACGCATGGTTAAGATGATCACATAGTAAGAATGAATAATGACAGTCTCAATAAAAATGCCTCACTCATTTTTAAATCTTATGCTCACAAAAAGCTCAGCAGGACAAAAAGACAGTTTTGGATGAACAGGAATGAAGAAGACTGTTATTAGCTAGAACTTATCTAGAGATGTCGTTCTTAGGAAGATGACGATCCGTCCACAAAAAAATGATTCGCTGGCTACCGCAGTTTGTGAAGTATTGACGAGCCAGTATTGAAGTTCGATATGAAATAGAAAGAATTTAATGTACAAGTAGTGAAATATAAGAAATTAATGTACAACGTAGTGAAATATACGAAATTAATGTACAACGTAGTGAAATATAAGAAATTAATGTACAAGTAGTGAAATATAAGAAATTATTGTACAACGTAGTGAAATATAAGAAATTAATGTACAACGTAGTGAAATATAAGAAATTAATGTACAGCGTAGTGAAATATAAGAAATTAAACATTGACGATGTTCGTGAATTTTTCACATTATATTCGATTAAGATTAGAAATTAGTTGTCTTTATTTAATTCTAGAGTGGTAGATCGCGTTGTTTTTAAAAGCGAAAAACAGCGTTAAAAACATATTATTTTTTTGGTACTTTTGCGTTGACTCTGAATAAACATTAATTATTAGACTTACAACTTCTCAATGTTTATCCTGAATAACAAAAAAAAACTGTAATCCAAATCGGCAAATGATTCACAATAACTATATACTTCACTGAACTTCAAAACAACACTATTCACTGATATGATAAAATCACAAGAACTTGCTTTTTCATTCACGTTATCAAATAAATAAACTTCTTTTTTAGAAAACTACACAGCTTCCTTATGAATGAAATTTTAGTTATCGAACTATCTGTCAATTGGCACGAGACGCGCGACACCAACCTAACATTGCCAGTGGTAGAAGAATACTGGCTGCATGGAGTGAGTAAGCGCATGGCAGGCAGGTAGGCGAGCAGTACCTACCCAACAATAATAATAATATCAACACTCTGGCAGCACTGAGTAGGTAGGTACTTGGCTGGTGCACCTACCTATTAGGGGACACGTACCAAAGATAAACAGCCGGTGACGTTCTCAAACTGCATGCTGTGTCTATTATTAATTATCACCGCGAATAATAATTTATTCATTGTCTATTATGCATGTACCTTATTTATGGTTAATTAATTCATTATTTTGAATTTGAAAAAAGAACGGACTAGGCGGTAAAATTTCTTCTCATCTGCGAGACGTCAAATCCCGATTGAAACAAAATGGAATCTCGGGATATACTTATTTCGAAGTCAGTAATAATTAATCAAATTTCTTTTTAAATGTTTTTTTTTAACAACATGAAACATTTTTTTAATCGCTTCGAATTTTGCGAAGAGTTAAAAAAACGAAGTGGTTGGTTGCCTCAGTAGCCGTTTTTCGTTCTGAAGCTTTTAGTTTCGTTCCACGATACCGGCCCTATTCTCGAATGTCGATCGATGGATTTTCTAATAGAATTTTTATGACTTTCGAATGAGTTCATTCATGAAAATCAAATAAATTCTAGTAGAAAGACATTCGAGATTCGAGAATAGGCTCCCATCTTTATATTATTTCACTACACAAGTTTTGCTTTATGCAAAATAGGTAGATGATGCATTATACATCATCAATATTCATCTTGAGGATAAAGGTCAATCCACGCGTACTAAGTGCATTATATCCGTAAGGAATTACAAGAAATATTGATACTTATCATGTTTCGGGGCGCTTACACGAGATAAACCATTATCAATCATTGATAATAAAATACTAATCAAGGCGCATACTTTAATATCAAATCACTCAAAAATTCGTTTGTGAAGCGATTGCGGTAGGTACCTAGCGTTAAAAATATTTTCAAGATTACCGATCGTTTTTAATATTAAATATAAAATAGCCGATTTACTGGGTTTCTCAAAAGAAAGTTTTAAACATAAAGAAATATACTTCTTATGGGTATGTGGTTCAAGGGCGTCGCCAAGGGGGGGGCAGGATCAGCTCCCTAGAGAATAAAAAACATAGCCAACTGTACATTTTTCATTCTCTGTACTGCACAATAGTCTATGAATAGGTCAAATTGCCCCCCCCCCCTCCTGGGCTCCGGGCTGGCGACGCTCTTGCTGTGGTTCATTCTTAGAAAGCAGCTATCAATGAGGAGATAAAAAGGTCATTGTAATATAAAGGCAATATCGGATAAAGATGTAGATTTCTTTAATCCATTGTGGTAAGTGCCATTAGGTACATACATAACAAGGGATAGAGTATGGAGTGGGAAGTATTTATTATGGTTCAAGAACACTAATTGTGAGCTAGGTATTTTTTTCTGTAATATTGAAGAATGATAATAAAAATTAAATATCATTGCAACTTTTATTAGGTAGGTATGGGTAAAATTCATTGTTTACGAATTGTAGGTAATTTATACAACAATACGTTTAAAATATGTTTGAATATTAAAAAATTATTTCTGAAATCTTGAATGAAATTCTATGACAAATCTGCGTAACAATATTTTGAATGTCAATGATTGTCAGATAAGCAATAATTTTGTTTTAATTGAACTTTTCATAGATGACGTTGGCGTCGCAGGAAATCCGCTCGGTACTAACTTTAATATTATATTTTATATTATTTCTTATGCTTATGCAAAAATGCGACAGGTGCTATATTAAGTATTTTATACGAATGCTTTCAATTGGAACATAGTTGTCGGGTTTGAATTAAAATTTATTGTATTAAAACACATTATTGATTGAATAATAATTTACTCGGGTTTGAATGAATTGTTGAAAGACACTGCTTTGAACAATAAAAGCAATGACATTAATAAGTTACCTATGTAAAAAAATCAATATTTAGTTATTAATATGGAGATGATTCCCAGATAAGACAATGTTCACACAGTTAAGTTAGTTTTATAATATTTGCGAAAAGATTAGATGCGTTATAATAATTAATTATTGTTATTACGGAAAAAAATATTCTAATAATGACGGAACATGTACTATTAAGAACATGTGAATCAAGGGACATAGATAACAGAAATATTTTGTTGTCTCTGAATAAATAAATACTAGAGATAAAAGAATTTCTGAAAAGTGTGAGTAGGTACCTACACCTTACACCTGTGTTCTATATAAATATTTTATTATGTCATCATATTTTGATACACGAGTTCAGCAACCTAATAAAACCACTGTTTTAATATCAAGTAGGTATCTTATTCATTCATGAGTCAGAGTTCTGGGACCCTATTCTCGAATGTCGATCGATGAGATTTTAATAGAATTTTTCGGACTTTCGTATGTTTTCTTAAAGAACTCATACGAAAGTCATAAAAATTACGTCAGAAAATCGACGTTCGAGAATAGGGTCCCTGGCAACGCTTCCTGAAAAGGATCGTGAAGTAAAATGGTATAGTATATTTAAGCTCTGAACGACAAATGTGTGAAAAAGTGCACCTCTATTAAAAAAAAGAAAATAAATAGCACGCACGCAACTTTAAATCTATCAACATCGACAGGGAATATTAAAGCTGCACAATGGTGAGTACCTACGTAAAATATCTATAATCTCACCAATACAAATACGATTCTCGCTCAAAACGCTAATGAACTGTGCTGTCGCTTCGCAAATGCTATATGAAAAGCATTCTCGGCGCATATGCAAAGATGCTTAATGAAGGTTTACTGAGAAGTGGGCTGTTTTTAATCCTATCGAACTTCTGAAGTCGAGGAAGACCCCTAAACAGAGGCATTAAGGCTGTTAGAGTCGCCAAAGAGGTGATTTTAATGATTTTTCAATCCATTTTCCGGCGTTATCTACTGTCGGATTTCGATGAAAAAAATATATAACATAAATTAGACTTTAATGAAGGCGACTTCAGAGCCGTTTTTTGATATCTAGTATAGTTTCTTGTAGAAAATAAAAATAGCAAACGTCGTTTTTCATCTTTTTTTTATTATTCCAACTGATATATACGTCGGAATGAAATAATTCTTTTTTTGTCTTAAAGAGCATTAAAAAATCTACAAGATTATAGAACGAAATGCTAATATTTATTTCCGGCTTAGCGTATAATCCCAAAAAACCTCTATTTCAAATAAACACTGAATATCGAAATATTCTATCGGCTTTAGCGTGCATGCGATAATGACACTTACAGCACGGGAATTACAAGGAACGCACTGGTTTTCGTCGTGTCAATTATTCAGTCGCCCACAACATCGTGGACTTAGATGACGTGCAACCTGCGCTAGTCCAATTTACGTTTTGTATTGTATACTTTTTGACGAAAATTCGTATATTACAGAGGACGACAAACATTGGTTAGTGATTTTTATTTTATTATTTTTTGTATTCAGCAATTAATTCTATCATTGCTGTTTGGTGATTTTAAAGTTTATATTTTTGAATTAGGTATAATATGTTTATAGTCACTTACATTGCATACCTATTATAATCTTTTTTCTTCTAAATTATTATCATTTATGCGTTATATTGGGCAAAATTAAACTCCTTTCTAAAAAGCGTTGGATACCGAATTCTATTAGTTTTCTATAAAACAAAATTTCTGGATAAAATTTTAAACGCCGCGCCAATCTGAATATAACCCATTCACAAACATATTGTGATATAGGTACCAACTGATTTTGGCCCAGTCGATGGATATCTTAAGTACTATTATATCACATTATTTTGCTTTTTCAGAAACTATTTTATCACGCCGAGTGCAATATTTATAGACTTAGAGCGTAAAATAAAAAATCAAAATGGGACGAAAAGAGAAGTATACCGGAATAGTGAATCGTACAAAAAAATGTCTCCTTGCCAAAGCACGCAACATTAAGAAGTATTTTTATGTATAAATTGTAACATTCGGTCTATTAATAAGCCGTAATTTGAGCAGTTCGGTCATTTTTCCATCTTATGGCAATACTTCAGTCAAATTTCAGGAACTTACCGACGAGGTCCTATTTACTCCACGGGACATGGTAGCCGGAAACTGCAGAACCAACCCGAATTGTTTGAAAGTAATACAAATAGCATCAACATTATAATTGACACTAATACAATCATACAGTCGTCCTCGTTACACTTCGGAATGGTTCGGCAGTTTCCGGCTACCATGTCCCGTGGAGTAAATAGGAGCTCGTAACTTACCAATGGTCGAATGACCAGATATGTAATAATTTGATAGTTCATTTTAGATATTGTTGACTCACTTTCTTCTTATCACTAAGAGCGAGACAACCCAACGTTGTTTTGAGTGAAAGTTTTTATGGTTTTGTTCACCAGGGCACGTCATTGTTAAAATTCGAATGTTTTAAAACAGGTTCAAGTGTTGCCAAAAAAACCCATTGGAAATTAGATTATCCGGCAGTAAAATCCACACAATTTTCCACACATTTTCGGATTGTTAAAAACGTTTTATAATACCATTATCGGAACAATTTACTTAGGAATGACCATCCGTTAGTTTACCAGCGACATACTTACAGATATTTTAGTATCTCTTTTATAGTATTGGCCCAATAAAAAAAAATTACATTATGTATATCTTTCAAAGATTACAGATATATCTTCAAAATCTCGTCAATTTTGAAGTCACGGAACGCTGTCCCGGACCAAATGAATGCAGCTACTTCTAAGTCCAGAGTTACTGCAAAATTAATCGATACATCTCAAGACCAACCGAGTCACAACAAGGATTTAGATTCAAAGAATATCTTAGCATGCGAAACTTCCAGATTAGAACCAACGACTGAAGGGACAAAAATATCTGGAAGGCGCGTTTTTAATATGATGTGGTTATCTTCACATCCTTTTGATATCATGACATATAATCTTGACCGTCCAGTTTTAAAGGAGGAGTTCGACGGCAATGAATCTGCACACATGCAATATATACATAAGATATAGCATTTCTTTTTGTATAAATTTTGTAATTACATTTTTTTAATATGCCATTAAAATCAAATATTAAAAAAGTGTATTTTTCCCGTTCCCATTTTATAATCATATAATCTGAAATGGTGGCAATAAGAATGAATAGTATGTGAGTGTTAGAAGAAATTAATTAATGGTGAGAACTCATGTTTAAAAAAATCTGGTAAAAGCAATGTATACCTGAATGTAACGTAAAATTAATAATGTCGCTTTAACCAAATACATGTTTATCATCATTATCGGCATTATCGTTATCATCACTATCATCCACCGTTGTTCAAAAATTCCAAACACATTGCAGTCAAACGAACATTGAGGTTTTAAATATTTCGACGCATTCCACTGGTTTCCGACCCCTAACTCTACACTTACATACGTACATATATTGTGAGAGTTAAGTAATGGAGAGAGTCCGCCCTAATTTTTATGCCCCGCCCGAAATTGACTTTGAAGTCAGAGCTGTAACGCTCTTAAATACATCATCGATATCCTGGCCTAATTCACTCATTTAGTTTTCCAAAATATTGTTTTTGAAAGCATCTTGACCGTCTTAAATAAATAAATCTTTATTGGATATTAAAAATACAGCGTATAATACAATTTTGAAAAACTTCCAAAAGGCGGACTTATTGCTGCAAGCAATAATGTCTTACAGCCAACCTCATAAGATTAAAAACTACAATACATAGACGTGTAGATGTAAATACATAAAGGAATATAATATATACATACATAAATACAAAAAAAAAGTAGAAAAAAGAAGTCGCTATCCATGAACAGGGAAAGAAGAAACGGAAAAAAGGAGAGGAGGGAGGAAGGATAAAGGAGGGGCTGCTCGAACCTTGAATCCAGGTTAAGTACGTATAATGTGATTCACGAAGTCTGGTGATTACACAGCTCGCGGTGGAATGACACTACGTCTTCGCCATATCAAAAGAATTAGTTGGTCATATTTACAAATAAATCGTGCGCAATAGAGAGCTCTTGTTTCCTCCCTATGCCCTTAAGTTGGCTGTAAAGTGAATTTGGATTGGATTTCCCAAATTAAAGTAGGTTCATATTATTTCACAGTTTAACGAAATTGAGATAATCGCACGGATCAATACGGCATTATTATAATCAAAGAGGCAGATTTTTCATCAGTAGACACGCCTTTATCACGTGCTTATTATATATACATACCGGTTTAAGGTCCACCAGTTTATTGCCAGTATTAAAAAAATATCCAAGAAATGAGATAATTTTTGGGATTACGCGAATTAATAAAGTTGTAAAACATTTTTAAACAATAAGTCATAAATTTGAGATATTTGTTATTTATGATTGGAGCAGGTCGGTACTTAAGTGACGCACATTTTTTAGATACTTTTGGATTATAATTCTAATCTCAATTATTTTAACTCAAATTCCTAGGATAATATGGAATGTTTTCCGAGGAGTACGGTACGTACTGTTGTAAACAGCGGTGTATGTGTCAGTATAAGAAGTAAAAGATTGTCCATGTTGTAGCGACAAACAACATTGTCGCATTTTCAAAAAAATTTACGGACCGCTCTCTAGGAAGTAGGAACCCACTGCTGCTGTTTTCCTAATAAAGAAAAGCCACTGTAGCACTACGAACGAAGTATTCTTTGAGACAAGTACAACGCTTTCTGTATTCATCTCTTTCACTGCCAGTAGTAAAATAATGAAATTGGAAAAGACGCAGGATCATAAAAATTTATCAAGTAGGTAGGTACCTACATAATTGTCAATGATTGCGACGCTGTTTTTTCTAATTGATTTAGATGAATAATACAAACTATAGGTAGTAATGTCAACTCCTTGGTTACGTGCATAATGAAATTCCAAAATCATATTAAAAAAGTCAATTTTAACTGACCGATCCTTTATTGAAATTTTAGAGGAATCGCTTTTATGTCAAATTATACTCTTGTCAATTTTTTTCTCAGACACCACTCTTAAAAACAACAATGAAAACAAAATAATTTGTTACTTTCAGTAAAAATATTATTTTATTTTTGTTTTCATCATAAAAGAGACGTTAATAGTGGTTATATTAAATTCTCGATCAAGATGAATTTGTTTGAGAAAAAGGAAGTTTAGCAGCCGAGCCATGATCATAATTTTGACATGGGGAAATCATTCATTTGAAATAACTTGCAGCTATATTCACTTCGATCGATTTCTTAAGCAATATCTTTTGACATTGCCCGCGAAATTCCCAATTTTAGTTGATGCTAAATTTTAGGGGATCTGTAGGGCTATTCTCGTAATCAATCGCTTTTAAAAATCACTTAACGATAAGATTAAGACACGATCGCAAGAAGTCGTATTCGCAAAACTATCAGAATCTAATGTTAATCCTATCTTGAACTGGATCATTTTCATACTGATATTTCAAACATAACGAATTTTTAAGATATCTACTAGATATCTTGTTTTGTGAATACCAATCCGCCATTTTATGATTGTCAATCAAGATAGAAGCGTATTAAGACCGCTACGAGAATAAGGGCACTGATAGGGGATTGGGGTACATGACTGTTTTTTTTATATCATAGACATCCACCCAGACATGAGTGATTTTGGAGACTGTTTTTTTAAGTAAGTATACAAGTAGGTACACAAAGTTCTTTGAAGGGCCAAGTTTTAAATTTAGCATTGACTTAACTTCCGTGTTGATGGGTGTCATTCAGAGTTGATTGCATAACAACTCATAACTTATTTTTTGAAGTACACAAACAAAGTGTGCTGACAGCTTTCCAGTTGGTCTTTTAGATGTTAATGCATCCTGTCTTAAGTTCAAACACACAGCGGCATGACTGTAGATAGGTAAATAAAAATAAGTCCCTATTTTCCTCAGTCACGGCATCACTATAGTGAACGGCTGGGTCGACTACGCTAATTCTTTTTTGTTATGTTTAATATTGGTTTTTATCGAAGAAAATTTAACAACCACAGTAATTTTCAAATGCAATCATCTTAGTTATTTTGACAATACAAGCATTTCTGATGTAACCTTTTAGATGGAGTTTGAAATAACTGCCAGTTGTTTGACAGTTGACGCGTTTCACAGAATACGCACTGCAAATAAGTATGTTTCAAACACTGATAAGGTTGGTAGACTGGCGGTTACAACGCCGGCTTTCATACTGTTTGATGCGGACGTCGTGGTTCGATCCCAGGTGCCGACCATCTTCCTCTTTCACGACACAAGCGTTAAATAATAAAATAAATAATAATAATAAAAAAAGACCGCTAACGGGTTACAACCGAGTGCCTCACTGCTCTACCAATTACTTTTTTTTATCTTTCAATTGAATTATACTAAAAGACATATCAAGTCTTTTCACAGTAGACACAAACAAAAATACTATTTGCTGCACTTGATTATTAAGGGAAAAAATAGAGTGTCGACGAGGGGTGGGCCGACGCGATGGCAGATATCCTACCTCCGAAATATTCGTGGCCCACAGGACTGGGACGCATTCGCCAATGATAGTCAACGATAGGGCGACCTGACACGACAACGAACGAAGAATAGGATAAACTAAAAACTGGAATTTTGAGAAACATCGAAAATACAAAGAACAAGGCATGAGTATTGACTTAGTATATTAAATACTGGATCAGAATTCCTGAGAAGGAATTATTTTATTTAATTATTAAGAGTTGTAGGTTTATGGCTACAATCTGCATTTACCGTAAGTATTATCTATTATAATAATTTAGAAATGTTTTTAATTTGCCTTTTATCGTTCCTCTATCGTATGTTAGAGCATCACGCCTAAACGGCTGAACCGATTTCACTAATTCTTTTTTTGTCGTGTTGGCTTTTATCAGTAGAAGGTTCTTATGAAAGAAAAAATTAAGAAAGTTGCGTGGTAAATTGGGAAATTAAATAAAACTCGCATTAGCCCCTCCTTTACTATCTACATAATAATTCAGAAATGATTTTTATTTGCTTTTTACCGTATGTCATAGCATGACGCTCAAAATACAAATGCTACGTCAGATATGAATCTGCACAGAGCCGTGCAAAATGCCGGAGAAGGTTCTTTAATACAATTTGCTGCATTAACTTTAATATATTTAGAGCTATTTAAAAAACCCTATTTTTTAGGATCTTCATACAAAATTTTAATAAACATTAAAAGTGTCATTCTTCTTTTTCTGTGCTTATGTCTGTTATAGATGTCTACAAAGCAATGGGAAGCTAGACTAGAACCTGTTTAATTACCTACCGATCAAGCCTGACAATCGGAATCAAAAACGTAAAGCAAGACGGGTATAAGCTAGTACTTAATATGCAAGAGTTAAAAGAACAGCTTACCTATGACATTTTAGTTTGCGAAGTATCTCCCCGGAGACTAGGCTATTGTCCCTTATCCGTACACACAAAGCGAAGCCTTTTAAAGGTACAAATGGATCCGATCTGAAAAGAAAATAAATAAAAAAACTATTAAATATTGAATAGAAGAAAAAAAAAACTAAAAATACATATATTACGGAAAAGTTCAAAAGGTTGGGCGCCATTTTGTTTAGATCAAACGAAACAAAAGACTGCTGATTTGAATTTAGATTTTTTTTTTGAAAACGATAAAGGGAAATATGCCTGTGATTTGAATTTTGATTTTGAATATGTAATACAAACTCGATACATACATCAAAATATATCAATTTAATATTTATGAATAGGTATGAATATCAAACATATTTTTAGAAAAAAAAGAGATCTTGTAGTATGACGAAAACGATGGTTGTGGACAGGTTGTGCCTTCTCTCATACCCAAAAAACATCAAAGATAATAATAAATATAATAATAATTACGCGTGAGATGCTGTAGTATCAAAATATGTTACCATGTTATATTAAACCAGGAGCCTGGCATTGCTAGCAATCCCGATCCAATTGTAATCTTAATAACGATGTCATTATGATATTTAAAATTTATGATGTATTTTAAGTTTAAGCTACATTTTGAAAATTTTGCACGATCTCTCGACATTGAAATCGAATTGAATTTCAAGAATAGCCCTCCTGGTAGGTAGGTAGGTACCTTTGATTACTGACAAAATTACACGCAAAAATTACACTCATACTGTCAGAATTTTCAACAACAGTCTACATTTTTTGATGTAGACTGGCTGTGTGATCACATTACGCCAATAAAATTCTCAATGTTAATAGGTACCTCTATTGTTATTCTATCGAATTTATCGCAAGCATTATTTTTTCTCTGTTTTCAGATATACCTAGTATTAAAAAAAAATTGAAAAATTTTGGCTGATATATTAGATTGTCACGTTTTTTTGGGTGATATATTGATATATTTTTATTGTTTTTCTCTTTCAATGTGATGGAATGGAGAGCTGCTATAACTATGTTTTACAAAATTATGTCGTCTGTGTGATTAAAAATGAAATGTGAAATTAATGTTTATATCATAACCTAGCCTGGATGCTTGTTGTCCTATGCTGTCTCCTGCATGTTGTTATTATTTTGAGGTTTATTATTGTTATTATTTGCAAGAGTTGATTGGCCGACGTTTTGTTGGTTTTCTCGCTTATTATTAGCTTTTTGCTGACATTGAATGACTTATTCTAGAACGAATAGATTTATTTAGGTTTTACTTTTCTGATGTTTGTTTGTTTGCATAATATGTATTCCTGTGATAGAGTGTCGTGAGATATCACAGCTTTTGTTATTTTTATGTATGCCTATCTGTCGTTTGCTGTCTTTATTAATCATATAAATAAGTTTACTGCTCAATCATTTTATATATATGTCTCATGTTTAATAGCAAAGAAAGCTGACTTTTTATATGGAATAAATGTTGTATTGTTGACCTATCCTGTCAAAACCCTTGCTATACCCACAGACAGGCTTTGCTTCGTGGGATTTCTCAAAAATAGTTTATACTCATGTCAATTTTTTATATACTTATTATTGTTTTTTTTTTATATACCTACCATTTGTAAAATTAATATAAAATTTTTTACCTGAAAAATATACTTATTATTTTTATTATTACAAACTTTTTTCCAATAAAAAAGTTAATAAAATATTCAATTAAAATGGCTATAAGTAAATTGAATTTATACGGAAAGGTAACGAGTTCGTTAGGGAAACATCGCTAGAGCTAAAATGTAAATCTGCGAAGAAAATTATTATCATTTCTTCGTTTTGAAAATTTAAATTCTTCAGTCGATAGACCTTAATTGATTTTTCTTAATTATTAATTGGAGAGATCGATAAAATAAAAAACAAATTTGGTAGGAATTATCAATTGAAAAATATTTTTATTCGTAAAGTTACGAAAAAAAGCTGTTTTAGTTTTTTCATAGCTGAACACAGAATCACATTCAATAAAAATATTTCGGGGCTTTTTTTACTGTTACATATGAACGGTATAACATGTACGAACCTACAACTAGATACCCCCTCAAAATTTTCAAAAATGAAAATACGACAGCAATGAGATCAAGGGTTATACACATCAGTTTTTGTTTTGGTGGGACCCAGGTTCTCGAGGATTTTCTAATAAAATTCATCTCCGATTATCTGCTTCTTACAGAACACAACAAAATGCCAGTAAATAGCGCGTGCCTGTTAATCCAATTTTACATGGGTCTGTTTAAATATGTAAAACGAAGCAAAAAGAAGTCGAAAATCGAATAATAATACAGCAAAAACGTCCCTGACGCCCGTTTTGTAATGCTTAATAGAATTATTATCGACGACATTGAACCAAAAAAAATATTATTTCGAAAATAAATTTTCGACTTTTTCCTTCGGACAGCCTCGATCGTGTACGGAATAAAAATATATAGCCTTAATTTGATTTACTGCCTCCACGCAAATTCACCAGCCCCGCAAACAATATTTGATTTTATTTTTTTACGATATTTACTCAAATTATTCAGGAGGTTTGTGTTTGCTTTGTATAAAAAAATTAAGACCTGATATCAAAATTAGAACTTGTCAAAACATTCTCCAACTCTACTTGTTATATTCTTCTTCTTTTTTCTGTGCTATGCTAGACCTCCCGGTCTAGAGTCGGCGACTTTCCCAAAATTCTAATGCTCTCAAAATCTCAAATTATATCAGTTATGCGACTTGTCTTCTGCTTAAACATTTGTTTTTGACAGCAGTTCCTACAGGAAGCAGTGACTTCAGGGTAATTCACGTTTAGAATAGTCAAAAAGGATGAGTTGCACATAAACATCCGTTTTTTGCACTACATGATTTCGCAATCCTTAACATACGAAACTGAAATTTATGTTTTATTGTAGAATGAAAATTAAATAGCTTAGCTGATTTAGGCTGCTTTTGAGGAATTTTTCTCTCCGGAACGTCTCTCAATTTTTTTCTCTATTGTGAACTCAAAAAAAAAAATGTTTATAGAAACGCAAGTTGCGGAAAAATGTGAAGATTTATCCTAAAAATAATTATTGGAATTTATCTCATTTGCCTAAAAACTATTTCTAGAATTAAACATTTTCATGAATACCCATACTGTTCCCGCTTGTGTTTCGGGTCCGATTTTATTTCGAGTGCGCTGTTGGCAGTAAATTTTGTATGAAACTGTTCACACCAGCGCGCAGCGTTGTCAATAATCGGAACCGAAACACAATAAAATGGTTACAGGCTCTTACTTATACCTGATAATGTCAAGGGGGTTCAAAATATTCTTCCACAAATTCACATTTTAGATGCCTCTCGGCCAGGCGATTCATATTGTTGTCTTTCAGTATCCACGTTTGGACATCGAATGGTAAAATTAAAAACAAGTTAAATATAATTATTCAGGCCTAGGGTAAAAATTCAAATGTTTTGACAAGTGCTGCGTTTGATATCATGTAGGTACTCAAATACACCCGTAAGGTTTTTAAACAAAAAAAAGGTTCTATTTGCTCGCTCGAATGTATACCTATTTTTTATTGAAAACTAATTTCTGACCCAACCGGGAAATGGACTAGGGTAATCATTGTGGTCAACACGACGAAACCTTTTATTTTTGACAAAATAATATTTCAGAACACGTGTTTAATTTTTAAGTAGTTACCTACTAGAATTTATACGATAGAAGGGAAAATGGTCAAATTGTTGACTCTCTGAATGGAGTATAAGACACGATGATTATTTTATTTTGGGGGACATTCTATAATACTGTATAAGATTGTTCGGATATTAAACACCTATAAAAGTACAACATCTCAACTTTTTCGCGAATAACCCTGCTGATGAATGAAAAAAAATAGCAAAATCGGAGCGGATTATAAGAAAACTTAACGTGGATAGGAAACCTTTTTAGAGATTTTGAGAATATAAACTTTTTTATTTAGAATTGGTGTTTGACATTTTGTCATTTGTTTGCAATTTGTTTGACAGTTGGTGGGATTGTCACAATGTGCCCTGTAAATATCGTTCAATACAGATGCATCGGTAGGGGTAATATTAGTTAATGTAACCTAATTAGGTAATTTATCATTATAAACATTCGAATTCAATATTCATAATAAATACATCTGTGTAGGCCTAGTTATTCGATAAAACTACCCTTCAAAAGTTAATAAACAAAAAAATGTAAGTTAATGTTATTCTAAACCATGACTTTGTTATTATTGGAGACAGCAAAATACCTGCTAAATGTAATGATTGTTACAAAGTCACTAAGTTATTAAGGTAAGAGAGTAAAATATCAAATTACCCTTGATGGAACGATTCGTCCCCTCATTCGGGCGCTTTAAAGTTAACTGTAGCATGTACCCATGCAGGGTGTTTCAAAAGTAATTGACACCCAAAATAATTTTCGTAGATGAACATGGACGTAAAAAATGAGTTGGTGGAATATAATATCTAGACCTCTAAAGATGACACCTTAGGAATATAATATCTAGACCTCTAAAGATGACACCTTAGGAAAGGCCTGCAAGATGGATGGCACGTTTTACGTAGTGAAGTTCTCCTACATATCATTGAAAGGATGACCAAGGGCAAAAATCCTAGGATGACCTCGTCAAGAATTCCTGCAGAGCGTGTCTTTTTGGTGGAGAAGGTTGCCACCCTGAAGTGGGGTTGGGCGGGCCATGTGGCCAGATGCCCGGACGATAGATGGACCGTAAGAGTAGTGGAGTGGCAGCCTAGACAAGGCAGAAGAAATTTCGGCAGGCCCCAGGTCAGATGGGCGGACGACATCGCGAAGATTGTCGAGTTAGATCCATGTGCGGCCTATGGGTGAGGTAGGCTCAGGACAGGAATGACTGGAAGAAGAGGGGGAGGCCTTTATTCAGAAATGGACGGAGACATGCTGATGAAAAAGTGTGTTTCCCTGTGAGGAACTCAAAAGAAGCGAGTACAAGATCATGGAATATTGCCGAAAACCAATTCTACGATTGTGACCAAGGTGAGAAAGTGATCACGCAATAATATCATCAGGTTGTTGTCCTGGAATGAAGGTTGCCCCTACCGGGGGCACCAAATTTTTCAACACTTTGAACTTTTTTGATCATAATAATATGTTACGTATCATTATATACATATATCTTTTTTGACCCACTTAATATGTTACGCGGTAAAATGTCAGAACTTGTACGATTATACGTTAAAAACTAATTAATTTGAAATGAAAATCTCATCCTGAATTGTCCTGGAAGTGAATAATTCCGTCTTCCTGACGCTAAAGTCCCTGTGTGGGAACAAGGAGGGTCTCCAGTCTGTTTTAATAAGTAATTATTCGGTACGGTACGGTGTCACCCCGAGAGGAGAGCTTCGGTCCATTCCTGGAATATTATTTATACACTAGTAATTATTAATGCTGTTCATTTTCTATCCAATATCGAAGGTTATTTTAAGACTGAACATACACAAGCTATTTGTTGTACATACCTAACTTCTATATTAATTATATTTATGTTTCATTATAACTAATAATTTTGCAGAACAGCTTTTAGGCAGAGATCATTGGCTTTTCTCGGTCCTAGGCTGTGTAACATAGTGATATCTCATTTCGGAGATGACTTCGAGAGGGGGAACATTTTTGAATGGTTGATTGAGATGGGTGTGGAAAAGATTGAAAGATGCGTGAGCGAGAGACTTGCTTGATGTGAGTATGACTGAGATGGCAAATTGCGCTGAATGTTTTATCTTTTAATGCTAAATTGAGGAGTGTGATGTGCTTGGATGGGATGTTTGTGGAGCACGCCTCGTGCTGGCGACTCGAGGCCTTGATCTGTGGTTCTGTTGTATTTCTTTTCCTCCTGTGAATTATTCACGATTCGGATTATTGTTGCAATTGGTATTTTTTGATTCGAGGATCCTTATGAAAAATACAAACGGTAAGTAAGTACCGCCGGTTATAGGGTAATAAATGATAGGTACATTCGGAAATAAAATGTTTAATAATTTGTTATAATGTATAAAAATGTTATGAAAAATATATTGTGTATAGTTTGACAAATACTTTGTATAACAATTAATTACAATTTATTATAGAGGTGCTGACGACAAGAGCGCGTTGTCAATTTGTATTGGTGGGGCAGTGCTGGTGTAAGGGAAGATGTCGGCACTCATAATATTTCGTTCATTGTGGTAACCTTTATAAATAAAGACCATACAATTTTTTTATTACCATATTAATTTATAAATATAAAGAAGGAATTCCCAAATTTTTAATCAGTATAAATAATTCTAATAAAATAGATGAGAGTATACAATTAAATATAAACTATACCTATAAAATATGTCGATCATGATAAATTACGGTGTAATTTTATTAAGAAAAAACTTGGAAGCTACAATGAAAGAAATCTTCTCGAGATTCTATATATTGGTCAGTGTCCAATAATACTTTTAGTCGATATCACTATAGGTTCTTTAGGCGTTCGCCACATTTCTTGCTTTAATCTTAATGAGTTAGATAAAGATATAGCCCAAGCTAAGGTACTGTGATACCCTTGCAATAGGTTATTTTGTTACTACGATCAACCAGTACAATGTCTGGAAAGTATGTTACCAACTTCCATTTAAATAAGATAGCAAATTTTTAATAGTGCTCGCATTACCCCAATAGTGTCCGATGTGTTATGGTTAATTGCCAAGAGATCACAACCTTTTTACAGCTGTTTTAAAGTCTGGCATAGTACGTAAACAAAATTCGTTATAAGGAGTCTTTAGCATCTTAAGCATATTAAGAAATTTCCTGCCCCGGTAGGATTCAAACCAACAACCTTAGCTATGGAATGTGAAGGAGCTAACATCTGGAACATCAACTGGATGAACGAACCAGAATTTTAGTGATTTCGAAAGATTTATGAATGTTATTATAGATCTGTTGGATACTGTAATGATAATCTTTATTCATTATGCAACTCAATTATTCAGTTTGATCTTATAATTATTGCTTTCTGTAAAAGTTGTAGATTGTAGAAATTGAGTGGGGCTCACAATAAATTTAAGAAAATTACCATTATTCTGAAATGAAAAACAGACGATTGAGTTGTGTCGTATCCAATTTTTATTGAGACTTTTGACATTTCTGTATTCTGAAATTATTTTATCCAATACATTAGATGCGTAACTATATACGGGCAACCGATTAAGTTCTAAGCAAGAGCTTCTTGCGTTGAGTTGGAACGTGATTTGAGAATACCAGCCAATACCCCATTTATAGTATCGCAAATGAATATTGTCCTCAACTATATATACAAGTTTGAAAAGCTCTTGCGGCGCACGGTATGAATGTACTCATACCATGATTCAATAAACCATTATTGTATGGAAAACATACATACACCACACATGCAAATATCCATGAAATAAAGAGGATGGATGTTGGTGTGGGTGTTAGCTTGTTCATTTGATTAATCAGCGGCGCAGCCGGAAGTGGGAGCCGGGATATATAGGGGTCTCGAATTGAAGTAGTGTTCCCGAGGGCACTTCATTATGTGGATACACCCGTGGCTGACATACGTTCAATTTTTATAACATAATATTATTATTATTCAACACCTAACAAAATATTATACACAAATTATGTTTATCTATATATTAATACGTGAAACAAAAAAAATGTGGACGAAGGAGTATGAAATATCGCACACTTATAGTTTATACAGAGGAGTGGCGAATGCTAATACATTTTTTTTAAATTATGCGTATAAAATACATTAAATAAATAAAAATAACATTAGGCACACTACTTTCACACATTTCGAGGTATTTGACATTGTTACAGACGCAAATATTATTTTGTTTATCTGTGGTCAAATTGAAAATAGATTAATACTGTTTATCTTTGATAATAATAGAGAAAACTTGCAAAATTTCAAACTTGACGTACGTATCCAATATCCATGTCATTGTTTTTGAAAGGAAATTGTTCGAACTTATAATTTAAATTAGTTATGGTCGAGCTACGACCACTAGTTAAAAATAATATAAAAAGAAAGCTGGTAAAGTTTATCGCGTGCTTAAAGTACACAATTCTATATTTCATGAATGAAAAGTCTGATGGTTTGAACAGCAAGCGACACCATTATTGGGAAACTTCTCCCAGTCAATCAGTCGCGCCACATCGGTTTTATTATTAACTAACGTTAATTGAATAAGTTTGTAGTTGACGAAAAGTTGTATCTTGTATCGTATGGAATATAAACCATGTATGTATCTTACATCATATTATACAATTCTGCTCGTACGTGGGGGAGACACGACGCATAACGGATAACCCATACACCTGTTTACAGCAAACATTCACTAATTTAATTCAAATCATTTTTCCATTCCATTAAAAATCCAGTTCCATTTAAAATCGAATATCAGTAATAATAATAATAATACAAAGCCTTTATTGATAAAATATACAAATATAAAAATAACATGCTTACAAATAATTATTAACGACTAAAATATACTTAAACAAGAGACCTCCCGAAAATAAGTATATACTCGTGCTTCGGGAGGGAGACAAGTCTTAGTAATGAATTGTTAGTCATTAGTTGTTACATATTCAAATCATTATTGTCTGCTGTATTGTCGCCAACACTTAACTAATCGAATTATATAGTGCAAATGCTTGTAAATATTCACAAGACTTGTCAAATATCACTTATTTTATTTAACCATGTATAAATCTACAAAGAAGGATTTTTTTACGTAGATGCAAATGTAATTAATTTAACATAGGAATTTTTCTTCATTTCTTCTTACAGTGTAGTACTAGTAATCCAAGAGTTGTTTTTACTGGTACATAAAGTGGTTTTTAAATACAGAACTTTTTAAACTTTCTGACGAAAATATAAACCTCAGTTTTAGTAACTCATATTATTCATCAACTTGTTATTTTGAAAATCT
Organism: Mystacides longicornis; assembly: GCA_963576905.1. Taxonomy (NCBI): domain Eukaryota; kingdom Metazoa; phylum Arthropoda; class Insecta; order Trichoptera; family Leptoceridae; genus Mystacides; species Mystacides longicornis. The sequence goes on from OY756428.1 coordinate 26,608,343, forward strand.
GAGAACATTGTGAACAAAATAGATATTTTTAATATACAAAAAAGGAATCTGTAATCAGTAAAAGTGAACACAAATACAAAAATACACTCCTTTACAGTTAGATATTTAAAGTTTGTGACATGAAATAGAAAGTTAGGCGGCATCTGCGATCGAATCCTCGTAGGAAAAAGTACAAAGCCGACTCGCGACGTCGTAAGCGAAAGGCTACCAAGTACTATAAATTTGATAATAGTAAGTATTGTATTGTATATTGTACCACCATAGAAACAAATAGTTATACTATATTATTTTTCTTAATACTTTTGTCCGGTGCATGTTGGATCTCCCCTAACGATATATGTTTTGTAAGTATTAGTGTGTACACGGTTAGAACTACATATTCCTTATAGTAGGTAGTGTTTAGCGTTTGCAGAAAAGACAAAGTTTTCTAATCAAAGAGTTCTCCGTCACTTTAATTACCGTTATTAATTAGAAACGGTCCTGTTAAATCACTTAGAATAGTTCTTACGTCTTCACTTTGGTTAAGACTTGGAATATTGTTCTAGCAGAATCATAAATGTAAAGATATTTGGCATCAGTTCGGCGAGGAACGTCAACAATATGGACTCTTTTGAGGTTACTTGCTCAGTGGCTCACATAGGGTACTAGATTTCAGGGTTTAAGAAGGGAGGATGCGCCTCCTCTTAAGGAGGTTGGCAGTCTGGCTAGGTGAACGAATAAACGATGCCGACAAGATAATGAACCCTCGGATATGAGAAGATCTTGTTTGATTTTTAAATACATATAAAATCAACTCTTATGGTATAAGGCTCTAGTAATGAACATTTTAAATCCCTCGATTTGGTTTGTCAATCTATTTTAATGCCCTAAATAGGCAAAGTTTTGGTATTCATTTACATATTTTTGTATGACGGGAGATCTCTATAAAAAGTATATGAAATTTCTACAATTAGCAGGTCAGGAATGTATATGATCGTTAACAAAAAATGGTAATAAAAAGCATATATTTTGCCTGAGCTTTCGTTGCTTTGGATGTATCGTTCGTTTGGTTTGAATTTCGAATATAATACATTCAAATGTTCTATTTTGAAATTTAAACGTTAATGATAAGCTTGTGACATATAAAAATGTTGCCATATAAAAATAACATTTAGATAAAACATTTTTATCAAGCGTATGAATGATGATCCATTAAAATATTCCGAAACGAGTACCTGAATGCCTACCTACCTACCTATACATACATGCGGCATAATGATGGGTTGCCATAATACATCATTCACGTGACAGAGTTGGCATTATATTATTATTTTTTTTTTATATGGAAACGTTTCGGAGATATGTCGACCCATATACTTTCATCTTTATCATCTTAAGTAAGTAGATAACTTACAAATATAATATTATGCAAGTAGAAACGCATATATTTATATAAGTATATGTTAATTAATATGACCTATGTAGTGTACCCATTCCTTTGTTCAAAAGCATAATCAAAATAGATGGTAGGTAGGTAAGAAGTTCAAAGATCAAATCTGCTTTTTTTTTCAATTTGTAGAATGGACGTTAAGTTGCGTCTTCAAAGATGAAATTAACAAGTTGATATAGCTTGTAAGTACATAACGAAAAGTGCAGGTTTACCTATAAGGAAAAAAAGAAAGATACATATTCTAGAAATCTAAGAATCTATAAAAATAGAATCTAACTATGTAGTATAATAATACATTTTGTATATAAATCAAAATATTACAAATGTCATTTGCGATGCTTTTACGTAAAGAGACTAATCCGCATAACATATTCAATAGGCTAAACTAAACAACACAATAGTAATTCCCACACTACTTTCCGACTTAAGCTAATACTGAGTAATGGCGTTACATATTATTATCTTCATTCATTCTCTCGACTACTGGTACACACCTTAAACTGGTTCACACTAGGTCGTGTAGAGAGTAATTTAGTACCTTAAAAACTCGCTACTCGACCAAAAATCGTTCACACTTTAATCGAGTATATTATTTTTAAAGCAAACAGCTTGCTATAAAGTGTAGAGTTGTTATGAGACATCGGTGTCTATTAATAAATTCTATATCTGAAAATTTTATTATTTTTTTTATTTTTTAAGACAGATGTAAAGTTAGTAATGATACAAAAAATAATTGTACAAGTTGCATGGATAACAAAACACCAATAAAGTAAATACGTAAACATTAACGGCGAGTAGGTAAGGAGTAATCGACCAAAAAACAGAATAAAACGTAGACATCAATATATGCAAGGATGAGTGACAGGAAAAAAGGACAAGAAAGGAGAAAGAGGACAAAAAGGTTAGTCTAAGGTCAGGTGTGTTCTACCTAATGTTTGAACATAAAACAGAACCCAAACTGTGAGTTATCATTGTTTTGTCAACCAATTAACAGTTAAGAATAAAACCATAATATATAGTTTCACTCTACTGTTACGCCATTTTTGTAGCAACTAATGAACTTGACTAAAACTATTGGTTCACACACGTTTGGCAAGTGATCCACCGGCCAGTTATTAGCGGTGATGGGGGAGGAGGCGCTAATATATATAACTCGACTCGACTAAACTGCCGATTAATCTACCCGACACAATTTTAGGTGTTCAGACACGTTTTTAACTAAATGACTCGCTAATCGATCAGTGTGAACTAGGCTTAAACCATGTTGGCCATAAACAATGGCAGCCAATTAATGTATTTATGCCGCGCCATTTTAATAACAACGTGTTACATTTCCCACTTTTTTAAATATATTTCTACTATGATAACAAATATACAAATCATAATAATATTACCAAGATTTTGATATCAGTATTTTCTTTTATTTATTTATATTTATATTTATTTACGATATACACGGCCTAGGCCTTTTACATGTTATACATTACATAATGTCGTACAAAATCAGAAAAAAAACATAATATTACACCAATAACGGTTTTTTTTTAAATATAAATCTTAGAGAATTAAATGAAATTGTAGTTTCAAAAATAGTCAAGACAAATACAGTTAGTAGAATATCGAAGACAACAATGTTTTAGTTGTATAATAGAAATTTTGGAAAAATAATGGGTTTGAAATTTTGAAATCAGTTAAGATATAAAACAATACAACATTAACAAAGAACTTACATTTACAGAAGAAATATCGAATCGAAACAACATCACTGAGCCAGTCAATGGCAGAAGGACAATAGGGACGTCAAACACAAAGATAAAAAAAAAAACAATGTCAACATACAAAAACCACAGAGTCAAGATACATTCAGTTAAGGTTCAAAACAGTCGGCAAGCTATGTCTGAAACAACATTAAAGGAGACCAGGACTGAAATCAAAATGCAGTCCTTTAGAAAAACGTACAGAAAGATAATTAATCCTAAATATAATTCTACACATAGCGGTACTTAAAAAGTATTTAAAAAAGTATTCAACACAAAAGATCCGACAACCAACCAACCGCCCGAAATCAGTTCAATGAAAATAAATATGTAGTTGATAATTTTATGTTTATACTTGAGGAAACTGTCGGCAAAAACATCAGCTTGGTCACCCATCAGGTTTCCTAGTCTGTGGATTCTATTGATCGGAGAGTGGTATGTGTAATTATTACTAGTGTTTGATTCGCGGAAAATAACACACTGTCTGGTGTTCCTGGCCGGAATTTTGAAGCAGACCAGTTCCAACAATTCGGTGGAATCGATTGCGCCATTTATTAGTTTATGAAGGAAACACAAATCAAACATCCTTCTACGATCCGCCAAGCTTAGGAGTCTGAGCTCGCCCATCAGAAAGGCGTAATCAATCCTCTCGACCGATATTCCCATTTTGTAATTTATAATCCTCAAGAACCTCCTCTGCACTCTCTCCAATGCATTGATATAGACATTGTAATGCGGTGACCATATTGAGGTGTTATATTCCAATATTGGTCTTACGAGAGATACAAAGAGAAGCCTGTAGGAATCGATGGACTGAAAGTCCGTCGCCAGTCTGAAGACGAAGCCCAGAGTCCTCAAAGATTTACCGACAATTTCCCCTATGTGCAATTCATAGGTCAGATCCTCAGAGAAGGTGATGCCTGAAGTCTCTCAAGCTTGTAACGCAATCGAGTACTGTGTTGTCGATCGAATAATTAGACAATAAATTCTTAAATGAGATCGAATCTAAGAAAAAGATTGATGCATAGTTTCAAATAAACACTAAGTTTATCATCTTTTTCTATAGTCACCCAAAATTGTCACAGCACATTTTGGCCCACTCTACTCCTTTGATAGACGGATGCTTCAAACAGACAGGCACCTTGTTAGCGACACAAGAGTCTTACAAAGTGCTAGAGTTGACACACTTGCTGGCAAATATCAAGCTTCAAAAATGCCCTTCCTTCTTCCTAGCGTGCCGTATCAGATCACCCCGACCCCGACGTTGGCAATCACTACGGCGAAAGCTTATCTGTCTAAAAAAGGTCATTATATAACAATTTGCTGCATTTTTCATTATTATTTAAGAGAAATATAAAGGGTATACGTACACGGGGTTGGCTGACGGCAAGACTCCGAAATATTCTAGAGAAGGCGTGGGTCAGTGTTGCAGAATTTCAGTATGGCTTTAGATCAAAATGATATTCAACGAAACCTGACACAAAAAGAAGATATTTTCAAAAAGAGAACAAGGAAACAAAACGTGGCTATATAAAACATTGGCATTTTGCTTTAATATCGCTATAAACCGATTAATACATAACTTGAAATTAAAGTCATGCATGTATATTGAAGTAAACAAATCATCGAATATGCCACCTCAAAACAACCACAAAATTGCCGGCAATTCATCGCTATACATTGGCTATCGTCTGGCAATAAAATTCAAACAATTTATAGCCATCAGCAGTATTGCATGGTAATCGTTTGATTTAATTGTTTTAACTTAGCTATTAAATGAGTCAAAATGTTTTATAGTCATATTGGATTTGTGGGCATATAATAATATTATTATACACGTACAGACCACGATCTTGGAATACCAGAAAACACAATATGCCTAGCACCTTTCTTCTTAGATTATAACATGGATAATTCGAAATGGGTTGTGTATAAGCTTCGTTGCTCGTTGTAAAAGAGTTTATTAGAGCAAAAAAATATTGAATTGTAGGTATTTTGTTAAAAAAATATATCTTTATTCTCAATGTCAACTACATTACTACTCCTTCAAGTCCCGTATTCGCATGATGATTGAAATATATCCCATAAACAATTGACCAATTTTCGGAGGCGATTGATTTCTTCCTCAGATGAAAATAGGCTACTAGAGAAAGACCATTTTTTACTCAATATGTTAAAAAATCAGATGAGTAATGGATTTTCTGGCTTGAAGTTATCCTGTTATGTTCCTGCTGTGACGTTGATTCCCAACTATCCTTCCATTTTTTGGGTGGTCGTCCTGGAAGCCTGGAAGTACATAAAAAAGAAGAAAAAAAAGCTTTGCCGTTCATCGAAATCTTTGACACCTAACGCAGAGTAAAGTACTCCCTTATTTTGTCTTCAGGATGATGTACGTTAAAGGTTGCTGGATTTAAAACACCACGCTTGTCAAATATGACGAGAACAACCTTCCATCTTGGCCCGTGACTAATGCCCCTACCACACGCTCCGTCTTACCTGTGGTCTTGCCTGCGCAAGCCTGGCTTGTCAGGTAAGACGGAGCGTGTGGTTGGTAAAACTGTACCCGCACAAACTCGGTGGCGCGGCTTGACGGCTTGTCGTCTTGTTTGAAATTTTACCTGCGCAAGCCTGGCATGTCAGGTAAGACGGAGCGTGTGGTTGGGAGTTCCGTCTTACCTGACATGCCACGCCAGCCGCAGTACTGCCGCAATTGATCAGTCGACGTTGAACATTCGGAAATGGCAGACCTGCGTTATTATAATCGCGAATATGCTATCGAATTATTTAATTTAAAAAATATCTACCTGATCTATAGATAATCAAATCTAAGTACTATTGACAGAAATATACAGAATACTGCATATGAGAAATTGAGAAAGGAAAGATATATTATAGAAAATATTTTATTATTTTTGTTTTATATATTTTAATCGCATATCTTGTCATTGAATTAGAGATAAAAATAACCTATGGATGATCAATAGGAAAAAAATATATCTATCGATATTTTCACAAATTATCGATGCATGTAGACTAAAAAATATGATTATATATTTTATACCCAAAAGTGCAATTACCTATTAAGATATTCAGAAATAAATATAGAATATCGATATTTCCATAATAAAAAATATCCACGATTTATATCAATTATTTAAAAAATATGTTGATATTTTTACATCGATATTTACATTTATCATTTGGAAATATGTACTATAAAACAACCATTTTTTCCACATTGTTCGTTTACGCCATGTTCTACATAATATATAGATATAAAAACACAGCAGAAAAAAAATAGTTTGGAAACATTATTTCGACGCCAACGGTTTGCAAAAGAAAGTATTGTCCTCTCTGCACGGTTGCGAGGAGGAAATGAGGCTTGCGTCCGTCTTACCTGTGTCGTGTGGTAGCAGCGTCCGTGTTCCGTCTTACCGACGTAAGACGGAGCGTGTGGTAGGGGCATTAATGTTATAGAAAAAAATAACAACTAATGACTCTAACAATTCATTACTAATGTTCGATTTTTAAATGGAACAAACCACTACGGGCTTACGACCGTCTTCTACTGTTATTTCGAAGCCTGGCATAGTGTGATCACTTTACGTTAACAACGTTCGCCATTAGGTGGTAATGTTTGTCTCCGAAACTCCTAATCATGAGAATTCTCAACATGTTCTACATGTCGATAAATCTCATGTATGCAACAAGTAGAAATTTAATAATAAAATGAAAAATAGAGATAAAAGTTGGAAATTGTTGAGAACAAGAGAGCAACCAAATTTAAAGACTGCGACTGCTGTCATGTATTTGGCGCCAGGATATGACTTTATCCATTTTTGTTAACTGATCTCTTATTTATAACATGGCTACTATAAAGAAGACGAATTCCCAAAAGTGTGAATACGCATCGATAATCAATCCCAATCGATGATTGTTGTACGATGCTCCACAAAGACAGGAAAAAGCAAATATACAAGATACTCATGCCATCTGGTTTAGTGCAAGTCCATTATCATCTAGCCAATTAACTGGATATCCAACTTGAATATAGGACAATAACGTGTATTTTCCTTCGCAAGAAGTAGCTGGGTTCTTACTTCTCTCAGCCGTTAGAGCCGCTCTTGATAATTATGTTGTTTACAACGCAGCAAGATTTATCTGTACTGTTCAACTAAACGGTGTCTCAATAAGAGAGCACCAAATTTAGTGTATTTTTTTTATGCAAGTGACAACTCTGAAATTTGATAGTTATCACTTATGTGAAATGCGATTATAAAAATGTTGTGCTTTTTGAAATAAGAACAACGCTTTACATAATTGCGAAAAATTGTTACAATAAAGGGTTAAATTTAACAACAATTAGAAGAGTGACCATAATTTAAAGAAACTGGGTTGATTATAGACTTTTGTACCGGTCAGTCTTCAAAATATTGCTGCTGTAAACGAGAGGGTCGCCGAAAATACAAAAAAACATCAATTCGGTATCTGTTGTTCTAAAAAATTTAAATAACTCGATGCATGAGTCGTGGGGATCGTGGGGAGTCGTTTGACGGATCGGAATATGTCTTCTTCAATATTATATTACAGTATTAATTCTCGAGAACGGCAAGACCGATTTGGCAAATTTTGCAATGTTTTCGAAATATTTGTATGAGTTCAGAGTAATTTTAAACGGTATGAAAATATGAAAAAAAATGCGAGGTAAATATAAAAATGTAACATTTTCGTTTCATCATGAAAATTTTCTTACCGCAGTACAATGCGTTTTTCTTTTTTTTTGGGTTTGAATAACTGGAAATAAAGCGAATAAAGAAATCTTAGATAATATATTAAAACGATGTTTGCAGGTAGTCAAAACGCGGTACATAAGACCGTAGTCTTGATAATGTCAACGCGAGATTGACGAAAGAGCACGAGCTCATAAAATTATCGTGAAAGTGCGACTAATGCGGTGTTCACACGAGGCGAATATCGCCAGGACACCAAACTATCGCCAGCCCATTGAACCGTGTGAACAGATTGTCGATAAATCTGAAGCGATAAAAATGATTGAAAGCGATATCGCCTCAAGTTGACTACCTTTCAGCTTTTGTTTCTGGTAGAACGATGCACGCATGCGCAGATATGCGCGCGGTCCGTATGTTCCGTTTCTTGACAGATGACAGCACTACTCCAAATTTATTTCTCCTTAGAATCCAATTCCGCAACCAATATCTGCATTTTTTTTTATTTTTCCTTAATTAGGAGTGTCCTTATCGTCCAAAACAACATTTTCAACTAACTCCAAACACTCCGTAACTTCTACCTCGACGTCCGCCATTTTTAAAACAACGTCAAAATCAGCGCACTTGACACTAGATTCAATGTTATGTCGGTGGACTCGTGTGAACACATCACACGATTAATGGGCGACCGAGCGATATTTTTTTTATGCAAGCAATATCGTCTAGTCTTATATCGCCTCGTATGAACACCGCATAAGTTCTGGTTTTAATGAACTCTCACTACGTGAATACACAAACACTTCAATTATTGAAATCTTAATAGATGATGCGTTTACTAGGTTATCTACATATTTACCCATAAAACTTTTTCGTAAAAAAGTGTTTCTTTTAAATGTAAAAGTGCACTCTTTCTGAGTCACCCGTTACTTGGAGAGGGCCATTAGGGACCAGTAGGTTCCTCAATCACCAGGCGAGTTGATGAGGAATGTGCCGAGAAATCGGTAACACCAACGTGTCTAAGAATTAACTGTTAAACGCCATTATTTCAACCTTAATCTCCGCGCTGTGTACCTACGTCACTCAAATTATTAAACGCAACGTTTTGACAAATTTGTCCAATTAAAATAATTACTTATATGGTGCTTTGCTTGGGAGCTGAAAATTATTGTTGTAAGATTACATATTAAACTTTGGTACCTTAATGTAGTTGGAAGATGTTTATTTGATCTATAATGGAAAAGTTTTAATTAATTTACGTTAACTAAGGATTTTTCGCTGTATAGAGAACTCTGTTTTAGTACGGATACTAATTTTGAATCGAACAAAAAATATATGGACCCTACTTACATGTGTCCCATATTTTATTTTTAGGTTGCATAGTTATTTTTCTTCAAAAATAAATAATAATGCTAACTCATGTAGAGGTATACGGAATTGACATGCGCAATAATATAAGAGCTACCTACTGTATTTCAACTCTAGGTATTCTTATCTACTCGCGGTGGACCCTGTTATGTCGCCTGAAGTCGTGGTACAAACGGTCTGTAGGGTCAACCAGCAGACATGAGTAAGGGTGAAAACACGTAAAACGCTGATTCCGACCGGCGCAAAAAATGTTTCTATGCATTTGAATAAGGATACGCACAGCCAAAGCAGGAACCCGCTTTCCGGCATGCCCATTTAAATGCATTGAAACCATAGACAATATTCTTTGTGGCCATCTGCGCCGGTCGGAATCGGCTTTCTACGCGTTTTCACACTAAGGGGTCCCTTGCCTTAACTCTTCATGCGGGGCACTTTAGGAGCGGGTTTTTATATCCCTATCCGCTTTGACCAACATCGGTGGTGGTCCAATCACCACCACAGATGACGGTCAAAGGGGACATAAAGTTACATGTCCCAAAATAATTGTTGCATCTGGGAGATGGGAAGCCTGTTAGGACTTAACCTTCGGGATCATAAAAAATGCGACTTATTGCGAAGAACAGGAGCAGGAAAGAGGCACTGCCACTCTCCAAGATTGCACTTGCCTCTGTAGACGAGCCACAAGAATAGGCAGCACTCCAAAAGCAAATTGAAGGAACCCATAACAGATTAAATTTGTTCGCGATGGCACAAGGGGTATATAATGGTAACTTGACCTTCTCAAGGGCGTCGCCAAGGGGGGGTAGGGAGGGGCAGCTGGCCCCCCCCTAGAGATTAAAAAATGTAGGCAATGCATATTTTCCTCATCCTCCATATAGAAAATAGCCTATATGAATGGGTTAAATTGCCCCCCCCCCTGGGCCCCGGGCTGGCGACGTCCGTCGTGATTAAAACAAAACGCGTTATTTTTAGTAAGTCTACAATGTGGAAGAAATAGTGAGGGGCAACAAAAGAAGGGAAGTCGACATCAAGGATACACATCTTCAAAAACTAGGGGGGTAGGAGGATAATATGTGAATGATGTGTGTATAGATTGGCTGATAGACTACGATGGGCCAGACGTGTGCAAAGAATGCGAGCATCGCGGGCACCAAGGAGAATTATGGATGGACACCCAGGAGACCGAAGAAGGATTGGCAGACCAAAGCTGCGATGAGAGGATGAAGTCAGGAAGGATGCCGACCAACTTCTTGACTTACGGAATGTTTGTTTTTTTATTGGAGACGTTAGCTAGAAATCCAATCCTGTCTCAGATTTGATAAACTCATTGACTTTTTAGTTCCGCCGGGTATGAGCCGATAAAAACGCTGTTGTTGATAATAATTGAATTTTATTGAACAGTGATTTAAATACAGTTTTCAATATCGCAACGGTTATCAAAACGATTTGAAACGTTATGAATAAGAAATAGGAAGTAGACTGGAAGAATTTAGCGATCCGATAAAAGAGATAACACGTATTGAGAGGGGATTTATTCATTGAAAGTATAAAAATATAGACAATGGCGAAACGCCCTCCAGCGAATACTATGTTAACGACGGGCGGGTATTCTGTAGATGTGATGCAACCAGTAAGTTAACGTAAAAATAATGATGTGTGTGTGCACCCAGACACAATAAAGTTCAACCATTCGTCCATTCTTACGTAAGAACGCGGCTAGCTGATGAATGAAGTTGCTTTATCGGTTAAGAAATCAAACTGCATAATACTATGTAATATCTTGTATGGAAAAGATAGTTAACAATTATTTTTATTAGATGCAGTGCGATTTAATAACAGTTGTAAACGAATCGAATGTGCATTTTTGGTGGAACTGTTTCTTTTAAATTTAAATTTTCTTATATCTCTATGTTTAAAAATTGAGCCCTATTTTCCATGGTCATCGCATCACACGTGAATTGCTGGACAGATATAGAAATTTTTTGGTTGTGTTTGATATTGTCAGGAGAAGGTTTCACAGAGGCCAGCTGTTTGAAAGTTGATGAGATTGACACAATGCGGATGGAGAATATACAGGGTATTTTGTACTTGTACTTCGACCTTTTCTTTGAAAGGGGTTATACTAGAGCTAATAATAATATTCAATTTTTTTTCCGTTTAACTAGGGGTCTTATACCAGTGGTTTTTGCGTTGTTTGATTTTTTTTTCAGTTTCCCACCGTTTGATCTAAAACTGAAAATTGTAAAAAAGTATTTCACTTTGGGAAATAAAAATTCATTTTTCTAACATTTTATGAAAAAGGGAATGTTTTAAGTAAAAAAAAAAAACATGAATATTTCAAAAACCTTAGAAATGAAACGTTCTTAAAACACAAGTCAGTTTTTTATTCGATATTTTGAGTTACACAAAAAAGTAAAATATCTACACTTGAAGTAAAAACAACAGAGAAAACTTCCTCAATTAACAAGTTTCCAAAAAGGTACAAATGTTGTCCATATTAATACAAATAAAACTTGTTAAACGATCAAAAGGCGTTATAAAGAGCAGCTAATCATGTAGTTTTTTTTTTCAAACAGACGTCGCTACTTCAAAAAGCATATCGCGTAAAGTTGTATTAACTTGAGGTAAACTATACGTTGAATGAATTTGAAAACGTTGCATCACTAACGAAAAACTATTTCGACAAACCATCGAACATCATCAGATAATTTATTATTCCTTCAACAGAGGCGTTCCACCAATTTTATTACATTATGTAGTCCGGTTAAAGCCATGAATTCACAACAAAATATTAATTTTATTATGATCAAGTTCTTTGCGCGTGGAAACAATCGATTCGTCAAGGATCCAAAGGCAGATAATTCTAGATCATTCGGATCAATTTATTATTACGGCGTTGAAGTTAGGCGGGCTGTCTAAACAGATTTATGAGGCTGTAACCGTTGATATTATTAAAATTAAGTGCCTTGGAATATATTATTAAAAATACGTTAAAAACCTATTTATACTTTATAATAAAAGTGTTTTTTTTTTTTAATATTACATCGCTGGTTGTTTGTTTCTTTCTTCGTATTACAGAAAAACCAAGTAGTCAACTTCATAGAGATCTTAGATATTTTGGGCAGAGGGTGTTTGGTGGTAGTACTACCCCATAATAATTTCGGAATGATCGAGCATAGTCTAAAAACAATATATTATACACTAGAGGTCCGCCCCAGCTTCGCACGGGTAGATAGATACTTAAAAATAATTTAATTTTCATACAGATCCCTAACTTTTTCAAAATATTTTATAGCATATGTTAATCTGGAATAATTGCATTGCAATGTATCGTGTCACGTCACTTTACCACCGTGACTACTTTGCGCGGTATTTCTACTAAACTTGACATGACTCCCCTCAGTCCCCTCCCCGCTCCCGTACGCACTCTCCATCGGATAAGTTGAGATGATAAGAGACTATGCTTTTTTTCCAATACTCACATTTTTAAACTCGTGATAACTATCGAATGGAATGTCCGAATTGAATAATTCAAAAAGTTATACAAACATATTGAAGCAGACTTGAATATGAACTAATTTATTTTAATAAGGAGTAATACCAAGATACCAATAAAGAGCCTTTTCTAGAGGTGACATTTTAATGATATTTTTAAAATAAAAAAACACTTATTGTGGCATAACTATAATAGTTAGACATATGCTGTCGCGATACTTTTTGTAAATAATGATGTCTTCTACAAAATTGTTCTACATTGTTTTATTATATCATCATTAGTTTTCACAGCGTTCGCGATAAAAAGAATATTTTAGGTAAATTTTTTACACCATGGGTTACATTATTGAAGTTTTCGTAGGTTACCCAATTTTTTTTAAAATTAATTATAGCCTATGTTCACCGCCGATATTGTAGCTTCCCAAAAGTGAAAGAATTTTTCAAATCGGTTCAGTAGTTTTGGAGCCTATTCGATGCAAACAAACAAAAAATCAAATCTTTCCTCTTTATATATTAATATTAGTATAGATAATATTATGTGACTTATTTTCTATTAGACCGCCATCTCTTAAAAAAATTGTAAAGTTATTAGCAAACCCGTTGACTGTCTCATACAAGAAATATGAAAAAATCTGCAAATTGAAAAAAATTTTCTAGTCCAAAATATGAGCATATAATATGCAGTCATTTTTGTCATCAAGTAACTACAAATTAATTGAATATTTCCGCGTACCTACAGAAAGATACAAACCTACCCCTATGAATCAATGAATCTCATAGGGTATGCTGAGAGCAATTATTGCGGTGATTTTAATATCAATTATTGGCATCGGGTGGCATTTATGAATAAAGTAATCGTCTCAAGTTATCACGACAAGTTTACGTCACCATACGAATATATCATTTTTTTCTCCGTAAGATTATTATTGAAATGAATCTCGTTGAAAGAATAGTTGAATATGTATGAATGATCGGAACTGTTTCAAGATACTTAACGATGAAAAACTTGATATAAAATTCACTTCTAAATATAGACAGTCTGCAAAATCAGACTTGACTATAAAGATAAAAAAACAAAGTGTATAATAATGTGCATATAAACGGTGTATTTATCGCCGCACAGTGTGCTGCACTAGAACATGTTAGCTGGTCAAAATTACTATAGGGATTTATTTATCATCACACATTTTTTTGAAATAGAAATGAATCTGGGCTAATTCACAGTGAATACAAATAGGTACACTTTTAACATCTTTCATAATCAAGCAAAGCTCGTGTCGGGAAAGCAAAAAATGATCAGCGCCAGGGTTCAAACCTTCAGAACGACTGAATCACTAAGCCACCAATTTCTTCATGTAAGATGCAGGAGTAGGCAAGGGTGACAGCCCTCCATTATTTTTGCTGAAGACTTTCTCACTTAATTTCAATGGAATTGTATAAATTTGTCTCGCATCAGTCTTCACACAATGATATTTATAATTACCTTTCTGAAAAGGGTATCAAGTGGTCTTTTAATCCACCGACCGGTAGCCATTTTGGAGGGCTGTTCGAAGCTGGTATAAAAAGCACAAAATATCATTTGAAACGCGTTGTGGGAGAGACCGCGCTTACATATGAAGAGCTTTCCACTTTACTCACTAGAGTGGAAGCCATATTAAATTCACGACCGTTGTGTCAGCTAAGTACATCTCCGGACGAAATAGATGCCTTAACACCTGGCCATTTCCTCATTGGAGGACCTTTAGTGTCTCTTCCGGAATACGATTTGACTGATGTCAATATTAATCGACTGAGTCGATGGCAGCATTTGCAACGACTAACTCAGACATTTTAGAAACGTTGGCACAATGAATACCTAAACACTTTACAACAGCGTATGAAGTGGTTTAAAGGACGCGAAAATATAACCGTGAATCAACTCGTATTGATTAAAGATGATCGCCTTCCACCAACGAGGTGGGTCATGGGTCGAGTGATTCAGGTTCATCCTGGAAAGGATGATGTAGTTCGTGTAGTGACACTGCGAACGGCTTTTGGCTCTGTGGTCAGGCCAGTGTCGAAGGTGTGTCCACTACCCTCGGAATGAACATACAAAGTAATCATTTCGATATTTTAGTTAAGTTTATATTATTTATTATTATTAGTTCGCACAAGAAAGTTATTATGACTGGCTTATGCCACAGAGGTTATCCCCTGTGATGGTTATATCATTATTGTTATTGTTTTTTTTTCTCTCGTAATATCCACACCGCAAGGATGCTCGCCTTTTTTTGTTTCGTTCGTTTGCATATTAATTTGGTAAGTACATGTATAATTTGAGGATCAAATTAGGTGGGCGGTATGTTGGGTGTGAACCTACGTAGATTATCCTTTATAGTCCATGGCTCCAATCCTACCTACAACCTAATTTGTTGTCACCTATCCCGCCTAGAAGCCCCTTCAGGTACGACTTACAGGTCACCGGATCAGTGTTATTTGGATACCTCGCGCGAAAAGGTTGTGTTGCATTGTTCAATCGAGAACAACAAGTGAAACGTGAATCATCAAAGAAAATTAAAAATTATACAGTTCATTGTTCCTTTGTGCAACTGGAGAAGAAAAGAAGATCTTGGGGTAAGTCGTACTTTCTTCTTTTTTCCGTTCCAGCTTTTGGCCTTCACCGATCGGCGTGGAGACGCCTCGCATCACGTACATAAAGTTTGTATCATCCCTCAAGTAGCCCTTTGTATATCTTCATATCTGATCATCGAAGAATTCTTTATGATAATACCACTATAGCAGTGTGGCTCGCCACCCACCACTCGGAGGAGTCTCAAGGAGAACGAATGTAGGATATTTGATTTATTTAGTTTACATTAGTGTTTCAGAATTAAATGGCATTAGTAGATATCAAATGAATTTTTTTCGCCTGGTAGAAACAGAAGTGCATGGAGACCACATGCTCCACTTTGGGAGGATAGGGATATTAAAAGCATGGCGATCTATGTCAGTTAACGACCTTAGGAAAATAGGACCTTAGGATATGAACTCAATGAAAGGTTCTCAATAACTATCTCTATTTCTAAGCTCCCAAAGTGAGAAAAAACACTTGATGGAAATTTTAATTTTCACATAAAAAAAAAACTTTATGACCGCTTACGCACGTTAGTGGAACACTGTGCGTCAGCTCAAATCAGATCTACATAATCGATTGGGTTACAATACAGTTGGCAAATAAAATAAAAAAAATAACAATTCCATTGTGCGAATCGATCATAAGATGGCGAATTGTAATCGATCACGTAATGGCGTAATCGTCAATGAACAGATATGGGCGAATTTTGTTTACGAACGAAATGAAGGACGGGTCAGTTGTCAATTGTTGTCAGGTGTGTCGAGATAGCGAGCTATGTAGGTCTCGGCTCAAGAATGTATGATTGTTGATATTGAAAGGTCTCTCGAAAGATTATCTGCCCTGATTGTGTTCGAAAACTCTGGTGAAATTATTCTATACTCGTACTTAAGACCTGCGATTACCTGAGACATGAGTTTATTCAGATTAATTTATGTCCGGAGTTTAAATTCTATTTCAGGAATAAAAAATGCACTACCAACAACTTTTTTCTTAATATCCTATTATATAGTTGGGCTGTTTGTCCATGACTCGATATTTTCGATGAAACAGGAGATATTTTCGATGTAGTATCAGTCGACGGTTTTCGTATGAACATCGTGACAATCAATAGTAACAATAACGTGTATTCGCGAAATTTGTGATATTTCATCAGAAGTTCCTACATACATCGGGAAGAAATGATAAAACTGATTTACGGGACAATCAGATAATTTTCTCTGCCTTAGATCCGACAGGTTTTGCTGCTAGTTATTTAAAAATTGGCACATACTCAATCTCTTAAAAAAAAATAAGAAATATATATATTTTTTAAATGAATAATGAATTTAATATAATGAAATTTAATGTTTTTCCCATGGTGTTGAAACGTGAATTTTTTTCGTTCCGTAAAGTATAAACTTATTCAGTGAATTCTTTACGTGTTTTATCGCAGGTATTTTCCTAAAATTAATTCATATTAATGAATATTATATTAATGGTAATTCGTTTACGATGTAACATCGCTGAGATAAGAAAGAGACATCTCGGAATTAACTGTCGAGGTGACAGTTATATCTGTGACATTGTAAATCACAACAAATTAGAGTTGTTGTGAAATTTGACAATTTAAAACCGAAATAACATGAAGTGGTCTATTATCTGAGAGATCTTAAACTTCATTCGTAAGCGGACGAATGGATCTTATAATGGATCTCTAAGATTACGAGACAATAAACAAATTAATTGGGAAACAATTCCGATTGCGAATAATTTATTCAACCACAGCTATCGGCATTATTTATATTTTATTTATTTATTTAGTGAAATATTAGTGAAACAGACTTAACATCTCTAAAAAGCCTTTGCGTCTATCACACATACAAGAAATTTGTATATTCACGTAGCGACAATTCATCAATAATCAATTCTCCCTTTTTGAAACTCACTTTGAGGCATAGGCAGGTAACAAGAGGTATCCATGACCTCCTCCCACACCATATCCAGATCCCTCAGCTTTGAAACGAAACACGGTATTATACGGTCTTCCTCGTCTTCGAAACCCTGATGACAGGAAGAACAGAGCTCTCTTCGGCCAAGAATGAAATTAAACCTGTCCGTATTCTAAAGTCTAATAAGAAAGAGGTGGCTAACTGAAAAATGATAACCGCAGACAACTTTTATAAGAAAGACTAGGCCATAAATTGTGTTTTTTTTTTCACTAAACATCAGAAACGTGTCATTATTCAATCAGCAAACAAATAACATTTGCGTATTTTGATTCTGTATAATAACTAATATCAATAATAGCTAATTACCAGGAGATATTTCACCAGTAGAAATATTTTATCGGAAAAAAGACGATGAAGGATTTCCGTCTTGCGTTGGACAAGTGCATTCTTCCAGTAGAAATATGCTAAGCTTCCTCTTGAAGGGTTTGAGTAGAATAACGAGCTCTAAAGAACTCCAGAACTAGAACACTAGTTTGATCAGAACACAAAAATACCTATAATTAGTGTTCCACGATTTGAAATCCTATCCATTCCCTATATTCCGCCGGGACATCTGTCTTTTGCAAGCCTCATCCTCAAATCATTTCCAGCAAATATATTAATTAGCATCGTTGCGTTGTGCATTTCAGAGTACGTAATCTTGTTAGCGAGACATACATTTTCATAATTATTACAAAATTATGATAAGTCGACTTATCGCGGTTGTCCATATAAAGCAATTACTTAATAATAATATGATATCTCGACTTATCGGCAATATTGATATTAAATACTATTCTTAGTATTGATTATGAAAAAAGCTTAAGACAACAGTTGCGACAATGATGTCTATTGCTTACCTCATAAGGCTCGTCTCGTCAATATGCAGACTTGGAGGAAAAGCATTGAACGTTATTTATTACTAACATTATTTAAATTTATTTATACATAAGACTAATTCAAATAATATTTTGTCTGTTCTATAACCTCACTTCGGAGTATTATGATAGACAGCTTCATGAATTAATAAAGTGTAAAAACAAGTAAATATGGCATTTGTTAAGATGTAGTCAAAAAAAATTCTGCCGAAACAAAAGATTTAAAAAATATACAAATATAAAAAATGGATATCAAGATTCAAAATGATGACGGTTGTTAAAATATAAAAGGCACATACCTACATGCCCTAAAGCTGTATTACATAATTAAAATAAACATTATTACATATCAGGTACAATGCCTTAGGATCGTTGATATACAAAACGACCAAATTCGCGAGGCAACATAGTAATAAAAAATAACATACCTAACTCTTTGATGAAATATTGTAAACATGAATGTGTTCAGAGTTGAGCCAAAATGATAATTATAACATGGGCCAATTATAAATAAATGGTCAAGGTAAAATAGTCATTAAGGAAATAGTTAATTATTGTATAAGATTCTCTCACTATATTATAAGAATCTTAAACAAATCTTCAATTAATTTACGGTTTAATTTATAAGGAGATTAATAATGATTAAGTACTAGCTTTCCCGACAGACGTTGTCCTGTGTTCCTAACTACTAATAATATTGAATTCATATTCGTATAAGGTTAAGCTTTTTACCTTTTAACCAATGTAATTTAGATCGGCCTTCGAGTCAATGCCAGTAAGACGGAGCTCATGGCGAATAATGCCTGCCCCCATGCATAAACAGCTGCCGATAACCATCGATGGTCACCAGGTCTCCCGGGTGGATAAGTTTAATTACCTGGGAGCAACCATTACCACCACTGGTGACCTCGGGGAAGAGCTCTCATACGTATCGGTATGGCAAGTGGCGCCTTTAACAACATGACCAAAATATGGAAGGCGTCGGCGTTTAGTGTCGAGACGAAATGTAAACTGTTTGATGCGTGTGTGTTGCCCATTCTCCTCCATGGGTGTGAGTCCTGGCACCTGACCAAAGCCCAGGCACAAAAAGTATCTGCATTCGAAACGAAGTGCCTCAGGAGAATTTTGGGTATAAGATGGTACCACCGCATCACGAACGACGATATACGTCGGCGCATCCAGCGTGAGCCCATCACTTCTACCATTATGTGGAGGAGATGGACTTGGCTGGGACATATGTTAAGGATGCCGAATGACAGTTGGACGAGGAGAGCGCTGTTCTTCCTCCCATCAGGGTCCCGAAGACGGGGAAGACCTTCTCATACTGTGTTCCGCTCCTTCGAAGCAGAGCTGAGGAATCTGAACATGGTGTGGGAGTAGGTCATAAACATTGCGCAAGATCGAGCGCAATGGAGAGCTCTTGTTGCCTCCCTATGCCCCTGAGTGGGGCCTTAAGGGAGTTTGGATTGGAATTTAGATCGATGCATCTGTTTCAAACCATATATTTTTCATCAACATTCTGACAGTTCCTGTCAAACTTTAATTTTATTTCAATTTTTTTAAATTTGGAACAAATATAATATTATTAAAAATATTAAGAAGGTTACCTACTTTGAGTTTTCATCGATTGTCTACTTTTCCACGCAACTTTCATATTTTTTTTCTTTCAAAACAACCTTCTCCTGATAAAAGCCTACACGACAAAAAAGAATTAGCAAAATCGCGATGACATCGGGAAATAGCTCTCCATTTTTATATAATAGATGTACAATTGTGTAAAAGGAGATCGGGAGTTTTATTTTTTTTCTCGAATTAGACAGCCATTTTTTTATATTTCTGAATATTTAAATTAGAAACACTGACACCGACAAAATGTCGTGAGCATTGGTCGTTGAACATTTTATATTTCACGATTTTTTGTCGTCTTGAGAAGAATTATTATACAGTGAGACAAGGCAACGCCATCCGAATAAAAGTCGGATACGACACACGGCATGATGAAAACGGGAAGTTAGGGCTTTGTTTCCAGTTCATGAATCATCTTGCTAGTTACTCTACTGTGTTTTGGTTTGTCGTCAACTTTATACAATACACAACATATTATCAAAATATATTCAAATGTTTGTGGTTTTGTTACGTAAATACCTCATAGACTTGAACGAGCATAGATGAACGAGCGCGTAAATCTATATGCTTAACAAAAGAAACAATGTACCTAGTAGGTAACATACAAGTCAACATCTAGATAACGTCAAATGATCACAAGTCATTTATCAAAAAACTATTTTCTTACAAGTTGCCGCCACACGTACCCCCTGGCTATTTCAAACAAAAAACTATTTTATTGTTCGCCAGTTGTTATATCAGAGTGTTACGCAGATACCGACTAACCCATTAACAAACACGTAATGGTTACATACATTGTGTATTGTAAGCCGTACATTGTAAATTTTACAAAGAATCTAAACTAATATATAAAACTTAAAGTTTTCTAGTTTAAACGTATTCATATTAATTCAGATTAGAGAAAAATATTTTCAGTTTGATTTACCTGTTATTTAGAAAGGCTTGTTAAGGTACAATTTTCTGTAAATATAGAAATGAAAACTTGATAAGTTCATCCATTCCAATTTTCCGATTGTCATATTATTATTGACATTTGAGCAAAGGATAACGGCACGGCACAATAATAAGATGACATGACAACATGTCATTATAACCAATAGTAGTACACTGATTTATTTTTGTTGAATGAATTGGCAACTGAATACATTTTTAAGCCTTAACTTGAATATCTGACAATAGAGCTTGCTCGTGCTTATTTTATCAAAATATGTTATATGGATAGTGATTGTAATGTTTAATTCTAAGATGTGATGACCATACGATAAATAAAAATAAACGATGCGATTCAGATCATTTTGTATTTGCGTGGCTCATTTTTCGTACCTGGGAGTATCGAGAATACAAAACTAGCAAAATATCAAACCAAACGTGCCATTCGAAGTAGTTTATCCCAAGTGTATTTTTACTTTATGATTGAATAATTATTATTGTGAATACGTTTTTATTCTGTGACAGCAACGCGCTGTGGAGCAGCTAGTTACATATTAATATTAGTTAAATATTCGATTTAACATTATAAGATTTATTATATACCTATATTTCTTCTAGCATAAGCTCTGTTCTGTATGCAAACGTATTGAGATGATAAGCATTTTTAAAATCATGCCCCTTTCGAAAGTCTTCATTTTCGAATCAAACTCGAAAGTTAGAAGTTTGCTTCATGATTGAGTTCAAATCCCTACAGACACACAATTAGGAAAGAGCTTAGAGTTAATCAGTGCCTTCGCAAATTCCACGAGAACAATTGACCGTCTCTTGACGCCAGAACGAATGACTGAAATCTAGACTCTGAACAGATTGATCAGATTGTTGACTCTTGACCGATGAATCGAATGTTTAAGTCTTAAAGAGTAGTTGATGAGTTCTCTCTAAAATCTCTCCGAGCCAATCGGCTCTTTCACAAAATCAACATTGGAGAGAAAGCTGGACTTCACATCATCACAGGATCCCGATTTGAGCACTTCCTAAACAGATCGCAGATCTAAAGAAAGAGAAGAAGAAGAAGAACATTGTTCAAAACCATAGAATCAAACCCAGGGCCAACATTTTAGATACATAAGAGCACGTAGGTCGATGGGGTGGCATGCAAAAGCTATCGTAACATAACCTTTGTAATATCTTAGCAAAATGACATAACTCCTGCCTGAGTACAAGGACATTCACGTCCATAATTGAGACATTTCAGAATTTACAATGATGCAAGTCAAGAATGCATAATTGTTGATTCCTTGGCAAGACGATATCCGAACTCAATTTAAATATCGATCTTTTGTTGTGTTGTGACATATCCGACTCATAGAAACGCTTGTAAAGGAAAACGAAATTGTTGTTTGTTGTTTTTCTTGCAATTACTCCATATTTTCTTAGTTTAAAACTACTAAAATCAAAATCAGTCAATTTGGTCCAGACGTTCCCGAGTTTAAGCGAGGCTCACGCATTGTCAATTATTTTTATATAGGTACTTTTTTCCATCTTTTTGTATGTTTTTCCCCTGAGGTAAATAAATTTGAGAATTATTTTTCAATCACCTTGTTTTTATAAGCCCATGGTCACGTTTTTTATAAACATCAAAGTTAGTGGGGAAGATGGTTTTTTTTTTAAACTTGAAGGTCATCTTTGATGGTCACTTAAAAAGGGGTATCGTAAAAAAACAATTTGCCTAATTAAAAACTTATATAACGAAAAGGAATTCGAAGTTAATAAATTATATTTTGATTATGGAAATTTAAGTAAAGTTAATGTTTACAGGGTATGTATTAGTTTTGTTTTAAAAAATAATATTAAATAACCTTTACGATCATTATAATAAAAATCCTTCGAGCTCCCAAAGTGTAACCGACTTTTCTACGAAATACTCAGTACAACAAAATAAAAGAGACGCGTTTTAGCACCGGTGTTTCCATTTCGACTAAAATTTCTATGGTTGCACAGTTGTTATTATATTATTTTTTATGTCCATTATACATAGTTTGTATGTTTGAGTAGGTACCCTAAAGTTATGAAACATTTTCAAAGAAAACGTAATAACACGTTGAAAGACGATTAACAAGTTGGAAATAAAGAATAACAATTATATTGTTTGATCTATCACATAGATGGTGCTAGTTGCGGGGTAATATTAATAAATACAAACATCCGTTAATTTCGTAATATTGTTATTTATTTGATAGGAAGATTTTGTTAATAATTTCTAAGACTTATATTTAAGATTTTACTAATCGATATGTAATAAGAAACACCAGTCTACATATTCTAATAATTATTTGTATTATCCACATTAAATAAATTTTGAGTAAGTTTATTTATCAATTACCTTAAATTTTTAAATGTAGGGACCTCTTACTCAAAATGCAAGCCTCAAAATGAGACCTTTAGTTTTCCAATTCTGAGGCATTAAGTGAATGATAATTACCTGAAACAAAAAGAACAACATATTTTAGAATTTGTAGAGAACAACAATTTTCTAAGTCAAAAGCTGTTATTGTTTATCCTGAATGAGAATACGCAATAGATTTATTATCAACCCTCTTTGATTTATTGAAACACGTGTTTTTTTTTTAACTACACACATTAATATTCAGATCAACTACGAAATATTTTTTTTGGTACATTAAGGGTTGTGGCCTCCCATACCCCTGGATGTTTCAAGAACCTTCATTCTTATTTAATACAGACTTTAAAAAACAAAACAAAAAAGTTTCAAGAAGGTTGATAAGAATAGTGGAAGGTTTTAGATAGAAGTCTAAGGGACTTCATCTGACCATAAATGGCACATAAAACTTAGGCAGTTCCCTCCACTCAATCCACAAACAGACATACACACAGTCTATCCAAGAAACTAAAACAAAAACAGAATCAACCAGAGCTAACTCAAGTCATCCCAGCAACGCCACTCGCAAATCCACAAGACAGATCACAATTACAGTTATTGGATGTAGCCTGAATAAAGGATAAAGCCGGCCCGATTGTCAAAAGTTTTGCCGCTTCCTCACATTTCCTTTGCAGTAACCACCCCCTTCCCTTTCACTAATGCTACCTTCCCTTTCGCTAATGCTACCTTCCCTTTCGCTAATGCTACCTTCCCTTTCGCTAATGCTACCTTCCCTTTCGCTAATGCTACCTTCCCTTTCGCTAATGCTACCTTCCCTTTCGCTAATGCTACCTTCCCTTTCGCTAATGCTACGTTACGTATGTGGAGCTATAAGATATAGCTTCTTTGTGCGAAGGTTGTTCAAGCTTGCCACGGTCTTAGTTGTGTTTGATTTTGCGTGTTATGCATCAAAATGTAGTACGGTTAAGAAAAAACGTGCATCAAAATGTAATGCATGCTAGCTTTTCATAGGTGATAGATCAGTAGGCCTAGACACATTGCATTTGGCGATCGACTACAAACGAATTCTTCAACAACGTAGAGTAGGAAGAAAATTAAAACTGTCCACTTTTTATATTTTTATACAACTAGTGTCTTTGTATGGTTTAAATAATTGTTTATATGTTCCAGTGGAAACTACTTTCGCACTATACATTGGCGAAATCTTCGTCTGTAGTGGAACGCCAGTTTGAATTTGTCTAGGGGGGCTGGCCGAATGCAAATAATCGACTCGAAAAGTAAAAAAAAAATAATATTGGGTTTCTGGAGAGATTGAAGGGATTTAAACTGGCGAAAAAAGGAATTGGCATCCGACAATATTATAACATCTCAAATAATAATTTTTCTTTTAAGGCATAATATTATAGATCATTAAGTCGGATGTTAAGTGTCAGGGATTCGGTTCATCTCACACATAATCGACTGTAACTAAAAGTGTTCCATGAAGCGATATTAGATCTTAACGACTGCCATTGGATGACAGTGTTATTATGTCGATGTTAATTACACAATACATTACGCTGCACGTTGATAATAATTATTGTAACTGTTCAATTTTAAAACAATACATAAATATTATAAAATTTTATTAATATAAGAGATTTAATCATATTCGTTCTTGGTTGACTTATACAGGGTGTTTGATAGAACTTTAAAACATAGAGGAGATCATTTGGAACTTCTTGTGGCTACTCAATATTTATATAGGTCATTCCCTTTTTTTAAGAATTTTGGAAATTTTACAGTTTGCCTCTATGACTTTATTTACCAAATAATCTTCTCTTGCAAAATCTTCCTTAAAATAACCTCTTTCAGATGGTATAAATACATTGTATTGTGTGTATATCATACCGAGGAAATTGAAAACTTAACGATAGTCGCCATTATCTATAATATAAAAGAAAGTCTTGATAGTGAGAACACTTACTTATAACTCGAGATCGGCTGACTAGGTTTATATTATGATGCTTGGTTTGTAGGATTCATTTCCGCTTCGGATTACATAATAATTACTGAAAATTCGAAAAATGGATAACAAAAAATATAAAATATAATACACGTCAATTCACTTTATAGCGAATACCGAAGTAACGGAATTTCCAGTATAACGACTCGTCAATTTGTCCCCGAAAAACTTCCATATAAAATGTACTGAACCAAAATTCGTTGTAACGAAGTCGATCTCAGTAGGTACTTATAGCGAACTTTTTGGTTTTAAAATTTTAAAATCATGTTACAATTAGGCAATAAAATTTCTCAGACTTCCGTTTGTCCTTGGCATTAGCGAATTCGCAAGTGTTTGTCTAACATATTTCCTTCACGTGATTGATTAATCTTTGAAATTTGTTTTTGTTCTCACTTAATAATAGCAAAAATAGTTTATTTGAGATCAGTAGGTTTATAATATGGCGACACATAAAATTAAAAAAAAAATATCATTATCTATATGTATGACGAAATTACACTGTAACGAAATATTTTTTATGGTGCCGTGAAGTTCGTTATACCGAGATTTGACCTGTATTAAAGTTAGTATGGAATGGATTTACTACAACAACGTCATCTGTGAAAATTCCATAACAACACAATTTTTATTTACTTGACAACCATTGAGTTTCAAAACATTGGTAAGCAGATTTTTGATAGAATCTCTTTCAAGCTTTCAGAAATAATTTTTTAACATTCAAACATATTTTAAACGTATTTTTTGTATAAACTTCAAATCAATATTTATAGTAAGGACTAGAGGACAAAGTCTGTCGGGAAAGCTAGTTTTTATATAAAGCATCAACCGTTGTCAGTACTATGATCAGGGATATATTCATGTGAATTAATTATGCCCGAACAATGGTCGGTGTATAAAAAAGTTCACTTCTGCTGCGCTGCTTCGAAAGCTCTTGATGCCTCCCTATGCCCTTAAGTGGAGTCTTAAAGGGAGAATGGAATAAAAGTAAAATAGAAAGGGATGGATCACATTAAAAGAATGAGAAACTAAATTTTATTCCGGTATCTCACAGCAAAATAAAATGGATGCGATTCAATTTCCTTCCTGATTACACCGGAGAGTGACCATTTCTTGCTGCAGGATATGAAGCCAGTATTCCCGCCAACTAAGTGTGAACTGAATGGACGCTCCAACGGGAGGCAGCCGATCAAACAGCCCCGGGGCATTACGGCGGCCCCATCCACGGAGGCGACTGGTTTAAACACTCTTTCTATGGCTTGTAAGCTCTCAGACATTCCCACAACCTTATTGTGCAGTATTTAAGTAGTGCTGAATGTGTAGTTAAATGGAGGGAATCTCAACATATTTGTTGTTGCAGCACTTGGGATTACACGGAGGAAACTTATAGTCCTCTTGATCTTGCAAAAGATCTTCTCCCTTCAATATGTTCATATTTCTAAACTTTGAATCCGTAACCCTCGCCGAAAAAAGAATTCTCCTTGACCAAATGTCAAAGGTCACTCATAAAAAATATCCTCGCCAAGTTCAGCTCTTGGCCTTTATGGAGTAAGTGCAGTAACATATAACATTGTTCGTAAATTGGGGGCACTCCTTCAAACTATGTAGTTGAATAAATAACGTGATTTTAAATGAAAATCTTTCAAAACTCGCTTCAAAAGCATACTCTATTGTAGCTACATAATATGTAACCTATAACTAGGGATGGGCATTATAACGATAGCTGATAAAAATATTAGATAAATACAAATAACGCGTCTAACGTTATTCATATTAAACGATATTTATAAATAATAGTTGAACAAAAATAATAGTCATGCTAATGTTAAGCAATAATAATACCCTACCCTCATTTACATGACAGTTAAAATTAGTTGATATTAGGCTCGCGATGATTTTTTAGCTCTTTTTTGGAGACTTCGTACCCCGGATACCAAATTTAGGAAAGGCGTTTTTTATAGGAAAATTGTAACTTTCCAGATTCCACATCTTCGGAATAATTATTTAAGTTTCTGAAATAAATAAGCTTTCAGTTTTTAAAAATTACGTTATTTACGACTAATGAAACTGCTATAACGTTTTTGATTTTAAGCCGTTATTCCCACCTCTACCTACCTATAACTATGTTAGATTATTTCGTGGATGTATAAAAACAATATTCAAGATGGATGGACGATATTAAGAGGTTCCTCGGATCCCAGTGAACGGGAATCACACAGAATTGGGAGAGTGGAGTAATAGAAGAGAGGCCTATGACCCAATCGGATGATGATAATGTAGTGTGCCCAAACATACTACATATTCACGAAATAATGACAACATCCACGTTGTATCGAGGCGTTCATGTTTCATTTCATTTGTTTAGACGGCCCGGCATAGAGATAGTTCGTAGAGGTATAGTGAGTGGTATGTTAAAGAGAAGGAACTTGCGGTATGTAGATATTGACTAGTTGGCAGGCTACGAATGTGGTGTTGGAGCGGGTCCACGATTGCATAATAGGGTCAACAGTTATCGTATCGGCACGGTGGGCCTGTTCGTATATTATTATCAGACGCTCATTGCATTCACATATTATCTACTCCATCCGAGTTATGTAAAATGTCTGCGAACTTTCCACTATACAAATCCCATAAAATTTATACAGCATTTCAATACAATTACATATTCATAAAACCTATATCGACAAGTTTAAGATGCCATTTTTTTTTTAAATGTTCTTTTTAAAATTTTCTTTCAAAAACAATGACATGGACACGTCAAATTAGAAATGTTGATAAGTATGTTCTATTTTATTTCATGCTGAAGATAGCTGGCGATTGGGTGCAAAAGCCAAAGGGTAATGTTTTTAAATCTGGTAACAGATGAGTTATAATATGTTCAGCAGTGGACGAAAATGACTATATAAGTAAGGTTATTCATCTTTAGGAAATTTCCTCGACATTTAAAGAACTGATTGGGGAGAGGTGATGTCTATTTAAGCCGATATTGCGTAAAGGAATAAAATATACAAAATATGTTTTACAGCGACAAAAAGAGAATTCTGTGACATGTTGATTCTGCTACTGCTCCGGATAGACAAAGCCTATAAGGGGGAAGGCTTTATGCCTGAATTAACACTCGACATTGAGCATTTAATGTTTTTTTTTGCATGTGTTTTACAGAGCTGAAAGAGTTGGACATGATGTGGGAAGAGGTCATAAACATTGCACAATATCGAGCGCAATGGAGAGCTCTTGTTGCCTCCCTATGCCCCTACCAATCAGAACCCTTTATGACGTAATGTGTTTAAGTACATTATGACGAGGTCTTACTGTAGTAACTTTTACCGTAATAACTTCATAAAATTTAAGTTCTATTATAATAATTGAAGTAACCATAGCGGAAACATGTTGATATTTTAGAAGGTGTTTATTATGTATTTGTCGAAAATATAAACATTAAAATAATGATAGAGAATATCACCCATCTTGTTAACACAATTATAGCAACGTATAGTTTAAAAGCAA
Organism: Mystacides longicornis; assembly: GCA_963576905.1. Classification (NCBI taxonomy): domain Eukaryota; kingdom Metazoa; phylum Arthropoda; class Insecta; order Trichoptera; family Leptoceridae; genus Mystacides; species Mystacides longicornis. The sequence continues at coordinate 26,637,041 of OY756428.1, forward strand.
AACCTCATCGCATATCAACAAATCTACAATATCAATTTTTTTTTCTTTTTTCGACTATTTAAAGATTTTTATTTTATTTGTGATTGTAATTCTTCACAATAATATTATTGTGCATTTTATGTACCTACTTCAATAGTAAGTAACAAACAATAAAAATGATTCTTCAGAGTAGTCAATAGGATAGAAGATGACACCTTATAAATCTATAATATAGAAAGTCGGGTTAGTGCGAACACTTATAACTCGAATTAATAAAATTTTTGATGGGAGTTTTTTTCGAGCTTTCAGAAATAGTTTTATAACATTCAAACTTATTTTTGTACAAATTCAAAATTCATAGTAAGGACTACACCGCCTATGTGCGTGACGTCAGTGGTCTGTAAATGCGAAGAGAGACAGCAATTGCAATGGTCTCGGAGGAACCGACATCTCCTCTCTAGTTGGATAAGTAAGGCCAAAGAAAAAGCAGTGGTTTAAAAGCTAGTTCCAATAAATTCACATTATGGATGAGAATGTACCTACACGAAATAATTTGACGTATATGTACCTACTATAAATTTGACGTATAGGTACCTACTATAAATTTGACGTACCTATACTATAAATTGACTATAAATTTCCCGGCAAAACCTCCATTTACCAACAGCCAGTTAAAATCTCCGAGAGGTTCGATAATAGTAAGCTCTAGTACTATATTATAATACAGTGCGGTACCTACGCGTTGCATCATGGTCCAGCCAGAGAGCCAAAGATCACAATGCAAGCTCTACACCGAGATGTTCTCAAACTTAGATCTTAGAATATTGACAGGTCAACAATCAATGTTATTACCACAAAGCACGTGGTATTTGGCAGCAAAACCTGTTGGACGACAGGCATAGAACTGAGGATCATATAGGTGGGTACGTTTTATCATTCTGAATGTAGTAGAAAAGAGAGAGGTATAAAATAAAATAAAAACATCCCTTTTTATGTCATTGTCGCTCCGAATAACAGAATAACTATTAAAAAGTTGAAAAAAAATGGATAAGAAACAATATAAAACATAATTTAATGTTAGTGTGGAACGGATTTACTGCAACGCCAACGCCATCTATGATTTATTTATTTATCGTATGGTATACGGTACATCACATCATAAGTTATTCAAAATAACAGTCATTAAGTAAAATAATAAAAATGTTTGGATGAGCGCAAGCAACAGGCTTGCTTGTCAAATGTTTAAAAGGTTTCTTATAAAATATTCGGTCGCTGGGTCATTGAAGGTGAAAAAGTCTTCTGGGTCTCCATCGTATGCTCGAGGGCTGCATTCAGTTACAATGTGTCGCACTGTCTGTCTCTCCGCTCCGCAGTCGCACTCAGGGGAGTCCAGCCAACCATATTTGTGGAAGAAGTCCGCACATCTCCCGTGTCCTGTGGGGACCCGGTGTATCGCGGACCACACTCTGCGCGGCTGGTCGAAGCCGGGTGGTTTTATTGTTATGCACGGCAATTGACGGGTTTCTGGGGTGGTAGTCGCTTTCCATCTGGGCTTCCATGCCTCTGTGATCTTGAAGTTGGAATCGTAGAGGTTTTTGGCAGTCTTCAGTGAGGGATTCCGAGATTTGAGCCTGTTGTTGGACAGAAGGTAGCTAAGGTCCGTGTTGCTCGGTAAAGCTGGATTCTTCATTAGTTTATCGTACTCCCTCACTAGAGCGGCTTGTCTTCTAATGTCGTGGGGCGGTATATGGCTGAGAATGGGTAACCAGTAAGTCGGAGTTGATCTTATAGTGCCCGATACAGTCCTGAGAGCGTTGTTAAGCCGGACGTCTACTAGCCCGGTGTGGGGGCTGTTAATCCACACCGCTGATGCATATTCTGCAGCTGAGTGCACAAAACCGAGTGTAGATAAATCTATGAAAAATTATATAACAAAATATTGTTTACCTGACAGCCATTGACATTAAAAATATCGGTACGCAGATTTTTGATGGAATTTTTTTCGCACTTTCAGAAATATTTTTTACACGTATTTTTGTTTAAATAACAAATTTGAAATCTATATTCATAGTATATAGTTTAGCTGTTTCTTGATTGATTAATATTCTCTTTTTAAGCTACGATTAGCTGTTTCTTAAATAAAATTAATCTTCTCTTTTTATTTCTATTAAGCTCTAGCTTATGTTCTAACATCGTAAGAAGGTGCAAAATCTATAAGTCGGTATTCAGTTACATTCAACGGAAGAAACTCCACAGTGAGTAAAATCTGTTGGTTTAAAACTAAAAGATTTCAATAATGGTGTCGCGAGCCACAGTTGAATGTGTTGAACCTAAGCACACCTTAGCATGCTAACATATCATTATGAATACGTGTGATTAAATATTGTTTATTGATGTAACTCCATGTTATTATCTCAAGTACACCTCGCTTCATACTCACTTACATGGTATTGGTCAATTGACCATTTCACAAACATTGCTAACAAGTTGGTCAAATTTTTATAAGAAAATAATTGCAATATTTTCACAAGTTATAGAGTAAGATAAAAAAATACAGACATTCGAATGATTAACCTGATTAAAAGATGTTAATGTATTTTAATTAATTTAATCAAATTATTATTTTCAGTATATCGATGTATGTATACGTAATTGAATATTTTTTTAATTACTTAAACAGCAAAGTAAGATGATTTCATATATCTGGCAAGTTTTCGGGACCGTGAGGTTTATTTAATTAATATAGAGACACCAAACAGAACACTGGAACAACACAAACAAAAAAAAACGTGAAACGAATACATAGAATCTCCAGTGTTCTAATAACACGTATCTTTCGCATAGCTATTGTGCATAGTTAGGTGGGCAGAATCAATGTCTGAGCATCTCACATCCCAAACCCCAAAAGATCAGAAAAGGCGCTAGAAATGAGCCAGGACCCCATCCGGGAAGGTTCAGGCAGATGGTGTTCCCCAAAATCGAGCGCAATGGAGAGCTCTTGTTGCCTTCAAATAACCCTAAGTGGGGTTCAAAGCTGATTGAATAAATGAATGAATATCTGACAAGTATCCTCTCGTTATATAAAAAAATGCTATAGTTGCCTTACTTGTCAAGTGAGACCATGTCCAAAAGCCAAAAACTTAAAGTAAACGTAAGCAGTCTAAAAAGTCTGCAGGTCTGAGGAGCGTCATCAAGTCGCAGGCAAGATGGATCACTGAATACATAAGAAAGGTTAACGTTGGTGAATATTTTTTTCTAATGATTAGATTGGGATGGAAGTCTAACAGAAGAAAAGCTCCCCAAATTAGACTTTTAGGGAATCTTTTTATTACGAAGGGTTCCCTTCAGAGGAAGATCGATAAGTTTGCAGAAGTAAGGTTTTTGGCTTTGGTTTTTTGTAAGCAATACCACAGCATGTTTTAAGACGTTTTGATCACTGAATAAAATACTTTTCCATATCGGTGATAATACAGTCGGCGGAACTCTGAGGTAATATTTTGTGGTCACCCGAACATGTCCAATCAGAGACAGGCCAACATCGGGTAGAAATTTCAAGTGATAAACACTCAAAATTTCTGACCCAACCGGGATCGAAACAAGGAACTCTTGATTTGAAGTCAGCGCCTATATCATTAGTCTACCGACGTTGGTTATTGAGGCGAACTTTAAAAGGCGTACAATCAGTTCGATGTTCTGCACAGCTCGCCTCGACTAAGCCTCACGGGCCGATCACAAATCAATACTGTAATTTAATGCAATTATCTGCTGGAGGTAGGTAGGTTCCTACGTGCTGTAGTTTGAAGTACAGGCACTAATAAGCTCCAGAGGTATGTAGTTGGGATAGAGCGTGCACTTTGTGACACAATAACGGTCTCGAATGCAACACTGTTTCCAGCGGTGCAGTTAGAGCTAGAGACAACGGTTATTCCTCGACAGGTATGTCTGTCACACTCACGTGCCGGGGCCAGGCCATGTCCAGGTATGCGTGTCACACGTTAGAGCTAAAACCTACCAAGCAGCTCGTTTCTGATGACTGTTATTAGCAACAAACTAGATGGTTTATGTTACAGTTGAAGAAATCACGGATACCTTCTAGTACAGTGCTGGTAAGCAAGGTAGCATCAATTGAAACAATGCTTCAGGGGTCTTGATGTAATTTTCAAGCTCACAGATCAACCACTGAAAACTATGACATCAGATGAAGAAGATAACCAAGGATTGGGGATGAAGTTTTGAATATAAAACACTTAACATGAATGGGAATATCGCAAGAGTAATATAGAAAATGACAAAAGCTAAGGGAATATGCCGACTTTTCTGCATAACTGAGATGTTTGCAAGATCCTTTAGCAGATTTCTCTAAATTTAATATTAAAAAAAAATCAAGTTTGCTGCGGATAAAGCTTCTTTAAACTAATCTGCAGTGCTGGGAGGAACGTAAAATGTGGAGGAGGTCATAAACATTGCGCTAGATCGAGCTCAATGGAGAGCTCTTGTTGCCTCCCTATACCCCGGAGTGGGGTGTAAAAGGGAGATATTGTATTGTATTAAAATATGTGATCGCATCACGCCAATCTAGTCCAATCGCCATCAACAACAGCAGCAGCGGTTCAACGTGGTTCAAAGGAAAATTAAAAGACATTCATGAAACTTATGGATCAAAAAATGGGTAGGTACGTTCATTGTTATAATATTAACTGTCGACTAAGATAACACAATGTGATCAGAATATAGTTGGTTTAATAAAACCATTAGAAATTCAAACATTTTGCAGAGCTCGTATGTTAACGAATCAAACCCTTGAAAATAACGGAGAGGATCGCAATATGAATGCAACCCAAAGAATGTGTCCAGATGCAGATTACACACGCAACATGGAACACTTAACACGGGAATTATTATGTTATTCCGTGTTATTATGTCGAAGCAGTACGCCCTGCATGTTAGGATGTCGGATCAGTTCCATCAATTAAATAACACACGTGCAGGGAAATTATTGCGCTGCATAATGTGGGCTCATTTTAACGGGAATGTTCTGATTTATACTCATTTACCAAATAACATGTTTTTGATTCGAATGAATAATTATTATTATGGAATTTACGCAAATGTGATTTAATTCACGCGGATATTTAGTTTGTTTGAATGGTTTAATCTAAACATGTTACGGATATAACAGTACTGAGGCGCGATCTTAATAATGTAGCGTAAAGAATAGTAATTGTTCTCGGAATCACCTTTGACCATATAAAGTGTTCTATTACATAATTGGTTACGTGTAGGCCAGGAAATAGCGTAAAATTTGTTAGCATTTCATTCAAAATACTAGTGACTTTATTGACCTTTTTCTTTTATGTTTTTCAGTACAATAATATGCAATGATGTTTAAGAAATAAGTTTCTTTTAAAATAGGATGAAAAAAAAAAACAGAGATTGTTTTTGATAACCATAGATACTTCCTCCATATTGTTGAATATTGAATTCTAATTTTTAACACTTTTGATTATATTATAGAGTATAGACATGTGTAAGGATTATCTTTCATCTTGAGTACAGGTAATCAGATCTACTCCAATTGACTGGAAACATCTGGATGGGGGTCAAAAGGCTTAATTTCAGCAGTATAGGGATGATTTTGATAGATAAAGAAGATTAAGGAAAATCATTTAAAGTTTTATTTTACTAAGTCTCAAGACCTTCTGTTTTTATTTAAGATTATTCATTTCAATAGGAAAATTTATATGCTAAGTCTCAAGTTCGTTCCATGTCTACTTTCTGAGATATTTTATATTTTTAAAAACATTTAACCCTATAAATCCTTTCATATTGGAAGGTTTTATATTAAAACCTATATCTGATTTCCAAATTTCACTTCTCTCCGATTAGGCGTTAGGGCTGTGCGTTGACGAGTGAGTATCTCAGTCAGTTAATCAGGACATTTTGCTTTACATATTAAGATTATTTCGCACCATTGAAGCAATAATAAGATTCGAAAATCAAAATCGTTATTCTTGGAGATGTCTTTGAACGAGAAAAAGAACACAAAAGATTATAGGACATGTTAGGGTCAAGATAAAAGAAAGCTGAAAGAAAAAAAAACAAAGTAATTGATAAAAAGAAGAATATAAAAGCTAACTATCTAAATAGAGTCCTCTTTCAGTTGGAAAGATTCCAAGTTCCACGGCAATATTCATTCCGAAATAATTCTGTGTATGAAAAGAAAAAAAACCTTTACACATTTATTCACGTGAAATTGTTTTCGTTCCTTGTGAAATTTTAAGAGTTAAAATGCATTGTGTAGTTTGAATTTAACTAAACGATAAGAGAGTCTTGCAACGTTACCAAAAAGGGAGGCAAGTGATTGATTTTGTATTTGAGGCTTTCTATTACAGTCTCTAATCTCTCTCTTTGAGTCACAATCCTAGGATTGGTCTGCACCAAGCATGTTGACTCTTCTTCTCCACTCCTCCCTGTCACTGGCTAACCTTTTCATTTCATGGTAGGTCCTGCAGCGCATGTCTCCGATTACCTGGTCTATGTAGTTATCCCTGGGGCGGCCTCTGTGGTTTCTGCCTTCAATCATTCCTTCGACGATAGTAAAGAGCAGACCCGGGTGCCTGATGTTATGGCCTATCCATTTGGCACGTTGTTGGGCAACTCTTTTTAGGAGCTGCCGTTTTTCCCCGGCTCTACTCAGTACCTCGTCGTTTGTGATGTATTCCGACCAATGGATCCCCAGCATGTGCCTGTAGCACCACATTTCGAAGGCTACTAATCGCCCTGACTCGCTCTGGTAATAACCGTCCGTTGAAATACGACAAATATGGTGAATTACTTTGTTATTCATATTATTTTAATGATTATGTAACAACAAATGACTAACAATTCATTACTGATGTTCTATTTTTAAATTGAACACACCACTACGGGCTTACGAAACTCCTAATCATGAGAATTCTTGACATGTAGTATATCTTATTACGGCGTTGATATATCCCTATAGGGAAGAAAACACTCGTAAGTACAGATTTATTATACAAAACTATAATTTAAAAAAAAAAAGACGATCATCATTGATCCATATTCAATTGTTTTTATGTCTACAGTATTGGACCAGTCCATCACGGTAATAATAGGTATTGTGTGATGTGATAATATGTCAAGGACTTATCGATTTCATTAAAAGCAATCTAATAAAAAGTAATTAACTAGTAATTAAGTTTGTCGACTAATAACAGAATTAGGCAGTATGTATGGCCAAGTGTTTTGTACGTATTTTAATTTTACGATCGACAGGAAGTTATAAAGGACCAAGGATATAGGAATTGTTTTTTTTTTTTTTTTTTTTTTTTTAATTTAAATAGGTATTATTTGTTCATATCTCTTAATATTCAAAGGCACATTTCGTACTTTATTCTGGCAAAAATAGGTTTTGAGTGCAAAAGTCTTAATATTATCCATTTTAATACAACCTTTTAAAGAATTTGTGGAACAGAATTTAGTCATTTTTCACAATAACTTTTTTACCCATCACGCCGTGTCTTCTAAGGGGTAGTCAGTCACTTTTTTCTATCCATGCACCCTTCTTTCGATTCTTCCACCGACATAACATTTCTCATACAACCTCTTCTATTTTGCGTACTTCTTACGTGGCCTTCTTTGATGACGGAATCGATGTGTTCGATCCACGTCATTCTCGATCGGCCACGCTTTCTTACACCTTTCCTTTCAGCCTTGTTTAATTTTTTTTTGTCATTATGTTTACATCCATTCTTTCCACATGTCCAAACCATCTCAACTTATTGACTTTCATCTTTGTCACAACAAAACCATTCAAACCACATTTCTTCCTTATGTTCTCATTCCTTTCCATCTCCCACAGTGGCCACAGTTTTTCCACATATTCTTCGTAGAGCTCTCATCTGTGCTGCAATTATACTACATTCTTCTTTTTTCGTCCATGTCCACATTTCACATCCATACATCATTGATGGTAACAGAATTACGTTACGTACAATAACCGAAGCTATTTCGTGAAAAATGTAAAGGACGGTTACGAGCTCCAAACCCATAATTTATATATTACTTCAATACGAAAATCAACGACTGAACCACTGAGCTACTCGACAACTATACAATTAAAATTCTATAAAAATATATGGTCACATGACACTTGGAACCGGTTAAGTAAGTAAAAATATGTGGAAAAACAAAGGGATCTAAAAGAATGCGAAGTGGAGCCAGAGGTGGCGTTGGACAGACAATCTTGGCGCAACAGGACAAGGAGGGCCGACCTCAAATAATGAGACAAACGAGAGGGCAAAGAAGAAGAAGAAGATGAAGAAAAAACAAACAAAAATCCTTTTATCCAATTGGTGGTGTTCAAACGAATGAACATAAAACTCATCAACAGAAGACCACGATGGATCATAAAAGACATTATTTTGGTAAATCTGCAGCGAAAATACAATGTAATGGGAAGTTTTCTGGGGAGCTTCCGACAATACACACTAGGTGGCAGAACTTCTAATCAGGTCTATTGTCAAATTCAGTGCTGCCAACGTAGAGATGTTTTTTTCAGTGATGCCAACGTTGGGAAGTTTGTTTTCCATTGTGTTGCTAAGAAGTTGTTGATTGAGTTGCTAAGAAGTTGTTGATTTTGTTGCGCATAAATTTGAGAATAAATCTCAGGGGTGCTGTTCTGTATTTTTTAATTTGTATTTAGGTAGGTATATAAAAAAAGATGAACAATTTTATTTGTAATAGTATGTAAAAAAATGTGCAATGATTACTCTAAACCTATTGTAAGTTATCATGTATAATAATATATAAGTTGTTTAATTTGAAATAAACTAGAATGATATTTTGGAGGTTAGATTGTGAGCGACCATAAGAAGAAGAAGAAGAAGTAAATCGCCCCCGTTGGCAACACTGAATTTGACAATAGACCGGATTAGCAAGGGCGCCTCTAGCGGCACAAAAAGGAAAAAAAAACATCCCATTAATGTCTTCAAATTTGTTTGATCTGATCTACAAGACATGTTTTTTAAAATACATAAGGTGATTCTTGCCTTGCCCTACTAGTCGTCACCCTCACTCTTGAGGGTCGCGGATTATGCTTAGTGGATTCTGTCTCAGGCTTGTTTGTCCCTACTCAGATGTATGCAGCGATTAACCGTTGGAGCGATGATTTATTTGGTCAGACTAACGCATCAGCGATCTGCATCTGAATCTTATTCCCGGTGCTCTCCCGACTAAGATCAGCTTTTCAAAGCTTTCCTCACCCCTGCGATCTACGTGAGCTAAGTATTTAAGTATAATCTCGAGGCAAATGAACGATAAAGAAAAAAAAAACAACTAATGACTCTAACAATTCAATACTAATGTTCGATTTTTAAATGGAACAAACCACTACGGGCTTACGACCGTCTTCTACTGTTATTTCGAAGGCTGGCATAGTGTGATCACTTTACGTTAACAGCGTTCGCCATTAGGTGGTAATGTTTGTCTCCGAAACTCCTAATCATGAGAATTCTCAACATGCTCAACATGTCGAAAAAGCTCATGTATGTAACAAGTAGAAATTGAATAATACATGAAATATAGAGAAAAAAGTTGGAAATTATTGTCTGACTGAACGATAGTCTGACTGCATGGATAAAAAAGACAATACCTTCCTACCTATGAGCCAATATATTAACACTGAAGGATACTCAAATATAAGAATACCAGACATGAGGCCAATAATTTTTAAATCACACCTATATTTAGAATGTTTGTACATGGTTAACTAAGAAATGGGTGTGGTTAATGTGTGGATGTATGTACCTAGTTGTATACTAGCATCGTTTGTGAATTGGATGACGTGGTTGGAACACTGTGGGTATGTACATACATATATGGAGTAGATCTATATGTATGTATACCTAATCTTATAGTCTTGTTTTCTTTAATCCGAAAATCGTAAATTCGCTTTGCGTAAATCGATGTCAGTTCAGATATCTTCAAATGTCTGAAGTGCTATTATCTGTTGTAACTTTGCCAAAATCCGTCAGATTTTTGAAAATCTTGAATCTATGATTGAGTCTTCTAATTGAGGCACCGTCCATTAATCACGTTATGCTTTAAGCAGCCCATTGGACCCCTCTGGTGAAAAGTGGTAAGGATTCATACTAAGTCCCATTTTTAATACCACATACTGTATTTTAAGAGTTGATGATGATCCTCCTTCAAACCGTTTAATTTTTTTTTTGGTTTGAAATTGCCAAAAGTACAGATTGCTTGATTTTTTTTTTTATAATAACTTCTCTTTTTTCACCAAAATAATAACAATACAAGTCCTGTTAAGGCTTTTACAAGCCTTGTCAACAGGTTCTTTACACAATTATTACAAATTACAAAAATAATTCGATTGTTTGATTATTCTATCATAGTCACACCAGATATGTAGACAATACTGCTGACTCTACCATGATAGATAAATTTATATAAAACAAAAGATAGATACAAACAAAACCAATCATACATGTTATTATACCATTAGGAAGATTGTATAATACATTTACACATTATATTGCACGCCAAACATTACCAAATAATTCTTATTTTTTTATCTTCGAAAATGCACGGCAAATGCCTCCACAAAACAACAAGCAATCCAACAAATACCCCCATCAGCTATACAAAACACAAAAAAGCATCAAACCAACAAACATCCTCATCAGTCATACAAAAAATACAAAACAAAGCATTCAACCAACAAAAATCCTCGTCAGTCATATCAAAATATAATATAAAACGAAGTATTAAACAATAAAGATTATCATCAGTCATACAAAAATAAAATATAAAACAAAGCATTAAACCAATAAATATCCTCATCAGTCATACAAAAATAAAATATAAAACAAAGTATTAAAACTAGTAAATATCATCATCAATCATAAAAAAAATAAAATAAAACATAAAACAAACTATTAAGATAATAAATATCCCTATCAGTCATACAAAAAACAAAATATAAAACAAATGAAAAGACAAATGAATACACTTTAAAGGCATATGCCAAAAATCTCAGAAAATAGGAAACGAAAGTAAAGATCTAGGTCATGTCGTCAGTATGAAACCAGAACCTAGTGGCATATTGGTCAACAAAAAACGGCCTGCCCCTAAACGATCCGGAAAGATTTGATATAAACTCCACCAAATAAGTTCGTTGCGGTCGCATTAGGGAACAAAAAGGAATTCTAATTGAAGGGAAATTTACTATGTTATTTTAACTTTCAAGTACAAGCCGTATGCAATTGTAAATTTAACGTTTTCAAACTGATATTTATTTTTTTTATAAGCCTTTCATCCCATCATTGAGTGATTTAGGACTTAGGAGACATCTAAATTTGTACTTCTTAAGTTTTCAGTCATAATTATTTTTGTTCTATAAAAACTGAGAACTAAAAAAATTCATTTTCAAATACTATTTATAAGAAAGCGGGCCAGAGGATGGCAACACCGGCACGTCATCTTATCAAGGTGTTGCCAGTTATATAATACGCGGGACCAAGAGCAGTATTGCCATATGAGTATTACTTTACTCTCTCATAAATAACGAGATTGCGTAGGACGGAGTGTCTCCATTGTTTGTCGCAGAGCGGCCTGTGTAGGTAGGTGTCCACTTCCATACAATAAAAAACTATATTCGCACGCGGTTGAGAATGATTGATTCTAGTTACGACTAGTACCTACTTCTGCCACCGTTGCGTAAATTCACATTGTCGCTACTTGTACATCGTGATCTTAAGTATCTATAACGAAAATTAAAAGATTCAGTTTTAAAATTAATTCATGTTGTAACCTGATTTATTGAGCGAATATATTTTAACATAATTCAATTAATGGAAATAAGTTTAAAGGTAAAGCTTTTTTAAAGAAAAAGCGGGAAAATAAAAAAAAATGTTCTTGCGTAGAGAAAAATAAAGTTGACATATACCGAGGTAGGTACTGACTACTGACCTACAGTCAATCTTTTCATTGTTTTAAACAGAGATGGTTTATTAAACACAAGTACGTAAGCGCTTTAGATACCTACTTTTTCTTCACTTTATGACAGGTTATTACACTCATGGTTACCAAAATAAAAAATCTAAATTCTAGAGTAACTTCCTTAACTTATGGAACAAATTCGAACTTTCAAAATAATTCGAAATTAAGAGATTAATCCGGTCTTGCGCCTTTTAATAATCTATAAAGATTTCGGACTGCTTAGAGTTTTCCCTTTTTCGGACATGTCCTGAAAATTCCGGCAGGCAAAAAAGGCAGTACTTCTCCAAGTTTTATGACCTAAGTCCTAAATCATGGTTATAAATAATAAAACCTTCAGAAATAGTTAATATGATGGTCCTCACTTAAGCCATAATTATTATTGTCTATCTATACAATGTTATAAGGAGTTATAATGTTGCGATAAAGTTACTTCGCAAAACAATATTGGGTTACAACAGTGTTGGTAATTATCTACGTGAAGAATAATGACACTTAAGTGTATTATGTTTCAACTTATACCAAAGAAGCGATGGATTGATGTGAATATATTATGTAGATATGGCAAGTGTATGTGCGAGTGCGAGTAACAAGTAGTTAACACGTATGGACAAAATTGCGACTAACAAGTGAACTTAACAGTATCAACGAAAGGTTCGTTCACACATTATTAAGAAGCAAGTATAATTGCGAGTTGCGGGTTAAAAATTGCAGGTGAAAAGTGAGTGTCCACTTCTGTGATGTGCAAGTTGATGTGAGTGTAAAGTTGATCCGTTAATTTTAATGTATTGTTTTTGCTCTTTTTTCCGCTAACGGGGGGCAGCACTGTCAATCAGGGTACGCGCACGCATGCTGCGCATGTGGGGAAGGAGGGTGGGGCGAGGCCACTCGCAAGAAATAGAACTCGATTCTACCGCTTTTAAGTTGACACCCCTAAGCTCACTCGCAAATCGCAGTTCTGTCCACATGTAAGAAACACTTGTTGGTTCGCAGTTCGCACATAGGTACACATGTTACTGAAAAATGTGTTAGTACCACACATAGCAGTGATATGGATTAAGTTGCAAGTCAAAATCGCAGGTGCGAATTGCGGGTTAAAGTTGCAGGTCAAAAGTGAGTATCCATTTCTGTAAAGTGCGGATGGTGTGAGTGTAAAGATGATCCGTTAATTATTTTAATACATTACCTATTTATATTCTTTTTTCTCCACCGGGTGCAATACCTACTGACAATCTTCAAGTTCGTGAAATTATATAAACGAAATCGACCGATCCGGATTTTACGACCGAATAGATTCCGAAGTAAAAAAAACTCAATATTACCTTGTTTAAGAATGTAGCGATACGGACCAAGGATTGTATTAGAATGGCGCAATGGAGAAGACATTATTTATCACAAATGCATTAAGCATCTTTAAGTCTAACGTTAAATCAAAGAGATCAAAATAAAGATTCATTACCTGATATAAGGAATATGAGTACTTGGATCGTTTAGTGACTCAAGCAACATTATTACAAACAGTTTAACGTTTTCTCTATTATGAAGTCTGATAGAAGTAATATCCATAATATTTTATGCCCTTTTACTAGCTATTGCCGCACACTCATGCACAACTATTAAGTGAAGCTTTTTCCCTAATCCATTTTAACTATAGCTATTAAAGCGAACTTACGAAACTGTGCATCATTTACTTTAATAAAAAAAATCAGAATTTTGGTCCCATGTTTGTTTTTGGATTTCATCTAACCGTCACGTCATTCTGTTAATCAATTTTTACCATATTTTATTTATTTTCTGTCAAAATTAAGCATTGTTCACCATTACAGAGTAATCCTTTGCGGTGAACAATGCACATACAATACAAAAGAACAACAACATATTATATATATTTTTTCTTTTTTAAACTAAAATAAAATTAACACAAGAGAGTAAAATAGAAAAAAAATGGACAATCCATAGACAATATAATAACATGGACAGTCTACTTCGCCGACAGTCACATACACACACACACGCACAGATGATATACATATATACAATATTTCCCCTTGGAAATTGCACTAACCATTATTTTTTGACTCTATTCTCAATACGTATAAAAACCTATTTTGGTTTTGCATAATTGACAAATTTAATAAGACCGCACAAAGCGCTTTTAACAAAATAAACTTAATAGAAGCAGAAATAATGTAATTTGTGTAAGACACGCGAATGACTAAAAAGCCATAATGAAAAATAATGGCATATAAAATACCCATGACAAAAAATATAGTACCTAAATATAATTTATAAATAATATGAATACATCCAATCCAAATCCAAACTCCCTTAAGACCCCACTTAGGGGCATAGGGAGGCAACAAGAGCTCTCCATTGCGCTCGATCTTGCGCAATGTTTATGACCTCCTCCCACACCATGTCCATGTCCCTCAGATCTGCTTCGAAGGAGCGGAACACAGTGTGAGAGGGTCTTCCTCGTCATGAATACATACCTACTGAATTAACGAGATTTCAAATTATTGAAAGAACACATCAGAATGAAAGGCACAAAAATGTGACATCTAGAGAAAAATCGAAAGGATAAAGTGATTTACAGATAATTAAAACAAGGTTGTTTAAAAGGACAAAACGTTTATACGTAGGTATGTATTCATCGTAAATAACATAAATGGCAAAATAGATTTTATTTCCTTTTGTGGAAAAGTTTTTTCTTTTACCCGCAAAGGTGATCACCATGGAACCTAGCTAGTATGTGATATCTGTGAACGGCTCACGTTCTAGTGTTAGCTCACTGATTTTATCACCAGTTTTTTAATCTTTCTTAGCCCATTAAAATAGGGAATCTTAGCGTTTATTAATAATACCCCGTTTAATAATATTTCTTAACTGATGGTTGATTTGTTACAAACGTAACGAGCAATTCAAATTTATTGTCAAATATTCGTGATACGTAAGTCATGTATTTTTTATCTATAAAGAATACCTTATTTATTCCCTTGGGAGTGTTTCTAGACACAAAGGTTTGTTAAAAAAAATGCAGCTAAAATATATACAAAAAAAGACACAAGAACAACTCTCTAGGATTGATAGCATTAAGGAGATTTCTTGCGGAAGGCGCTGTCACTCTGCAAGAGGCCTCATAAAAAGAAATTTGTGAATATTTCATACATTTTATTTGGGAGAAAGACCAAAAAATATACGAATTTGAAACATTTTCTCAATTAAAGGCTTTTCATTTTCGTATTTTCGTCCAATCAGATGTCAATGATAGGTGTGTGATGAGCGGGTGTAATCCTATCTTGATTGTGCAATAAATTTTCACAAATTACTTTTTGTCTAATGTAGTATCTAATATTACTAAGGGTATAAAGAAAGCACCTGGGCCCATCTTCGATTAAAACCCTCGTACTAGAAATGATAAAACGACCCGTCTATCCACAAAACACTATGGGATTTATCATTTAGAATCTTGACATTGTGGCAATTAGCTATTTTCGCAAGAGATTGACCCCAGATGGAAATATTCTCTGATCTCCGCAATCTCGTGTCGAGATAACCTTTGTGTGCAGACAATTGACTCAACCGACGATACCATCAAAAGGAGCAGCAATCCCAGACGTTGCGTTATATTATTATTTCATAGGAACTTAGTAGGAATGCCGTGTGGAGAGATACCAACACTTGACACTATCTGATTTATATCTCTTTGACACGGGTTTCCTTGTCCGAAGAAAATGGATATCTTTTCGTGTAAAGTTTAGCTTTCAAAATTACGTTTCATATTAGCTGTGTTGTGGTTTTGTTTGTTAGATAAATAATATTCATTGAGAATTCGATAGTATCAAAATTTAAACACCACGCTAAATTCCTGTAATCGAATCATTTTAAACTGACCAAATGACTCGTATTACAAGTTTGTTTCCAACAACTCAATAAAAAAATCATTACCCTTCGTTGTTATACGTGACAAGCAGAAAGATTTTGAAGATACATTAATGACAATTTTTTATCTTTTCCACCGTAAATATTCGTTGGACCATATTTTTGAATTACTTAATTTAATAAGTATATTGATGACTACAAAGATTGATCAAAATACATCAATTTTGTTTTGCCTATAAAAAAATTAATATATACGAGTATAATAAGTTAATGTGTATTTTTTTACTTGCCATCCAAAAGAACATAGAGCCGAATCTAATAACAGAGCTTAATTTCTTTTATGGCTGTCATTGGACACCATGAAAACAATAACAAGCAATAACTAATTAGTTGGCGATGACAGTTCTTTCTCATTCCTTGGTGACCATACCAACGATCAAGAAAATACACTCTATTTTCCAACTTTGGTTTAAATGCACCCCAGCATACGAATTGCTTGTGTAAAAGTAATGTGTTTATATTCCTAATTGATTTGGCACTCCGCCCTCAAAGCGTGATAATATGGGGTTTAAATTCTTATTTGTTGGCTTGACTATCGAGACATTTATTTAGAAATAAGAAAAAATTATCGTCTTAGAATCTACTGGGACCTTATGATAGAAAGCAAGTATTGAAAACGTTTGGTCAACATAAGAATCCACAAAAAAGTATTGATTGGAAGTAGTTGCATTTATTCTACATTTTTTTAAACAAATGTATTTATTACAAGATTTAAAATCTCGCGTTGTTAAAAAGGACACAAATACAAAAAATGATTTATGACCATTTATCTTCAATCGTTACATAATATTGGTATCGGAGGAGGACTAGATGGAAAATGGATAAGCCATAATAAGATACAGATATGGATATAGGGAGGTAGGTAGGTAGAACAGGACTATTAGGAAGGGATAGGATCAAGATAAATCCGTTGCATTGTACTAATGAAATATTGTTGCCAATAAATCATTCGGCTGCTTGTTATAAAATAAATCGTACGAGATTGGAAGATAGACGACATGGTGGGTACTCAAATCAGGGATGCAGAATCTTTGGCATGAGGAACAACTGATACAATACATAAAATACTAAGGGCCGGTCTTTCGAATGAGCATTAAACAGCCCAATAGTAAATGGACAAATAACTTTAAAGGCTTCACAAACTAAGTGTCCCGTCTATTATATTTATGTGAATTCCGTCACCTGACGAAGGCTGAAAACACTTAGAACGCCAATTCCGACCCGTGCAATGAATGTTGTCTATGGTTTCAATGCATTTAAATGGGCATGCCGGAAAGCGGGTTCCTGCTTTTGCTGTGCGTATCCCCATTCAAATGCATAGTAACATTCTTTGCACCGGTCGCGACTTTGCGCGTGTCGGAATCGGCGTTCTACGTGTTTTCATCTAAAGGCTCAGTAGATTTTTGTGACAGATTTTAGTTATTAGGTGGTACCACCATGTCTTGAGATGAGACCGTATGTACCAGAACAGCACAATAGACTATCACCTGAGTAATCCAGAACCGCAACTGCTTTGGCCATATTCTCCGCATGCACCCCGAGAGACTTGAATATGCAAGCCTTTTCTAAATCAGGATGACTTTCGTATGTCATAGAAAACTCATGCAAGTCATAAAAATTCTATTAGAAAACCTATCGATCGACATTCAACAATAGGGTCCCTAGGCTGTATAGTGGTAAAGGCGCTGACTACTGATCAAGAGGTCCTGAGTTCGATCCCGGTCAAGTCACATTTTTTTCACATCACATTCTATCCGGGGCTAGCTTGCCTCAAATGAACAGGAGCAGTTGTTGCCTAGAAGAAATCCCTCGGGCAATAAGTTCCGCCAGCTATACTGACATCTTTATACATATAGAAAAGGGTCGATTTATTTATTTCTGGAGATAGCTCTACAAAAAGCGCTTGTCAACGACAAAAGGTGTAAAATACATAATGTATTTATGAATATATCGGTTAATACACTGTACATAAAACAGTTCTTAAAAACAACTGAATACTTTATAATAGCATAGTTCATGAACTACAAGAATGGTATTCCTTTTTTAAATTAGAAAATAAAATTTTCTTGGGTACGCCGCACAATCAAGAAACAATATTTTAAGGATTTCAAAAAAGGTTCGTCGTCCCTAATGTGTTAGGTGGGAAGAAAATTACTCTCATCATTTCAGCTTCAAATTATTCGAAGGTTCCGCATTATTGGTGCAATTTCTATATTCTAATTTTTTATAGCTTTTTGTGCTATATTTATAGGACAAGTTCCGAACATTCTATCTTTTTATATTCATACATACATAATACCTTTGATGCAACAGATAATATCTCAGACTATATAGTAATCTTTTGAATACCATGGGCTCACGGAAAGGTGATAAGAAATTTGCAACGCCCAATCCATAGTGGAAATCCAGCCGAAAATCCCATCAGGTATTAGGCATCTTTCTATTTATATTTATGTGTATCGCTATGTGATCCTCTATCAAGTGAACCTGGGTTCGATACCCAGTTTTGTTAGAAGTGTTATTTTACTTAAACATCTAACTGGAGTTAGCATCTTCTTAAGCTGAACGGGATGAGATGGGGTATTTAACAAAAAAATTGGTTGCATAAAAGGGTTCTTAAAAAGTCTTATATGCAGATGTCTCATTCTCACTTAAAAAGTGTTTATTTAGGTAATTTGTTTAATAAAGTACGCGTGACGCGCTGATACGTCGTAAAAAGTGACGAAAAGAGTTAATTGAACAGCCATTTTTAAAGAATGAGCAAAAAAAGAAAACACCTTTAAAAGAGAATTTGTTGAGGTCGTGGGTTGAGTCCCAGGTGCCGACCATCTTCCTCTTTCACAACACAGACATTAAGCAACTTACTGTGAAATTGTCAAAGAGTGTACCAATTTGTGTTCACTGTAAGTAAGCACAGATTCATTTATTCTGTAAAAAAACTATACCATAAAAAATGACGATATTATAAAAAAAAACAATGAATTAGTAATGGGGTTTAAATGATTGTAAAGAAGTCCTTATACCGTAGCGTTATCCGGAATGGGGGGCTTGAAACAACTTCAATCGCGATCGTCTGGGACCCCGTAATCATAATATAGCGTAGCGTGTCGTAAGATTTGTCGTAGACGAATGATAGCTTTAAATCTCACGTCTGGATGCTTGGAGTTATCCGCGCGTCTCACATCCTTGTACCAGCGAGATAATGTTTGAAGAGGTACCTACCGCGTGTATCACCAACACGCGGAATATTTTAACTATAATGCGATCGATCTCAAAGTTCCTGCAAAAAATAATAACCATTTATTTTTAGATCTATTCACACTGATAGATGTCTCAAAATATTGTGTTCAAGATCATTTTTACTTCGTTTTAGAATTTATTTGATTCAATAAATATTTACATTATTAGACTTCTCTTGTTGTTTCCCGACATCAAATTACAATGATCTTGATCTTTTAAAAGTAGGATTTTTTCATAAAAGTAGGTAGGGGAGAGCGGGGTCCAAAGTAACAATTTTTACATTTGAGTTCATTGTGAGAAAATCAACAGCGTAATGATACATATTTTTATTTCATGAATTAGCTTACACATTTGCCCATAATTCCAGATAAGTTTTGTGTGTTTATTAATACATATTTAAGAATTATGGAGGATTTACAAAGATGCCTCAACTGTTACTTCCGACCCCACTAGCAGGGTCGGTTGTAACACCTATTGGGGTCGAAAGTAACAGTTGTACAAATGGATAGAATACCAGGATTTAAAACAATTTTGATTATAAAAAAAAACACTTAAAATCTATGAAAACCATTATCATAATACTGGGGTACATTGCTCATGGGTCCAATGTTAACAATCACGACATTGAACGCATTGCTTTCCTGATCAACATGATTTGAATGACTCCATGCACACTATTCACAACCATTCATCTTCAATATCATCAGTAGAATCCTTTTGGAGCTTGTTTATATTAGATTTTTATATTTGTTTAATTTTTATCGTTTCTGTGTCGTTTTAAACTCCAACATTTGTTTTTTAGGTTTGCTATTCAAACTTTCTTTCCCAATAGTCAGTTTTTCAGGGGTGTGATTGCGGATTTTCTCTATTTCCTTACACTATTTGCTTGAAGTTTAGGGCTTACTTTTGGGCAAGAAACAGCACAGGCGAAAATTATTATAGTCCACTTGGTCCTGATTCGTCTAACGTATTTATTGGAAGTATCGATTTGCTTTGAGATGGCCGAAGAATGAGCTTGTTAATCAGTTGATGGACTTGAAATGGGTACGTGCATTGAGCATGATTCAGAAGCTTTTCGATCCCTATGGACTTGAAACGAGCATGGGCATATCTACCCAAACTGACGTGACATAATGCACATTCTTTGCCCCTCTTCTTACGCTTATTTTATTATAAAGGTGATCTAGAGTGGCGAATTCGTACACTGATTGATCAGCAACGTAGATTTTCTGGGTTTATTCCTAGGCATTCTAAAATAAATAATCACAATCGTAATATAAATATGTTTACCTATATATTTGTTGTGTAATTATCACAAAATCAGTTGCCAAAATTCAAATAATTTAAAACCTAATAAAGTTGAGTGATAACCAAAATTTAGAGATACTACAAAAAACTGGTATCTTGAAGTAATAGCCAGCAGCAGGCATCGAACCTTTGCTTGACAGGCGAATTCGCTTATGACCATATTGACCATTTTTTGTAGTAAGAAAATATATTGGGGTCCAAAGTAACAGTTACATTGGACCCCGTGATTTTTGTTACTTTGGACCCCAAACATATTTTTTAGAATTGATACCAAATTATTTATAAACTGCTCCGTTTAAGTCGAATCTAAATATAGATATCGAAAATAACATCTAAGATGATAAAAAATAAATACATACGTAGACTAGTTATACGAATTTTGAGTATGTTTTCACAAAAATAGTCCAACACTAAAAAAATACGTATGATGTCAAAAAATACAAAAGATGACAGCGCACTCGCCCTGACTGCACGACGGTTGCCGTGATCCTGCATGGATAGGGGACGTGTGTAGCGGTTTGGTAGAGCTGGTTCATTTTAAGTTCACATGTATACGGTAGAAAATATGGACGTTGTTACTTCCGACCCGCGTTACTTTAGACCCCGCTCTCCCCTACTTAAAAAGTTTAGGGGTTTGTTATCGACCAATCAAGAATTTATCAGCACTGAAGAATATCTGGGAGGGTAAATTTTAACGCCTATTGTTGAGGCTAAGCGATCAAATTTTCTTCCAGGCAATTTTGATGGTCCTGTGATTTGTTTACCTAAAGACGGATCGTTTCGCTAAAGAACGAAATTTAACGTTATTTCAAATTTTCGCTATGCAGGAAGAAAATAAAGCCACTATAAGCTCATAAAGTGATGAATAAATGTAATGTACATTTTTTCATTCAAATATGAATCTGTGCTCACTCAAAGTGAACACAAATACACTCTGACCCTTTCACAGTAAGCTACTTAAAACGTGTGTCCTGAAAGCGGAAGATGGTCGGCACCTGGGATCGAGTCCACGACCTCCAATACGAAACAGTACAAAAGCCGGTGTTGTAACCACCATAAAAGATGTATCACTGTACTTGAAAGGCATTACATTAGATAGTGTTATCGCGCGTTAAAGCGCTCAGTCTTAAATCAGTCGGGATGTTAAAACAAAACACATGAACTTTTTGATCGCGCTTTCTCAAGGAACGACGAGTATCAAATTTACGTCCATAAATCTCACTTATCATAATATTTTATACCAGCCTCGAGATTGTTCCTTCATGGTGGTTTCTTCTTCAATCCAGCAAGCGTGCGTCCGCTCACGGCTGAAGAAATCCATCATCGAAGATCAAATAGTCTTCGTCCATCTGAGAAAGACCTTTCAGAGTTCCACCAAAATTCTTAGCCATACCTATAATTGGATTTTTTTTGGCCACAATCTTATCAAGAAGGATTTATAGAAAAGTGTTTTTGAGTCAATATATTCAATAGATTTTAAAGAAACAGAATCCTGGCCATCCCCAGTTTCCGGAGGGATGGGATCGTAAGAACAGTTGGTTCGCAGTGAATGCAGGTTGCACAAGATCGGGAGACGTGGAAAAGTCTGGAGGAGGCCTATATCCAGAAGCGGACTGATACAGGTTGAAAAGGAAGCAAGAAGTATCTAAAGAGTTGGTAATTTCGCAAAGAAACTATGTTTTGAAATTCAATGTAGCCTATTGAACGGAGCGCAGACTTTCTTGAAATATACATAGGTTTTAAAACTTGAAAGTTTCCTGTTTAACAACACTAATTTTTGCTTTTTATGAAAGATTTAGTAAAAACAGTGTCTTTCTGTTTCCTTAGTTATTAAGCTCAAACCGGTTAAAAAAATCACATAGAATGTTTCAAATTTCGTACTGCTCATTTTTTTGATGTAACAAACCACTCTCAAGAGAGTGATCTAGGATTTTCGTATTATCATACGCTTTGTGAATATATTAATTAAGCTTGTTCAGATCGTCGCGAGTCGATCGGCTAAAAAGTAGACCGTAGATCTTTGAAACTAATTTATAAAACATTATGCGTAGATTATAATGATTTAAATATCGTGTCCGACTAATTCTGGTTCGACAGTCGAAGACAGATCCCATGATGAATGTAACAACTTCGATTGACACAGCACTGTGTGGGATCGTGTAGAGTAGATCCAAGTACAGTGATACCTCTTTTAACGAACTTAATTTAGTTCTGGCGACCCGTTTGTTATGCGAAAAAATTCATGCATTAAACCTTATTAGTAAATTAATTTTCAAACATGCGTACGTATTTTTACTTAATGAAAGCGCGGTTAAATAGATTTTTACCGAATGAAACAACATTGGCAAACTTTTAGTAGAGGTACCGATATTTTTACGTATCCTCTGCTCATTAAAATTGATTTTCGATTATAATAATATGATAATTATAATGGTTAGTGGAAACGTACAAGAAAATACGTCACCATTAACCAAGGTGCGTTGCTGGTAGTGCTATTACGCTATGACTTCAGGGTTGTCATCACGAAGAGAAGGTCCAGAATGCTCAAAGTCTACTAAAATTATTTGGCTATAGTTTTAAAGGAGAGGATTTAGGATGTAATCGATTATACACAAAAACTCGAATTAAATCAATAGTGTCGTACCTTAATTATTTATGTATGTAGAACTACGTGCATGCCACATCAATCACAACTGATTCTCTCTATTCAATGATTTAATATTTCATTTCTACAAACAATACTTAATTTTTTTTTAGCTGTCTATAATTCTTGTTTTTCATTAAGAAAGTCCTTAGAACGTTGAAATTAGAACGTTGTGCACCAACAAAGCCAATAGGCAATTAATATGAGACGGTAACAAAAATGGATATAGTCATATCCTGGCGCCAAATACATGACAGCAGTCGCAGTGTTTAAATTTGGTTGCTCTCTTGTTCTCAATAATTTACAACTTTTTTCCCTATATTTCATTTATTATTAAATATCTACTTGTTGCATACATGCGATTTTTCGACATGTTGAACATGTTGAGAATTCTCATGATTAGGAGTTTCGGAGACAAACATTACCACCTAATGGCGAACGTTGTTAACGTAAAGTGATCACACTAAGCCAGCCTTCGAAATAACAGTAGAAGACGGTAGTAAGCCCGTAGTGGTTTGTTCCATTTAAAAATCGAACATTAGTAATGAATTGTTAGAGTCATTAATTGTTATTTTTTCTTTTATACTTCTTGTGTTTTCTTACTGGATATTTTTGCATGAATTGATAAATTTTTTATTGAAAACAAAAAATGACAAATAATGTTAAACATACGTTTGGAACGATCATAATTTGGCGATGAACGAGACGCGTTAATCAGAGACTGAGAATTGGTTCAAAAGTCTCGTCGTGCATCCCCTTTCTTTCCCGCTGCTCGTAAAGCGAAACTTCGCTCATTTTGAGAATACAATCTAACACGAATTATTGGTTAAACAAGGTACTACTGTAAGTGCGTAGGCGCATGAGATTAATCAATAATGTAGAGCCAGTTGCTGGCACCTGGCACTGCTCACTTGGTTGGGCCCCTGTTCTAGGGCACGGGGTGAGTACCCAGTGGAGATCTAGCCAACATATACGGTGATATCATTATACAAATAAAACTCTCATTACCAGAGATTGCCGAGACAGTGGGTGGTATAACTGGTAGTATTTGATTTACATTACATATATCAAACGGGGCCTTTAGAATTGTGATGTAATTGCAGTAAAACATGAATTATCTCTAAGACACCAGTTTAAAAAATAATGTCTTCATTAGTGAACTGTGGATCAAAAGAAGGAGAAAACCATAGGACAGCATTGTGCCTACAAAAATATTAATGAAAACTATCACTTGGTCACTGTATGTATAATGTAGTCGTGTTAACGTAAACCAACCATCTGCCGCTCATTTGCTACATAATAATATGAACTCACAGTCTGTAATATGCTGTAAGGAGAATAGTTATTTTATGCAAGAACAATAATTATTAGCTACGTTTTAATTTAAAAAAATATTAACACTTACATCCTTACTGCGTGAATTCGATGAACGTGAAGATGAAAAAGACGAGATGCAATACCTGGAACAAAATTTAAAAAAAAAATTAATAAGGTGTATTAAAAAATATTAAATCAAATATGAATCCTTTAACGAGAGTATACGGCTTTAAATCAGGAACAAGCGGGTAAGGGAAGGCAAACTCAATACAAAAATTCATCACCAAAAGTAACGAGAAGACATTCTGGTTTACCATTAGCAGAAGGTCAAAATGATGAGAAAAATCGATCTACAACTTTCTGGGTTAATACTACAAGAATAATCCTTATTGCTTAATTATTACATACTAGATGTGTCTACATATTTTTTTATTTTGCATCGCTTTATACCTTAATTTATTATCTTTCTATGGAAATATTTTTAAAGCTTTATGAATTATATTGTTTTTTTGACTAGTACGTAGTTATAACATTTTTATAGATCATTTTTATGACTCAGTTTATGTATGTTTTTTAACAATCTTCTTTTATAATTTGTACTGTATGAATAATTTTACATATATGTAACATAGCCATAATATTATATTTGTTTCGATTGATTTTGTTAAACTGTATGCAAAATTACATTTTTGAACAATTTTATGAAATTTTATGTTTGCTTTGTGAGTTGAAACATTGTATAATTGTTATTTTTCAGAATTGTATAAGGGCACTATAACCGTTTATTCTGAAATAAATTAAAAAAAAATCCAATTTATACGAAAATAATTTATAGTTTTATTATAGAATTTCGAACCAATTGGTTTACTGAACGACAGCTTTTCAGTACTAAAAAGTTTGTGAGTTGTCATAATATTACATTTTAGTATCTTACCATAATAATTCGGTAAAATTTGGTTTGAATGGGGTCTAACTATTCCTTCAACAATATAATATACAATACGTTAACAGGTTTCATAATATGTGACTTATCGCCTACTACACCGCCATCTCTTGGATTTTTTTAATGTACCTAAAGCAACTATAGAGGAATTGTTTTGATTACAAACTTATGACCCGTCGAACTTCATTCCGCATCCGAATCAACGTTAATATTATTATTACATAATGCAATAAATCATTAGCCAAATTTAATTATGTGTTTTATGTCGTAAACTGCATTTTATTCGTGAAATAAATAAGTCAAAAGAAAAATTGTGATAGGTTGAAGGTAGATGGGCGGGTCAGCTAGTTAAATAAAATGGGTAGAGGTCGCTAAATCCACAAAATTAAAGTTTATTTAAAACAAAATTTAAACAAGATAAAAGATTGTATTGTGCAGGCAGGACACTTATATCCTGTCGAGAGTCCTCGCTATATCGAATGCAAATATAAAGGATCCGAGTGTGAAGGCAGGTACGTATATTGCTGAGAGAATACGGCATTGTGTACACTCAAGATTATCGCCAAAGGAAATTTACATAAGAACCTACTCTACGGGGTGACGAACTCTGGCAAGATCGTGAACCTTGGCTCTTGTCTGTGCTTTGTTCTTGGTGCTGCGCGATGCCATCTCAAGAGACAACGACACGTCTCTCAAACGCACTACACCTCGACCAGGAGATCAATCAGTAAGACCAAAGCTTCTCTACATATCCATGAATTGGAGGAATAAAAAGTTTGAATATGATTTTTAATTTTAAAATAAAAATGATCTTGTATCATAAAATTTAAAATTCAAACATGAACGGGTTTTCGGAGACTACCGTCTACCTACATTCTCAAATGCTTAAACCTTTGAACTATACAAGACTCTTTCGCTTTTATTTTAAAATGGATTTTCACCAAGAACCTTCTGCCCAAATATCCAAGATTTCTATTTTTTCTCAACATATGTTGCAGAGAAAGCCCAAACACCACTCTCTTACTATCCTTACATAGATGAGATCCACTAATTCTTAGAATCGACTAAAAAATATTCGAAAAAAGTATATTTTAAATGACTGTAATTCTTCTAAAATGACCCACTTTTCGATCAATTTAAGCGGGACCTTAGAAAGACCCACAAACAATTTAGAGGACTCGCATTTATGTCAAAACTACTCATGTTAATATTTTTCTCAGCTTAAAAATAACTATCAAAACAAAATAATGCATTATTTTCATTGATACATAATATTATTTTTTATCACAATGATACATTAATAGTGTTATATGTTCACTGTTAATGTATCGTTCACTATTAATGTATGAATTCGATCGATTTCTTGCCGGCCTCGGTAGCCTAGTGGTATAGGCGTGGACTTCAGATCCGAGGTCACGGGTTCAATTACCGGTCGGGTCAGAGTTTTTCAAATATTTTTTCACTTGAAATTTCTACCCGGGGTTGGCCTGTCTCGGGTGGGACGGTACCGGTTGACTGGAAAAATTGCCTCAGGCAAAAAGTTCCGCCGGTTATACTGACACCTTTGTATAGAATCTTTTGCAATATCGTTCAGGTTGGTTAAAATTACTTGACATTACCCGCGAAACCTAAAATTTTAGTTGATGTATTTCTTATATCTCTTCATTCTTGTATTCATAAAATATGTTTGGGAATCTCTGGATGAAAAGCGTATCCAGCCGTGAATATGAAATTATGCTAATATTTATAATACAACCAATAAATACGTAATAATATTATGGAACCTGACATATAACCACAAAATATTAACATCTTCCATAGAATCTATTGTACTTTATTACGATGAACATTTTATATTATACGACATGATTTATTTTTTTGTATAAATCTTTATGGATTTATATTATGCTATTCGTTTACAAAACCATTATTTTCATTAGATTTTTTTTAGAAATCTTATGATGGGATCTATAGAATTTCAATGAGTACTGTGTGGAACTGAAGAGAATGATGGAGAAGCTCGCACATCACCAACCAGCTTTGGTCAATCGGTCGTCTCCGCTGCTGCTGACGGTCTCCAAGATACGAGAGTCCTTGGAGGCTCTCTCTCTAATCCACCATACTCACCAGACCTTACACCTATCGAATATTACTTTTTTCAAAATTCCGACAACCTTTTAGCGGGGAAAAAAATCAACTCCCGAGAGGCAGTACAAAATGCCTTTGAAGAGTTTGTTGCCCCCCGCGCAGCTGATTTCTACAAGAAGGGCGTCAAATAAACAAACTACCACTACATTGGCAAAGATACATCTATTGCATGGGTAATTATATTGGATAACAGAAATAAATAAAAAAAAATTGAAAAAAATCTACTTTAAGTTATTTCATACAAAACTGCAATTTCATAGGTCTTAAAGACCTAATGTTATTTCTGCTAATATAAATTTGAAATGACGGAACGAAGTTCGACGGTTTAGCTGTTTAACTACAAAATAATTCTTCTTCTTCTTTAAGTGCCACTCCTATTGGAGGTTGGCGACCATCTGCGAATAGGTCTCGTGATCTTGGGCAAGTCTCACCAGCCCTGCAGCCAACAAACCACTGTCGGGGAGTCTTTAGCCAAGAGGCTTTTGATACAAAATATTAGAGTTTTTTTTCACAATTTTATTTCTAAGCTAAACGGTTTTCAAAGACCGAACGTCTTCATCTTCACGCTATCTAACTTCAACTGGGATGAAGAAGAAGACGCTCGGTCTTCTTCTTCACGCTATCTAACTTCAACTGGGATGAAGAAGAAGACGCTCGGTCTTCTTCTTCACGCTATCTAACTTCAACTGGGATGAAGAAGAAGACGCTCGGTATTCTTCTTCACGCTATCTAACTTCAACTGGCATGAAGAAGAAGACGCTCGGTCTTCGAAAACCGGTTAGCTTAGTAATAAAATTGTGAAAAAAAAACTAAATATTTTGTATTATGATTGAATTATTCTATTTTATCAGTTTTTATTATTATTATTTTGCTTATGCACAGTTTTAGTTAATATTGTTTTTATTATTCTTATT
Organism: Mystacides longicornis; assembly: GCA_963576905.1. Lineage (NCBI taxonomy): Eukaryota > Metazoa > Arthropoda > Insecta > Trichoptera > Leptoceridae > Mystacides > Mystacides longicornis. The sequence goes on from OY756428.1 coordinate 26,665,512, forward strand.
GTCATTATTTCATGTCTTGTGATATTTTTACTTTTTTAATTGAAATACTTAGAGGTGTTTCAACTTTTCGTTTTCCAATTCTTTTAATTATTTTTATACTTTTACTTAATTCTTGTATGGTTTGTTGATTTCAGCTTTGATGGCTTTCTATTGCTTATGTTGTTTTTATTTTGGTATTCGACATTCAATTGATATTGTAATTGATCTTAGTATTGTTAATTTTTGTTAAAGGCAAAATGTTGCCGTGTACACAATGAATAAATAAATAAATTACTTTTTTAACAAGTTCCAAAATATGTTACACTCGGTTAGTTCCACTGGGTTCCAAGGGAGCGGTGCGTCGTCTTATAAAACGGCTGTCAGTCAAAATCGCGAAAATGATTAGGTATTGTTACAATGTTCTAAACTGACACACTCACCGTTGTTAAAATAGCAGTCCCATAATTCTAGGAAATTAGACCATAAAGGTCGAACAGATAAATAATAAGCAGCTATTTTTTTAATATCAATATATTAAAAAAAATATTATGTAAGAACCAAACCAAACTTCACACTGTTGAATAAGACAAAAACAAAAAACAAGTCTGCATACCAGAATAAGAGAAATGAGGACAGAAATCGAAAGGGGCAATTGTTAATTATGTAGATGGATAATATTCAGTTACGTTGTAGAAAGGTGAAAGACGATTATAAAGGTTAAAAATAAAGCGTGGTATTGTAAAAATAACACTTTGAGATCGCTGTTGTTTCGCTGAGCGGCTGTACTACACTGATAGGAACAAGATAGGCGAGTTCACGATACATTCGACTTAAAAAATCAAGTTCTTTGCATTTGGTTGAGGTCAAAAATGAAACAATCGTTACACACGTGATATGCGATAAATCACAAATAATAATGTACTTATTCACATACCTCTTCAAACGGTTGGTATTTTTAATAAGACAATCACAGATGAGACAAGTTGAATTCAAAAATAATTTTGGATGTGAATAAAAGAGTTACAATACTCCCTTTATCACCTCACTTAGGGGCACATGGAGGCAACAAGAGCCCTCCACCGCGCTTGATCTTACGCGACTTCAATATGATTCCCACAGCATGTCCAAATCTCTCAGCTTTGCTACAAAGGAACGGTGTGAGAAGGAATAACAGCGCTCTTCTCGGCCAACTGTCATTCGGCGTCATTAGCACACGTCCCAACCAAGTCCATCTCCTTCTTCTCCATGATTATAGATGTGATTAAAATGAGCTTAGGTACGCTGGGTACGTCGGCGTAAAGCACCGTTCGTGATGCGGTGGTACCATCATATGACTAGATAATATTCTCTTGAGACAGTTTGTTTCAAACGCAGAGACTTTTTGTGTCTGGGCTTTAGTCATCTGTCAGGACTCACACCCATACAGAAGAATGGACAACACACATGCATCAGTTTACATTTCGTTTCGACACTAAACGGCGACGCTTTCCATACTTTGGTCATGTTTTTCAGTACCTATATATGGATATATTTTTATCAGCGGTGAGGTTCGCCACTTATCATGTCATGGCAAAAACAAAAAGGGGTGAATATGTCAGTGGATGGAAAAATAAACGAATTTCCTATATTGTACGGAGAATGTATTCGTTGCTGGAAGAAGTTAACAGAAAAATTATCTTAGAAGAAAATGGAGGTTCTTTTTTCTCTGCCTTTCCCTTATTTGGCGTTATAGGCCATAAGATCACATTAAAATTCTCTTGTAATGAATAAGCCTGTTTTCGAAATAGCTGTATAAGACGGTCGTAAGCCCGTAATGGTCCAAATTAACAATTCATTGTAAAAAGTATGTACGCTCGAGTGTAAACAGTAGACATTTCGAATAATATGAGACTTTTTTTAACCAAACTCTACATAGGTAATTATTTCATACTTGTATGAGACACTATTATTGAAAAGTCTCACAGTAAAAGACAAAAAAATAATGACAGAATAAATATTTGAAGAAGGGCAACACTGCGTATTAATGTCAAAACGTGTTTCAAGTTACACAGATTTAGTGTCAAAGGCATGTCAAACGTGAAAAGAATTCGAGGTAAATATTTCGTATTTGGTCAATATTGTGTGCAAAGGGGTCGGTAACATTCGGTGATATTTATTTTACGATACAAAATAAACAACACCGCTCTTTTATACGACTGTGGTCAACTGTGAGAAATAAGCTGCCGATACCTATATATTTGTTTTATCTTTTTTACATTATTTTTTTTATATAAGTATAAGATTCCTCTATAGATAATCGTACGGGGTTTGAATACATTTACAACAGCTCATATACCTCTATTCAATTTTTTGTCGACTCTCTCTCTCTTTTTTCAGTTTGCATGATCATAATAATATATACTTTTGTTACAAGCTTTTTTTATAAAACTTCAATATTGTGTACGTAATATACCTATTGATCAACATTTATCTCAAAGATCATAAATTATAAAGGGGTAGAAATGATCAATGTTCTCGGGTCTACTCTGGACTCCAAGCGATGTACCTATGTGATACCTCAACCCATGGGCAAGCATGGTAAGTCGTCCTCAGCAACCCACTTGGCAAGCATATCGTAGTTATACCATCAATTTCATGTTCCATGCTCAAACTATCTATCTGTGGCTATCCGAATGGCACAATGCTTGAAAGTCTAGGGCAAGACAATCGAGAATATTATAGAGGACAGATAGACATGATCCTCAACTCAAGAGTTCAACGAAGAAGACATCTCAAATCACAAAGTTTGGAAATGACCAATGACCATTGCCCAACAATGGATGGATAAAGTAAGGTAAAAAGAAGAACTATTTATTTATCTATTTAAATCAACCATGGCCGTAAACGCCTGTTACGTGTTGATTATTTTTCCCTACAAGGAGACTAAACAAAAATGGTAAAAATCGCACAAAGCGACATGATCATACAATATATAAAAAAATGAAATAGGCAAGAGTTACAACAAAATAGTAGGATATGTTAAAATTATTAGAATAAAATAGAAATTAATATTTATTAAAATTGAAATATATTTAAATAAAAAAAGTAAGCAGAAAAACATTGGCTATGTGCATAAAAACATTCAAAACTAAATAATAAAAAAAGAGAAAATGCACATACAAATTATGAAAAACTAAATACTAATAAGCTGATTAGTCACTGTGAGATGTTAGCATTTCATAAAAAAGATAAAGAATCGCCACACACAACAATACTTATGGTGACATTGCCTTATTTTTTTGCAAAAAAAAAACCATAATGATAAAAATGATATAATTTAATGTCATTTTTTTTATTATACCTCCGATGGCATACGCCTGGTGTCCGATGAACCATCGTAGCTGGACTAACGGAACATTTAGCGAGTCAATACCTAGAGCCGGTACCCGTCTCTTTTGTACTATCAAAATAAATAATATCAATTGGAATACCTGTCTATAGCAGTACCTACCTACGTAGCAAGTCTGATGCTAGATAGGTTCTATTGATGCAACTGACAGGTTGATTATACGCAAACAAGTTTTCTTACAGGTGAAGATTATACTTTTAAAAGAAACACTAACGCATCGAGATTAGATAACTTACACACTAACCAAACAGTATAGTTTGAAGAAGACGAACATGCGGGTAGACTTGAATCAACCATAATGCTACATTTACACGTTTTTGCCACGGTTTGGCAAGCCACCACAAACGTGTAAATGGTGTGTTTGCCGTGGCTTGTGTGAGCTTGCCAACGCTCGTCCCCAATCCGGGCGAGCGAGGTTTTTCGACACAGATCAAAGGAATTTTCGGCAAAAAGACTAACAAACAAATTTACAAATAGACCACATTGAGTCGTTAAAATTCTTTAAGACAAGGAAAATCTTGAGTACCAAAATATAGGAATTAGAATCCGAGAGTTGAGAACAAATATTCTGCAAAACGGCGTGAAAGAAGCAAAAATTTAAGAAATATATAAGTCGATAAAGTTTATTGCTTGAATTTGGAAATGCGACTGAGAATATTAAAAACAAATAAAGAAAAAGTGTCGTTAATACAGTAAAAAGCAAAAACGATTACGATTCACGCCGTATCCCGCCGTGCGGGGGTTAGGCAGAGAATAAGGACATTCATTAATTCCTATCAAAATAAACCTATTTCAAGAGTATAACGTTCCGCATACAATGTCACCTATTCGTTGTACTCCTTGGCCCTTCTTTAAGACGGTCCAAATATGATCGATCCACGTCAATCTTTTGCATCCCTTCTATCTCATTTAGGGTCTCCACATGATTTTTCTAGTTTTTGAGGTTTTTATCTTGATTTTATGGAATGTATTCATTATTTGAGAATTTCTTCCCTTCTTATTCGTCTCTCTACCGATCTTCTCTTTCAAAATACGAATAAAAACATGATTTTATGAGATAAGATTTTTTCAAAATTACAAATCACATTATTCTAAATAAGCTGCTAGAAAAATCAATTGCCAAGAATTCTTTTTTCTATCTAGCCGTTATGAATATTTCACTGCAATTGAAATAAGAAAACCTGTCATCACCTTCAGTTCGCCAAGATACCTCATCACCAATATTATGCGATGACTTATTGCCTGGCAAACGGCACTAGCCTCGGGATGTATTCTGTCATCGATACAACAATAATAATTATTATTACATTAGCAGATGATGTTTAGTTTCGAGAAATCTCCATTGCAAAATAATATGCAGTGATCACATCTAAAATTTTGCAATCATTTTATTCGATGGTTTTCCTCGTCGAACATCCTTCTTCTTATATTATTTTGTGTAAAAGCAATCGAAACATATCATATAGGAAGAACGGAAAATCATCACCAGCCAATTTCACTACTTCCTAAAATATTTGTAGGGATGCAAAAATATGGTATGATCTAATTTTTACCTCATTCAAAACCAACCTCCATAATAGCATCTGCCACCAGTTTCAATATAGAAGTGGTGGGTAGTCAGGGTTGCCAGGTCTTTTCCAAAAAATACACCGAACCTGTGTTGCCACTTCCAACCGAACCAGCGGTATTGGGAAACAATGAGAATATCTCATTGTTCGGAAAGATGAAAGTTCACCAAAAAAGGTCATTCTCAAAATTTGGTATCAGGAAAGTTGTAAATTCACAAAAATATACCTAACTGGAATGACTGGTTTTTTTTATTAGGTAGTAAAATCAAAAACACTGGATCGCCGATACTTCGGTATTTTTGTCATACCGAACGGTTCGGTAAAATATCGAACACCTGGCAACCATGTTGGTGTTGGCCTGGCGGTTACGACGCCAACTTCGGTACTTTTTCTTGCGGAGATCGTGGGTTTAATCCCAGGTGCCGACCATCTTCCTCTTTCAGGACACAAGCTTTAATACGCTTAATGTGAACGAGTCGAAGAAAGTATTTGTGTTCACTTTGAGTGAGCAGAGTTTCATTACCTAGTTTATAAAAAAAATCTTCTACTTCTGTGAGAGATTGTCTGATGGCATTAGTTCTTTATGAAACATTTTTCTTCAGCTTTCAATCCTGCTGAAGGTTTGAAAGAAAAAAATGAAGAATATAGTTTATCAAACAAGAGTAAAATTATATCAACAGTTATGAATAAGTCATGAAAAGTATGAATGTAACTTCTATAAGCGACACCAGCGAAAATGTTTACGAGAATATAAATTTTAACCCTAAATCATATCATACCATAACATTTTATTGGCCATTGATTTGTACTCTCTCCTCTCTATTGTTTTTGTCTTTTACTCTCATCAGATGAACGAAATGTGGCAATTTACACCACGCAGGATCCCTTATAAAATCTTTACCTGACGAATGCTATATGGCCCTTTACACCATGCATGATCTGATCTCTCTCTTTTACACTTTTGTTTAACTTCTATGGATTATGTTCTGAGACCCTATGTACATGCTTGTTTTGCTTTGTTACATTTCATTATTGTTAATATTGTTTGCATTTTACTGTATTTTTATGTTTTTGACTATTCCGAGTGCCCGTAAGGGCCTATGAAAATATTTTAAGAATAAAGAATGAAGAATAAAGATTTATATGTACTTCGAACGTGATACGGCTTTCGAAACGATAATTTCATAATAATTTTAAGCCACAATTTTTGTTTACGAGTTAAGGGTATGACGGAACGTCGAGAGGAAGCAAAAGTAGTGACTGCGTCGAAAAATTATCACAGATAGTCTTAATAATTAGTAAAAATTATTATTTTGCTAGACATGTGCCCTTAGCAAATTAACTAATTTGACCGATTTTCTGTCCCTTTTCATCTTGTGTGTCGAAAATGGTTAAAAAATGTAGAATGTTAATATCGTTCATTGAATGAAGAAAACTTATTTAAAATGTGCCCGTGTATCCAATGATATGTGAATGAGCAAAATAACGCAGCAAGTATTAAATTATTATGTAGATAATATCCACATTGTTACTTCCTTAACAAAAGTATTTCTAAGAAAAGGTCACGATACATACCTACATGGATATCGCAGCTAACTCGAAAGGGGAAGAAATTCTGTATCAGTAGGGCAAACCGGAGAAAATATCATAATTAAAATAACAACCTTTATTAGCCGCAGAGTAAATTGCAATAGAGCAATTGCAATAGGCCAGTTAGGCGTTGTTTTCATGTCAGATACGCGGAGCAACAGATACCTAGGTACTACTTAAAATCAACTGAACTAACCTACCAAGTCAGGCTAACTATAGCATTTCATTAACCGTTATCAATAACATCGATTCTATCTGACAAAGATACGGCCAGACCTATGTATTACGTATTGTGAAGAAACATAATGTACCTATAGTTCGTTAATCTCGGCATTACACGAAATATCCTCTATCTATCTATACCATCCCGTTTTGCACGCAAAGAAGAACCTTCTTCTTCTTTATGGCACTCTCCAAACATAATATCCAGAATCCTTCAGCTCTACTTCGGAGGTACAGAAAATTGTGTGGGAGGATCTTCCTCATTAGCTCTTTAGATCAAAGCTGCTCTCAAGAAAGTCAAAGGAGCAACTGTATAAGATCATGATCCGACCGGTACTCACATATTCCTTAGAGATCTAACCGCTGAGTAAACGTGAAGGGAAAAGGCTTGATATCTTTGAACGGAAAATACTGACCAGTCAGAGATGGAGAACACTGGCGCATTCGGTATAACCGCGAACTTTATGAAATATATGATGATGTCAACGCTGCAAAATTCACAAAGCTTTGCCGACTCCGCTGGCTGGGCCATGTGCAAAGATCGAGCGAAACGTCCGTCCTCAAGGAAGTATTCTGTGGGAGAGGAGTATTGGAAGACCCAGTCCGAGATGGCTGGACGGAGCATAGAAAAACCTCGGACTGTTGGGGGTAGACGATTGGCGGAGCATGGCGGAAGACAGGGTGGCATGGAGAAATCTTTTGGAGGAGGCCAAGACCCACACATGGTTGTAGCGCCACAGATGTATGCATGTGTATGATCCTTATTTTCGAAACCCTAATGGATTATGTGGTTGGATGTTAGAGATTGCTACGGTTATAATCCCGCCATTGCTACTTGTCTATACACTATTTTTTGTACACTATTTTTAATATGCATAAAGTATAAAATAAATAAATAAATAAATAAATTATTATAACCTAAAATGTATGAACAAAAATCATATTATGCACGAAATTATTTACAACCTAAGGGTTATATTTGAGTGTCATTTGAAAGCACAACCGGTTTCTTGAGGATCGGGCTTCTCATCTTCAGGTTCTTTATGGAGTTTTATTTACTCTAAAATAAGTGTTACAAAGTTTCTGTACTTATCGAAAATTTCAGTACCAACAAAACGAATACATATTTGGATTGTACACAAATCTTTCAAACAACAAAGATTTACCTCCTCGTAAATTGGCTGAATGAATCATCAGCAAGTTTTATAAAAAAAAACTTTATTCGTATCAAATATCTATTGTAAAGCAACAAGACATCAAGGCCTGCTCATCGCCATTTAATTGATTGCCAAAGCTTCCAAAGTCTGAGTTATTGATACACACGATAAAAAATATGTCCATCTCAATAAGAATATCAAAAAATGGTATTGGATATACATAGAACAGAAGAAATAATTCAAAGTTACAATCAATGAAAAATCATTAGATTCATCTTGGTTTTCCATGGATACATGGAACATTGCTTACTGGAGCAGGCACAAAAAGCTGCAGCCATATGGGGATGCCATAGACATACCATACAATAGAAGTCTCAAAATATTAACATAATAGGTGTCAACGAGGTCAATTTCACAACACACCTTTGAGTAGTAAAAAAGAAATAGAAAGTAATGAAGTTCTTCCTAGAAGCAGCAATAACAAACCAACAGGATTTATCAAAGAAGTTCGAATTGAAGTGGTAACGAATCTAGAGTGTGACTAATTAATGCAATTTATTGCAACTATTACAAAACTTACAGGTGTAATGGTATGATAATGTCTGCTAGGTTAGCTGTTAAACAAACTAATTTATTTTAATATTGTCTTTCCAGTAATTAAAAGCTCAAACAGTACATTTTACTGTAAATAATTACGATTGACAACAGTTCATAATAATTTTGAGAAGCAGTTATAAATTTAATTGGACATTGTCAATATAAAAATAAATTTTACTATAATGATTGTACTAATTAGGAGCTAAATACAATATTCTGAAATAATAATTTAAACATCTATTTGAGAGAACTTTGGTTAATTGTGATTGACATGTATAAACTTTACTGAATGAAGCGAATTTGCCGGGGAACGATTCTTGGACGCCCTACCGTTCACAAAAACCGCCTGGCTTTGACCAGCCAAGAAAAAACTGGTCCGTTATTAATAGAATCCGTACCGGACACTGTAGATGCGCGGCTTCGCACACAAATGTGGCTGGACAGATCTCACTGGGTGCGACCATGGAGCCGAGAGACAGACCATAAATCACATAGTTACAGAGTGTGATAGAAGAGCATACCAAGGCAGTTTCTCAGATTTCCTCACCCTAACCGACGCTCGGAGCGATAGCATTTATTGATACCTTAAACTTAAGCATCTGACAAGCTAATTTTTTTTAAAGTGACTGACAAAAGCTATATAAATAAAAAAAAAGTGTTAGTGTATTCCACGTAGTAAAAATCATTTCAACAAATTTATTTTAAACGACGGCCACGTAGTAGCACTTTCACGATATATTATGAACTCGAGCGCTTTCGTCAAATTCGCGTTGACATTACAAGAGACTTTAAAAACTCGAATTGAATTGAATTTAATGCGTGATGAATATTTGTATCCATAGGTACTGTTCTTATTGCTTACTTTCTACCCAGATGTAATATGTAAAAGTTCAACCAAGACAAAATTGTCTGCATACCTTCCAACGCTAATAATGGTAAGAACTAAATAAACAGTAAGAAACAAAATAATTAATATAAAAATAATTATAAGGCAGGGAGTCTGGAGAATCAATAAAGACTGCGAAAAACAATTAAGATAAAAGTGAGTCAGTAAAATGTTTAACGACTGCAATAATTAACGAGTCAGTGACCTATTGAGTGGCCGCCCAGGCCAATAAGCTCTGCCCGAGTCAATAATGACATTCGGAAATGTTGTCTTGTCGAAATAATAAAAATTATTAAAATTAATTGAAATATGTAGAAAATGCGTAGGGCGATTAATGTCGATTTGTGAGAAAACTGGCAAATTGACACTTGAAATTTTTGGTTTGTTTCTGTAAAAAAATCTGTATGCAACTCGGTGTTTGTTAGTCGAAATATCCTGTTTATGATTGACAAGTGAATTTCAGACATTGATGAAAAATCTTAAAGCCGGTGTAAATTCTCTAGAAATGAGATTACTTTAGGCAGGAAATGCGGTAAAAGACTGATTGATAAGGTGAGGAATGTTAATAATATAATAATAGAGAGGAATGTAGAATGAATGTTGTCGAATTGACAAAATGAAAGCGAATAAATTGAAATTATTGGGCATTTAGAGTGAATGAATGAAGAGCAGGGTTGCCAGGTTTTTTCAGAAAATATACCGAACCAATGTTCCAAAAAGATGAAAGCTCCCCAAAAAAAAAAAAAAAACAAAGGTCATTCTCAAAATTCGCTATCCGGAAAGTTGAAATTTGACTAAAAAAAAAACAGGTCATTCCCAAAATTTCCTACCAGCAGGAAACTTGAGTTTTTCTCCAAACAAAAAAAAGTCATTCTCGAGTCCGAGAAGTTATAAATTCACTGAAAAAAATTACAAAATCATTCCGAAAATTAAAATACCGAACACTCTATAGTTCGGTATTTTTTTCATACCGAGCATGGTGCAAAAATACCGAACACCTGGCAACCCTGATGAAGAGAGAATGACAAATAGGATTGATGAATCTGTAAACCTAAAATGATCGTATCACTGTTGTCTTAAAGAATGGCAAAGTCAGAAGAATAGGAGGCACTGAATGAGTAACTGTATGGTGTTGTTTGAAGTGAAAGAGATTTGTCTTGATATTCAAGTATTGAAGTCCGTACTCTCTGGCTACCCCCTCTGGAAAACGGGGTGATGGGTGAAAAAAGTACAATTTGGACCTACCCACATGTTTTTTTTTGTTCCTAAGACGAGGAAACATTTCATACTTATTTCCATTCCTACGAAGCTGAGCTGAGTTTTATGGGCATGTTGTGGGAGGAAGTCATTGGCATTAGTTTACCAAGATCAAGCTTTATGGAGGACTTATGTTGCTTCCCTTTGTCTACAAGAGGGGCCTTAAGGGGAAAATTGATATTTATTACATTTAACGATTTTTTTTTATTATTATAAGTTAACTAGCTTTCCCGACAGACGTTGTCCTGTGGTTCTAACCTGAGGCGGCCCGTTCATATGTACCTACATAATTTGTGCACTGCGTCCCCATAAAAAATACATAATTAATTCGATTGAGTTAAGCTAATAAAATATTAACATTAAAATATTTCCAAAACATCCATATTTCATTCGTATTCAAAACTCAGGCGGGAACAACGCGAGAATATAATATGCGCGCTCCGACATTCTACCTCTATGTGCCCGATGTTGATTTGTGTGAAAATTGGAGTAAGTGGAATGGGCTACTGTAAGAGCGGCAATTATCATTTGCAAGAATGAGAGGGAACTACCATCATAAGTTTGTTGTTATGGCGTTGCAGGAAATCGGTTCCATATTAACTTTAATATTATATTTTATACCATCCATTATCCATTTTTCAACTTTTTATTAGTAATTCTGTTATCCAGAGCGGAGAAGAATCCAATAAATCAAACATCAAAAGAACCTGTTCAGCCGATCTCGAGTTATAAGTGTTCGCACTAACCCGACTTTAATTTATATTAGAGATTTGTTCAATATGGTATTGCTATTGCTATCTCCAGGTAGCGTGTGGGCGAAAACCTACTGCCAATATCATTAGGCCTTGATTTAATTTGATGAACATATTGGAGAAAATGAACTTAAAAAATTCTGGGAACAAAGATCGTTCGATATTATGAAGGCTCTTTCCATACAACCAAGTGGGTAAAATGACGTATTCTTGGAACATGTAATAACACTTCAATGCCAAGGATAAAATTTCTCGTCAATCTATACAATAGACATATTATACGAGTATACATACATATAATATTGTGGCAATTTGATTTCTGTATAATTTTGTTGAAAAATATATTGGTATAAGGATCTTATCTAGAGTGGAGTCCATAAAAGACAAATAAAACATTAAACATTTAGAAGTCAAACAATGTCAAAAGGTGTCTGCAAGCGTGGGTTCAGCTGACAAGCTTTGTGCTTCAGGAGATAACGACTTGTACTTTTAACTACATATATTAAAACCATTTAGCTTTTATACCAGTGTGAAAATTAAATTGTTTAAGCAAATATTTAGACGTGTAAAAACCCTCGCGTTTAAATTTAGTCTTTTGAGTCAAGTTCGTTTATAGCTAGGTACCTATATCGATACACTTTAGAGAGATATCTAGCTAGGGTATATGTAGGTAGGTACCTACTACTCTAGAACTGTGTACACACTGCAAATTTGTTTTTATATATCTAGACTGTAGAGCACCTAGTTAATATCTACCTGGGGAGTTTGAAATTTTTGTATATATGCAACACTCTGATACTGCCAGGATAAATGAAACACCTTTTGCACTATAAAGTAATTCTAGAGCTAGAATTCTCTAGATAGAGTTTGAATGGGTTCTGCTAGAGGACTCTGTTATTTACATTTCTAGACCTAAAATACATCGCTCTAGCTCGATCAACACTCTTTCAACATCTCCAAAACATCTCATCTCATTACAACATTAACTTCAACACCAGATTTCTTCCTATTATTCTTATTCGGAGTCTTTCCACAACATATTTATTTTATAATATATTTTTTTCTCTTTATTGTGAATTAGCTTTTAAAATTATTATTTTATATTTAATGTATGTACCTACATTGAATTCAAATTTCATAGCCCCAATGACAGTATTCAACATTTTATTATGATGATAATAATTATTTTATTATTTATATACTTAATGATCGAATTAGAAAATGGAAGAAGGAAAGGAATAGGAGAGGGAAGGGGAGGGAAAGGAGTTTGGGAAGAATAAAGGAAGGAGTGGGAGGATACATAACTGAAAGAAAAGAAAATTGCCAAAACAAGTGAACAAACAACTGAAGAAGTGTGCCAGTTGTCTCAGAGAAGAAAATTAGAAACATTAACAGAACAGTGAACAACACAAACGAAAACAAATCGTGACACAAAAACAAAGAATCACCAGTGCTCCAATAACAGGTGTATGTCGCATAGTTATAGTAGGTTATAGTAGGTAGGTATATTAATTCTTCGTAGACCTCTCATCTCTCAATTTTAATGAGAATAAACGTGACATATTATTATTGTACAAAACCTCATTCAAACCGTTACACGGTTCGTCTGAACAAATCATTTATAAAGTTCACAAAAATGGTTAAACAGTTTCTAACCAATACCATTATTAGTTCGTGAGGACAGGTGACGAAAAGGTGCACGAACCAAGAAACCGACACGGCACCTTCGTGGAGAGCAACACACTGGGAAGGTTCCGCTGATACCAATCTTCCACAGCACTCTTCTTCTGGGAGTTTGCTGTTCTGTTCTTGTACCAAAGTACGTATATTCTGCTTAAAGATGGAACTGGGTGATTCATTGGTAGCTAAATGTCAAGAGTAAGCACGACTTTGATGTAGAGGAGGTGGTTTCGAGAGAAATTTCCAATAATAGATTATGTAACACGAACATCATACTCAATTCATAGGTAATATACCACTTACTCCACACACTTAACAGTTGCCAATTTTATGTACAGGGTGGGGCAGAATGGACTCCCTAGTTTCAAACACTCACTGTGGGTTAGTGGAGTAGGAGTAGGAACGTAAGGTGGGGGAAGCGACGCCATTTTCATTTCAGTAGTCACATGCAGTGGTTCGGTGAGCATAGAGGCTTTGTCGTAGAAACGATCGTTAAAAACAATGATAGTGTGGTGGCGACGCTTTTCATGGGCTATTTGTGTGTAGAGAGTGGATAAACCATACCTACAGTGCCATCTGTCGAGGAACTCGCCAGGCTTTACATCTTTCAGGATTCAGCGCGGTGCGTCTGGGGAGACCGTAGCCCACTAGGGGCGCTAGCATCGACGCTGCGCGGGTCCTGAAAGAAGGGCTTGGTTGCGGGAGAGTGGAGCGGGGTAATGCACCTGGATCAATTATATTTTGGATGTATAGAACCACTTGCCCGTAAGAATCAGGCCAATAAATACGTCATCGAAGATTGCGTCTTTTTCTACCTGCACATCCTGAGACAGCCATGGCCGCTTACCCCGAAGAGAGACGGGGAAGCGCGTCCAGAGCGTACTGAAGGTCGTGGGTTCGAATCCCGGTGCCGACCATTTCCACTTTCACAACACAAACTTTTCTTTATGTGAAAGATGTCGAAAGTGTATTTGTGTTCCTTTTTGGTGAGTCCAGATTCATAAAAAAAGCCTTTGGACGGATAACTATTTCAATAATATTCTCTTCATACAATATTAACAGTAATTTTGAAGAGTTTAAAAAGAGTAAAATTTGTACGATTTTGTCTTGGTTTGACATAATAGGAGAATCTCGAAGACGAGAAAGACACTCTTATACCGTTACTTTAAGGCAGAATTGAGGAATCTGGATATGGTGTGGGAGGAGGTTATCAAGCTGTGCGATATCGAGCGCTTTTTGCACCCGGGTCAAAAAGCAAAATTGATTGATTGGTATTTATTTATTAGAGGCACAAATTGACCAACACCAAAAATCATGAAACTGTAAAATAGAATCCCCAGAGCTCGAATAACAGGTATCTCCCACATGGCAATTGATATACCAATGAGTTGTTTAAATGTCTTCTTATGGAGGAAAAGTAAAAGGGTGACAAAAAATATTGGAACGGTTAGTATAAGAGAATATTATTTTTAAAGATTATTATAGACTTTTTAAAGGTTGATTTTGAAACATTATGGACTTACGACAGGAATCGAAAAAAATATTGTATTATACTTGCTTATCTAAAGAATATTAGATGCAGTAATTTACTACTTTTGTTATGAAAAAAAAAAACAATAGTGTCCAAATTGTTCCCAAATGTTCAATTTGGTTTGTAAAAAGTTCAATTTGGTTCAATACAGTTAGAATACTGTTCGACAAGATTAGTTTTTATATTTGGATTGTTTGTTTTAAAATGGCTTTCGAAGTTATTTACATTACAATCAAATAAAAATTTTTCAAAATAGCAATTCGATTTAAAACAACCAATCAGGATTGTTGGCTCCGAACAATTTTCAACCACCAATAGAAACAAAAGTAAGGCAATTACTTTTTTAATACTCAAGAACACGTGTATTAATAACATTGTCCGTATACTTCTTGTAATATTTTTTACATATGGTAATAAGAGAGCCGCTCCTCAATACCAAGGTGGATTTTCAAGGACTCATAATTCGAATGACGGATCACCGTCGGTGTTATCTCTCGAAATCGTAAATATATCTTAATGTGTGTGGTGACCTTTGGAAATGTCCGAGTAGGTACCTACGAGTTTTTGAGCGTCGAGTGTAGGCGTTGTGAACGTACAATTAAATTTATTTTATAGTTTAACAGCTTTTGTGATTCGGGAAACATCGCCGACTACAAACTTTTTATTACACTCCAATACTCGTTCCAATGGATTTAATAGTCTATTCTGCGATTGTATGAGTTTATATGCCGAACGGACAAAAAACTCGGTCATTCATTCTGTACCTAATATAATATGCTGAAATTCAAGTGTTGCCACATTTAAGTAATTTTTAACGGCAATGACATCTAATTCTAGAATTAAGTTGTTGGTTGCCTCACAGTTCAGTCGTCGACTTTCGCTCGGATGGTCATAGGTCCGATTTCCCGAGGCGACCTTCATTCTCTTTAAATAAATCAATCAAATCTTCATTTACGCCCCACTTAGGGGCACGGGGAAGCAACGACAGCTCTCCATTGCGCAATGTTTATAACTTCCTTCCACACCATGTCCAAATCCCTCAGCTCTGTTTCGAACGAGCGAAAAACGATATGAGAAACTCTTCCTCGTCTTCGGAACGCTGATAGGAGGAAGAACAGCGCTCTCCACGGCCAACTCACATTGACATCCTTAACATGCACATGTCCCAGATATGTCCATCTCCTCTTCATAATGGTATAAGTAATGGGATAACGCGTTTAGCGCCAAACAACTATAAAACTTTAAAGACAAGGACATCCCAATGAACCTGAAAAGGAAAGTCTTGAAACATGCATCCTCCCGGAGGACATATGGAATGGAAACAATGTCACTCACAGCCACAGCCAACACAATACGTAAATTAAGATGCGCACAAAGAGCTATGGAGCGACAAATGTTAGGAGTAAGTCTTAGAGACAAAATAAGAAATGAAGAGATAAGACGACGAATAAAAGTCGCAGACATAGTTGACCGTGTGGCAAGACAGAATAAATTGGCAATGGGTAGGACATGTGGGGAATGAAAGATGGGCACCCAGAATTGCAAAATGGCGCCCCTATGAAAATAAAAGTTCAATTGGGAGACCGCAAAAGAGATGGGTGGATGATGTGGTTCCTGTCGCGGGGAAAAACTGGTTGAAAACTGCACAGGACAGAAAGAGGTGGAAAAATTTGGAAGAGTCCTACATCCAGCAGTGGAGGGGCGGCTGACAAAGCAGAAGAAGAACTATAAAACAGAACCAAAAAAAAAAAACACCTTTTAACCAAAATTCTGAAAAAATAGTAATAAACCTATAAATATTTTGAACATTGCAAAAGATAAATCCTTTTAAAAGAAATAACAGTGAGGAATCTTCAAGGAACAAATTATAAAACAAGTATTGTAAAGGAAACCTTCATTGGTACAGACAGCGCTACAAAAGCAAACGTCAATAAAACAAACAATAACTTATGGAACATCTACCGATCAGTTCACGACGTCCAGAGCCGGGTAGCAGGGCCGTACGTCGTGAGTCCAACAACAACAGTGTTCGTGATGGGAACTCCAGGGAGTTTATTGGGAGCCGCAGCGGAACAGACAGCAGGCATGTCTTGCGGTTATCTGGACAGGAGTTATTTGCTTGTTTGAGAAAGTACGCACGGCCTTTATGCTCTTGGGAGACGACGTATATTCAAATGCATTATTGACCAATATTTTTCCCACATACAGAGTGTCTCGTATTTATTACATTAAACATCTTGGCTCTAATGCTTTTCAGAGTCGGGACAAAGATTTTTAGCAGGCAAAGATTTTGCAATGGAAGCATTCCAACAATTTCAAAGTTTGTTTGATTCTAGAAGTAAAGATTAGTGTTGAGACATATTGAAAAAGACCTCAGTCGAGACCACCGCGATTGTTGTGCGAAAGACACATCAATCGCGAAGGTCGCGCCTCAGTACAAAGCTAAAAGCGGGAAGTAGGAATACAGAACTTTTGTCCTTTCAAGGAAATTTTTAAAACGTGTGTGTTACGATATTGTTGGTAACGAATTTGTTAAAGATTGAAACAGACCAACCAACCAGCTTAGTGGTGTGGAGCTAACTTCGGATCAAGAGTTCCCGGGTTTGATTTGGTTCCAAGTATTTTTACTTGAAATTTCTACCCGGATGTTTTCATTTTTAGACAAATTGAGTGGTTGGGCAATTGTACTCACTGCCGCAGAAGGTTGTGGAATCAACATCTATAAACATATTTAAGATCAGGCTGGACAGACACTTTGAAACGGACCATACTCAATAGGCGAACGAAATGACATGAAATCTGGAATAATCAGTCTAGAATATTGCCATTTTGTCTTCAGTTGATAGATGCATGTCATCAAAATTTCCTCATTAAAAACGCTAAAACAGGCTTTTATATAAAATAAAAAGTCAGATTAGACTTTTCTTTACCAAATATATGAATTAGAACAGGTCTTTCGTCACCATATGACAAACATTCACACCCTTTTATTGACTAAGGATAACTACATCTAAAGGAATAAAATTTTACTATTTCCCTATTGATTAAAAGAGACTTTAATAATTTAGTATTTTAGTAAGGTAACATAGCCAATGGATTTTAAACACGATTACACTTTCACGAAATTTTGGAGCTCGAGCGCTTCCAACAGCTTCATATTATAGAGAGCTTTTTGATATTGCCAGAGATGGATCTTAAATAAATTTCGTTAAAAAGCAACTGGTTTGGTTTGAAATTCTATAAAACATCGTAAAAGTTGAATGCTGTGATATCTCAGATTCATAGGATAGACTTATGAAACGTTGTACTAGCATGAGGTACTTAGTTTTGGAGTCGGTTCACAATGGCGAAACTCCATCCGGCTGGAATGGTGTCATAAACTATTCAGGCATATCTCTCCCAGGAGTCGCTCCATCTCATATTGTATTGTGAAAGCTGTGAGCGGTGCTCAATGGTAATCCCCCTACATAATACTCTAACATGTAGTCTCAGTTCGCAACTGCGCACACTCGTACAGCATTAATGTTGTGCGCAGTCAGAGAGCGTTTAAGAATGAAATATTGGTCAAATGAACAAAGTTCGGAACGAAAAAACCAAAAGAAGATTTAAGATGCAACTTCGACGGAATACAGGGCGAAGACGGTTTGGAAGAGTCGTAGGTATTGATAGAATTCAGAATCCCAAAATTTGTGAAGAAAATAATTTTACTAAATGAGAGTTATATATCACCAAAAAGTTGGAGTGACAGCTGAACATCGAAAATTAAAGACACAAAAACTACTAAGTTTAGCTTATAATAAGAAGTAAACTTAGGGCCGAAATTACAAAAAAATAAATCAAATTTACGTAAGATGGTATCAAAGTAAAGAATTAAAGATGTCTCGTAAGTAAAGTTAATCATTTACCAATGAAAATTACCAATTCGTATGTTTCTATGGGAAATTTTAGGCGAGTATAGGAAATGTCTTTAGTAAGTGGTTATGCGCGAATTTTGTTTTTTTTTTCTTTCTATACATGTTTGGATCATTAATTTAATGGTATCATTTAAGGAAAATTCGACTAATGGATGTTTTAATTTCGAAAAAAGAATATTTTGAACCAATCAATGGGACTTAACTAACAGACTTTAACTGCTTTATTTAAAAACTACGATCAGTGGAAAAAAATAGCTCAGCGATAGAAATATTACGATCAAGCTGTCATCGAGATAGTTTAACGCATATCGCTTGATTGTGAGCTTGATCTCTGTAGATTTTGACCCGCCATATTGGATTTAACATCAACTGACAGTTTTTTCGAGTATATACAAGAACGCTTTCTGTAATAAATACTCTGTATTTAATTTTTTCCCCCGTCCAAATATGTGCTCCCTTCATATTTTGGTCCATTGTATTTTGGTTTATCATTTTGATAATAGGAAATTTAAACAAATAATGCAAATATGAATTCTCGTAATCATTCGAGGGCTTACAAGCATTTTTCTAAGTGTTTTTTCACTAGAAATTTCTACCCGGGGTTGGCCTGTCTCAGATTGGACGGGACCGGTTGACTGGAAAAAATTGCCTCAGGCAATAAGTTCCGACGGCTATACTTACACCTTTGTATAGAAAAGTGTTATATTATTATTTTGATATAAAATAAATAATAAAAAAATAAGGCACCTATTCTGGATCAATACCTAACTCGAAATCATTTAAATCTGACATCTGGGTTGTTACTACTCGCGTTGCCCGGCTACTATTTTGTTTGTTTACAAAATTTTGTGTGAAATGTCATCTTCATACATAACAAACGCGGATCAGATATTTTTATATAAAAGAAATAGAACAGATATTTCAGTTCTAAAAGAGATTTATTCAGAACCAAGAAGGCAGAAGTTACTCGGTTGAAAGTTTTTCAAAGTTTACATGCTTTTTATTTAATGGGCAGAATATGACTCGTTAAACTACCTCAGTGCGAACATTTTGCTTGCAGCGTGTGCGCAGATGTATCAGGAAATTCCTATTAAATAAACGACATTGCAGCAATAAAATTATTACATATTGCTATGCTGAGCTAGAGGTAATATTTTTTCTTGTGCGCAGCGCGCGCTCCCGAACACACAATGCGCATAACTTCATATTTTATTTAAACGGAATAAATTTGCTACTGTTATTTTAATACTTACTCTATTATTAATAATAATACTTAAATAAATTCGCTGTTAATAATAATAAAGATAAATGCTACATAATTTTCAAAACAATGCATTAGGTTGACATTTTGTTGTGAATAGGAAATTTTCATAAATGCGGTACGATGTATGTACCTACTTCATATAATAATTACATTAACATGGTCTTCTAGGCTAACTTCATATAATAATTACATTAACATGGTCTTCTAGGCTAACTTCATATAATAATTACATTAACATGGTCTTCTAGGCTAACTTCATATAATAATTACATTAACATGGTCTTCTAGGCTAACTTCATATAATAATTACATTAACATGGTCTTCTAGACTAACTTCATATAATAATTACATTAACATGGTCTTCTAGGCTAACTTCATATAAAAATTACATTAACATGGTCTTCTAGGCTAACTTCATATATAATAATTACATTAACATGGTCTTCTAGGCTAACTTCAGATGAATAATTACCAGTAGAAATAACTTACTAAATAAACCTAATTCTTCATTTTAATAATGCAGGATAACTCGAATGTATTGAGAAACAATCTCAACAGACATGAGTCTATCAGATTTTTGACAAGAGATGTGGGCTTGCAACCGCATAATATGCCAGGCTAAAAGCACTTTGTACTCCTAGGAAACATTCGCTGTTCTCTGTTGCCAATTATTGTCATTTCGTTGAAACTTGTATATATACAGTGGGTGGGGAAATATTTCAAATTTTAGCGATTTTCGAGACCAGTGACATCTACCGGTAGATATTACTAAAGAGTACAGCGAATGTTTCCTAGGAGTAGAAAGCGCTTTTAACCTGGCATACGTGGTTGTAAGATCTGACAAACTCATTGTCTGTTGAGATTGTTTCCCAATACATTGGTTTGATTACCTATGTCACTAGGAAAAATCAAGTCTTCAATCCGCGAGGATATAAACAAGACATGCAAGATAGCTCTGTTATTGGAGCACAGGAAATCATATTTTTGTACAGTGCTCTGGTATGTGTGTGTTTATGTCAGTGTTCTATTATTGACTTAAATAAATTTGGTGAATTATAAGCCACAAAACTATTCTGTTTCAAAAAAAAAAAATATTCACACATAATATGAAGAGGAAACATTAAGAACTATTAATGACAACCAACATATTATCTTGTTTGGCGATTACATGACATTTATTTAAATTTTCAAAAAAATATTGCCGTATAATTATTAGTTAAACATTGTTGTATTAGTATAAAGTAGAGACCTAGGTACCTTGAATGAGAATCTAAAATAATTCATTGTTATTTTTATAGAAACGTAATAATCACCATCCACGATAATTTTAATGTCAACTAAACATCTCGGGTAAATTGCGTGTTTAGTAAAGAATTACAGTTGTACATATACAGAGACTTGTAAATGCTAATGTTAGACAATACATGTTATTTATTTATCATTATATACGGCATTTATGGAGATTTTGCAAACATGGATTGCGCTAATTCATAGAAATTTATAATATGGACTTTAGTCCAGTAATATCTATTTGTATCTCATGTATGTATTTGTACTGTTACTATTTGTACGAGCATTTTTCATATTTTTGTTCGTCATTTTTTTTTTTAATTATATCTTTTTTCAACTTGTTGTATTCTCATTTCAGTTAGCTGCTGCTCCTTTTTAGATAGCCTATTTATTGCATAATGGTGTTTAGCCATATATTCTTGCTATAATATAATTTTCTATGGCTCTTCCAAGGAAGAACCGTAAACAGTAAGAGATTTCCATATCACAGAAAAAGACCTCAGAAGAACATTGTCATTTTGTAGGTAGGTAGGTAGGTACACTTACTGACCGAACAGTAAAATATTGCCAGCTTGACAATACTCAGCTGATTTCATCAATTTAGTTTTTAGACACACGCCTCTTAAAAAAATATTTCCTATCTTTTTTTAAATAATTCTACTATTCTTTAATAGATCTGGGTGAAGGAAAGGATATTTTTACCTACCGGGTATAACTAATTCCTTTTATTTTATCGACAATATTATGAGGTATGACATATGAAGCGAATCCTGGACCCTAACACAGCAAACGATCCGTCAACTACAAGTAGCACAGAGAGCCATGGAAAGGGCAATGTTGGGAATCACACTGCTAGACCATGTTTCTAATGTCATAACACGAAGACGAACAGGAGTGGACGAAATTTAAAAACAGTTGCTACCTTATGGGCTGGCGGCTGGACACGCGTGTCGCAGAGAAAACGTCGCTGTAGATACTATAGATACGACTAGGCTAGGCTACCGACCTCGTTAGCCTAGTTGTACTAGCGTGGACTTCAGATCCGAGGTCCCGGGTTCGATTCCCGGTCGGGTCAGAGTTTTTCTAAGTGTTTTTTCACTTGAAATTTCTACCCGGGGTTGGCCTGTCTCAGATTGGACGGGACCGGTTGACCGCCGTCTTTACTGACACCTTTGTATAGAAAAGTGTCATATTATTATTAGATATTGGAGTGGCAGCTGTGAGGCTAGTACGGGTTTCATAGAAAGCTAATTACACGCAACTAAGCACTTATCAGCGTGCAAATAGTGTTCAAAATTCAAACGATCGAATCATTCGATCGTTTTTGTATGGGAATTTTTCGAAACTCTTTCGATGATCGTTTTGATATTCGAAAACTTACACTAGTGGTACAGGAAGGAGGGGAGTAGGCAGACCACCCACCAGCATGATGTAGGAATGATAATATAGTGATATGCAAAGGGGATTTGAGGAGAGATGAAGATGTCCTGGTCCAGCGGGGGACCACAATGGGTTGATAATGATGATGATATCTTACCAGATAATTCGGTAATATTTGATTCATACCGTTCTTTCAACATCACAAAAATAACGTAATATGTTTCATATATGTCTTATTTCCTACTACAACGCCATCTCTTGGATTTTTTTAAAAATAAGCAATTATAAGGGGAATAGTTATTGTTTTTATTACAAACTTATTACCCATCAAACGTCATCCCGCATCCGAATCAGCTAAATTTAATTAAATTTTTACGTCGTTTACTGTAGGTATATTTTAATTCATGTAATAAGTATTTTTTTATGTATTGTTTGGGTTAGGTCGAAGTTTGACGGGCGGGTCAGTTATAGCATTTTTTTTATCAACTCAACCACGTTTATCAGTTTTCAATGTAAGTAAGTTCGAATAAGAACGAGAAATAACTGGCTATAGAAGTAGATAAAATATCTTTAATAGCCTGTTTTATGTACCTATAATATTCCGAGTAAAGAGCAATTGTAATAAAAAGTATAAACTAACTGCTGGAATCTTCTCAACGTGTAATGGGACAATAAAGATGAAACAACATCCTGCCAAATACGGATGGTTAGAATGAAAAATAAATGTATACGCAGATTATCAACATTTAATCTCAGTATGCTAATAAGTAAATATTATAGTATATTGTCAACCATGTTTTCCTTATAGACCATAGATTTATGTTATTTGATTTAAACTCGAGCAATGGTGTTTACGTAATTTACTGATAGAATTATCACGATATTTTATTTCTTTTTATCCATACAAAAAAAATAAGTGTAACATTCGTAAACTGTTTCAACTCCTACATCTTATAGAAAAACACCTAGTTATTTTTTGTCATTGAGTACCGCCTGTATATCTAGACTCTCTAGAGCGTACCTATACTCAAATTCTTTGGTCACGTAGCTTGCAGGGGGGGTGGTAAGCTTAGAAAAGCTAACATGGTTAATCTAAGCTAAAAAATAGCTGTGTGTTGAGTGCTAGTCCAACCAAATAAAGAAGAACATCGCACAATACAAATGGCTGCAGTCTAGTCTGGAGATCAATGGTCTACAATGCCCACGACCCGCAAGATAGAGGGTGACAACTGTAAAAGTTATTTTATTGAACGCCTCTTAAAATCATTTGTGGCGAAACAGGACCTGTGCCTTTAAACCAACTCAAGAAAGATAGAAAAAAATTCTTTTCTTTCACATCAAAGCATTACTTCTGAGTTCATCGTAGAAGGAAAATAACCTGTCTACATATACGATTACAACCAAACACATTTTTCTATAGTTTTACGCGTTGGAAAATATGTGGTGAAACTATAGATAAGTTTGTTTCATCAGCTACCACACCAACCACATTCAAAACATCGAAGATCTACACATAGTACGACCTTCAAGAAGTCTTGACGTTGTCGTCCACGGGAGTTCTTTGCCATCTCCTAAATAATGATAGTTCCTGGATGGGTTCATGGATTAATGGAGGATTCCTATCCATCTTGCACAGACCTACGCATGAAGTATCTTCATGGACGTCTGTGAGACTTGATACCTATCTCAAATAGATAACACTGCAAGCTTTTGATATATGGCCCAGTAGAAGACTCATAGGTAAGTATATCTTAAAAGTCCTACATGACGAAAGAATCGAACGAGGATATCACCTGCTTATAACCAAGTCCGAACAAGACATCATGATAAGAAGATGGGTTATGTAATATGAAAATTAATATAGGTAAATACATATCTTGATGTTGCACAATAATTGTCTGGGAGTTGCATATTTTTTTTTTAATGTATCTGGGCTCACTCAAAGTGAACACAAAAACACTTTCGATATCTTTCACATAAAGCAATTCTTGTGTTGTGAAAGTGGTAAAGGGCGGCACCGGGACTCGAACCCACGACCTTAATACGCTGCACGTACGAAAGCCATCGACTGATACCACTGGTCTACCAACCACTTCTATTGTCTTGTAGTTCCGTAATAATTGCAACAACACAAACTTTGCTTTATGTGACAGACGCGTAAGTGTTTTTGTGTTCACTTTGAGTGTGCCCAGATTATTTGTAATTAAAAAAAAAATTGTTTTGAAGTTGCGAAAAATTGTCTTGAAGTTGCACAATAATTGTGATGAAGTTGCACAATAATTGTCTCGAGTTGCGCAATAATTGTCATGATGTTGAACAAAAATTGTCTTGAAATTGCATTATATTTATTACTTTATTCTTTGTGTCGTGTTTTTATGTATTTGTTATTATATTACATATGTTCGCGAAAATTTGAATGAATTTTTTCTTAAAAATAGGTCGGCGAGTGGTAAAGACGACACATCTAAACAGCTTAACAGTGAGCTGTGTTAATGAAAAGTAAACACAAAAGCTTTTGAACATGCAGCAACAGACGATAGTGAAAATGAAATGTGGACACATTTTAAGAATGCATTATAGTTTGGATTTGTTAGACAAACTGTGTTAGGTCGAAACACAGTCAAAAGATATAAATACAAGAAAACAAACAAATAATGATTTAAAACCGGCACAAGGTAATTAATAAATTATTATAGAATCATTAAAACAATTATAATATAATGTTAGGACATTTAGTTTTAAATATTCAAAATAATAATTGGCGACCAACGTAATGTTTCCGTTACTGTAGAAAAATACTTAAATAATAATTAAAAATGTTAAAGAAATCTTTCAAGACGATGGAAACAAGTTAATGACAATTGTTTAAACTATGAGATGGATGAGATATATATTAGAGACCGGATGAACTAAAAGAATTAATAGAATTATTCACTGCGTGAGGTAAGAATCATTTTGGTTAAGAATGATTTAGTTATTTGGGTAGGAACAATTTAAATTATTAATAATCTTATTGATATTATCAATACAGTGTTGTATTGCGGCATTTCTTTTGTAGCGTAAATAAGACCTTTGAATTGTTCTAAGAAGATACTTGATGGGATTCCGATTCCTAAATAAACACTACTTAGGTGTGTAGTAGTTTAAACGCGTTTATTTCAAAAGTAAGCTATGAAATAAGCGGTTGTCCCCAAAGATGATATATACTAATGATAAAATTAATAAAATTCAATTTTAAATTTTCTGGTTTCGACATCAATTCTACATTAAGTAGGTATGTTTTCAGTTTTTTGATAGTTCTATATCCATGTCCGCTTCCTAGTTGAAGCATATGGACTCCACAAGTCCTCGCCATGCGGTCCTGTCTCTCTCACCCCAATCAACGCCCTGAAGGTCAGGTTCGTCGAGCCTTTTTGATACTGAGTTCGGCAAAAAAGTAACTTATAAATAATTTGAATATTTATGATTTACCTAATAAGTGTACCTGAATTAAGTGGAATCCAAGGATGACAAGCAAAATGGTTTACAGTAGGTCAACTTCCTACAAAATGGTGGTTCGAAAAGTAAACTAACCTGAAACATAAATAAAAAAAATACATAAGTCCAGATTGAAACCTACCAAGAAAAACATTAACATGTACAAACATCGAAAGGAAAATCTTATAAAAAAATTTAATCAAGAAATTGGAACCAGAATAATGAACCCGAGAAAAACAATGAAATATGTTTCGTTTTAATTTCCCAAGCAGATTCGGTTTGTAGGTACCTATTTGTTTTTTTTATAACTTATATTATATGAAAATGAATCAGGGCTCACTTTTGACATCTTTCACAGACAATAAGGCTTGAAGATGGTCGGAGCTGGGAATCGAGCCAACGAATATCACAACGAAAGTTGGCGAATGAAACCCACCGTTTTTAAATGCAAATGATGTTAAAATATTCGATATTAAATATGTTTGTTCACAATTTGTTTGTTGTTTTGATGTAAAAAAATTGTTCACAAATGTGCCTGTCGGAGAAGTGATTAATTTAATAAGTGATAAACTGTACAGTAATAATATAGACAATAGCGTAATCAATAAGACCCTAGATCTCATAAAGCTATGTATGGACCAAAATTATTTTAAATTTAATGATTGTTTTTATAAAATATCATTGCTGGCCGAAATATACAAGAATGATTTTGAAGATACCCTATTTAATTCAAACAATAGTTTGTTACAGTGTGTCTCCAAGTGCTATCGATACGTATTACGTAGATGATATATTCTGCGTATGAAACGGTACGAGGAGATAATTAGATTTATTTCTCAAACATATTAATTCAATTAAACAGAAGATACAATTTACCCTAGGAATAGATACTTATAAAAAAATTGAATTTCTTATATATAAGTACCTATTTGTATTGTAGCCGTGTATGCCGTGAGGTTGCCGGCGAAGAATAGCACCTCTGCTTTTTTTGCTGATTTTTCGAGCATCCTGTAAGAGGCAGGGAATCGAAAAGTCAGATCAGGACCGTGAGGTTGACCACTTCACGTCCTTAAATCTCAACTGGTCAGAAAAGGCACAATGAGCCTCGGACGCCTTCAAGCGCAATGGAGAGCTCTTGATGCCTCCCTATGCTCCCGAGTGGGGCTTAGGCCCCTGTATTGCTGGTTGGTTTGGGGGTAGTTCGCGGCGGGCTTGATTTGTCCGGGGCTGGCTTTTTGGTTTGATTGCTTAGATCGAGCTAGGAGGTCGGTTTGGTGCGGGTCGGGTTTGCTGCGGATTGGTCTCCACCGGGCTGGCTTGCGGTGTGCGGGGTGCCTTAAAGGGAGAATCTATCTATCTAACGTGTATTGTAGAGTCAAACTTTAAATTTAGTAGGTATATAATATCGGAAAGCATCATACACGGATGCCATCATTCATGCCTCTTCCAATAGCCGTCGCTCACACAATCTTGCCTTCATCCACTCCATGGTTCATCGATTGTTACACATCCCACTAGACAATACTGATTTTATCAAATAACCTAAAATAATTAAAACCATTGCCAAATATAACGGATATAACAATTCAACAGTTGTTGATACTATATTAAAAACCAAACAATTAAAATTGATAACTACCCAATATATATACCCACATGTCCCACAGCACAGTATCAAAGATGTACCATGGAGAAAAATCTTATATACCGGGAAAGTCTCTGATAAAGCTAGTACCTAACTTCACAAAAAAAATATTATAAAAGTGCTTTTTACACACGAAACAATCTTAATAAATTACTGTTTAACAATAAAGATAAAAAAGACAGCATGGAAGAAGGCGGTGTATACATGCTATGGTGTAGTGACTGTCAAGCAAAATACGTTGGTGAAACTGGCAGATCCATAACCACTAGACTAAAAGAACACCACAGAGCGTTTAGAGGTCTAACTGGTTACTCCGAGATGGCGGACCATTGCATTGAACATAACCATGCATTTAGTATGAACAATGTGAAGATATTACACTCGGAGGAACACAAGTACCGTAGATTAGGTCTTGAAACCCTCGAAATACATAAAAATCGCGACACTATTGTTAACATTCAAGTCCCTACAACATCTCGTCTATTATCTTAGAAATATTATGTTTATAGTTCAGTTTAATCAATTTATGTTAACCATATAACTAATCAACTTCAAAATTCATAATATTTCGGTCACACATTTCCAATGAATTATTTTACTCTCTAATGATCCCATCCAAAAATACGTATATCTACAATAATGTTTGTCAGCTGTAAGAATCCTCTCCCACAACCGTGGTACCATAATATTGTCTTCTCTTTGATTTTTTGTTATTTTATTTTAGTCTCTTGACAATGTCTGCGTGAGTTAGACGAAAGCGCTCGAGATTCAATATAAATTTTGTGAAATTGCAACTGCGTGTTATTTAATTCATAATTAAAATATTCGAATTATTGAATATAAAACGAGTAAGATACTATTCAATTTTACAATGACATAAAACATAGTAATGCAGGCAATGAAATAGTATGTAGGCACAATGAAACGAAATGCCAATTTTTTGAAATGTACCTACCTAAAATGTTATAAAAACTCAGAAGAAATGTAATACGCCTATAAGCCCAAATATTGTAAAAAGTTATAAAAAAGCCAAATATGGATGCTATAAAAGTGTTGTACTTTATTGTGTACGCTATGCTACCGGACATTTACCGTGGACAGGGGTATTAAAATATTTTTATTGAGGTGTGTTACGTACCGCGCATTTTTATGAGCGACGTATGAGCTACTTAAAAAACTACCAATGAGGTAGAACAATTTAATAAATTAATTGAAGAAAAATATAGATAAAAAAATTAACACTACCAAAACTGAATTTGTAGATCTGAAGGACTTGGAAGAAGTGTTCTAGGAGTTAAACAAAAACACCAACAAAGCGTACACCACACTTGAGAGATGAAGGTGCTGAGATGGACTGGAGAAGTAATCAGACTTGATAGAGTTAGAAATATCCATGACCGAGGAAGCTTCAAGGTCGCACCCATAACCGAAAAGATAACAGAAAATAGGCAAAGATGGTATGAGACGACCACATGACAACATGATCCAGAGAGCTATGGACATTTAAATTCCAGCCAGGACAGACCACCCGCCACATGGTTGTCGAGCATCGAGAGGGAACCTCAAGGAGCCATAGATGGCGATGGACAGTCTTGACATAATAGGAGAGCCGACCGACAAGGAGAGCTGACCCCAAATAATTGGACAAAGGTGAGGGCGAAGAAGAAAAAATATGAGCAGTTCAAAGCTCTACATCTACAACAAAGATGAATCTCGATGAAGCTTGATACTCTACAGTGTACAAAAATCACTCGACTTTCTCTAAAGAGTGTCGAAATCGTTGTTCATATACCTATTGACAGGTGTTTTCGGTTTTGTTATTAAAAAGAAAAACCTCAATGAAAAGGAAGATTTTGCATTAATTAAAAATCTGACTTGTGTGTTTAATTAACACATTACACTAGTTGCCATGTCTTTTTACCATAACAATAATTAAACAGATGTTTCTTTGAAAATATTTAACCTGAATAAGATGTCATAAAAACCAGACGTACACAAAAAAACCACACCACAATAGAAACATAATTCTCACGTTGTCGAAGCGACTGAACTTCCCTGCTATACGGCAGATGAACTGAACACTTTCGTTGTTGTTCGGAAAGAAAATCCGGACACAGATATTACAACAACTCAATATCTGGGTTAAATAATCGTGCCGGAGAAGCAAGGTTGCCACAAAATAATAACGACCAAAAATTTGTTTTCTTTTAGCCACGCTTTATAAGAGCACAACTTAAGTCTCGCCTGCAATCCAGAAAAACGAAAGGCACCCTCTATAAGACTCGGATTAGACCAGTACGTACTGACATATGCCTCAGAGACCTGGACACTGACCAAGAAGGATGAAAATATACTGGATGTCTTCGAAAGAAAGATCCTTCGCCGAATATATGGACCTATTAAAGATGGTGAAGTATGGCGAACCAACGCCGAGCTCTCTGGTCTATACCAGGATGTCAGCGTAGTAAAGTTCATTAATATTAACAGACTACGTTGGCTAGGACATCTGTTCCGAATGGATAACCAGGAGCTCTCAAAAAGACTACTATCTAGTCGGAAGTATTCTTTTTGGGATCCAGTTGGAAGAAGAAGCCTTGGAAGGCCAAAGCTGCGATGGTTGGATGATGTTGTTGAAGACTGCAGGTCTCTGGGGCAAAGGAACTGGAAGGTGGTAGCCGGCGACAGGGAGGTTTGGAGACATTTCTTGGAGGCAGCTAAGACCCACCAAGGGTTGTGACGCTGAGGATGTATGTATGTATTCAATCTTTTATAACTCCATTCATGTAAAAAGTTTCTAACTTCTTTACTTCTGTTAGAATGGACTGAGTCCAGTTTTCTCTCGGAACTTCTTGTTCCTGGGATGTGGATATAGCTTGAAATTTATGTTGATGCTCACTACAAAATATTTATTGTTTGCCAACAGTCAAGTCAGTTTATTGATCTGCTTTGAGACTGTTCGATGTCTCTTTTTCGGATCAACAGCGTTTTTTAGTTTGAATTTATTTTTTTATCTTTATTTGTAAATTCCACGTTTAATATATGTACATCATTGATGGAAAATAACCCTATAAATGAAAATTAGCTAAATTGGTCAAGTTTTTCTGGTGTTTTAGCGAGATACACGTACAGCTAATCATTTTTATATAGGTACGTATACCTAAATAAGATCAGCAAAAGATTTTTTTTTTTAATAAAAGCAACAACCATTGACAAATATAAAAATGCGTAATTTGTTAAGAGTTATTCGTTGACATAGTTGTGAGATTAAATAAATTATATTTTTTATTCTCATTTGCGAGAACTGAGACCTAAGCCCACATTAGTCATCACTCATCACAAAGGCGAAAGCTGTAATGGTGAGTGGTGTTTATTTTACTGAAAATAAATAAATAAATTAGCATGAATAAAACTATGATTCTGGTAATTATGCAATACCAATAATAGAAAGTGTTACACGAAGGTACAAAATTAGAAATAACAATCTACAAAAACTTACATTTTTATCTATTTTTTTGGCACAGCCCTATAAAGGTGTGCAGTACACTGGTGAGACAATAGGCCACTACAGAAGTGTGTTTTCCCACACTTGTTCCACAAGCACTAAGTGCGGTGTGGTCTCAATTAGACTCCTCGTCTATATTTAGAGCCGCATCTTGTTAACTAACCCATCAATTATTAATACCATACACTCGCCCATTTTTTGTTTACAAATTCTCCACTCATTTATATTTTCCATAGAAAAGTTCCGAGACGAATTATATGCAACGTTCGAAACAAAAGACAAACACAAAAATATTGCGAAATTTGTAAAATGGCTTGTAATTAAGATTTTGTTTTCACCTGTGTTGGGAAAATGTTATGAAATTTCGATGTTATTTTGTAGTGTCTTATATAAGGGGTCATTTTTAAGAAATTAATTATTGAAATATTGATTGTTGCGAGACAAAGGCAATTAATAAGGGGCCGTCCATCAATAACGTGATATTGTTTTTTTTTTGCAACTTTTAAGACCCCCCCCCCCTCCCTTTAGTTGATATTTAGTGATGTTGAAGAATTTCCCCCTCCCCTCCCGAAATCGCGTGTACCTTTTTATAACAAAAAAAATAATAAAGTAAAGCTTATAGTTATCGTAATTTTTTAAATTTCCGTAAATGCAACTGCGTTTAAAGAAATATTAATGACACAATTAATTTGTTATTCAACATAATATTTCATACCCTGACTATGTTCGCAGGCAAAGGTCCTGCATGATCACAGATGACAACTGTAACAGCGTGTACTTAAATTCATCAGAATATACGTGGTTTTCTTACAAGACTGGCTTCCCTTACGTGATTTTTTCCCAGATCCTCCCTCACCCCTTTTCTGCTCACGTAATTAATGGACGGCCCCTAATAATGCACGCAATATTAGCGTTTTATTTTGTACGACTGAGATGAAAACTAAATGACGTGATTGTACAATATGCATTTAAGTCTACCACTACAAAGAAGATATATTTTACGTCCAATAAAAGAGTAATGAAAAAAGTACATGTTCACTCTTGAGAAGGTAACGATTATTTTCATTTTCTGGTGGTTGTTGAAAGTATAGAACATTTAAACTGATGCCTGCCGGAGAGCGTTTCCATCAGGATCCCTGACCTGTACATTCTCGGGAATAGACTTTCTGGCTGGGTTCTTAATCTGTTTGTCATATCCTTGTGTGACATGTTTAGAGTATTTTTTTGGCTAATTTATATATTATGTATAAATACATAC
Organism: Mystacides longicornis; assembly: GCA_963576905.1. Classification (NCBI taxonomy): domain Eukaryota; kingdom Metazoa; phylum Arthropoda; class Insecta; order Trichoptera; family Leptoceridae; genus Mystacides; species Mystacides longicornis. The sequence continues at coordinate 26,697,850 of OY756428.1, forward strand.
ATGCTCACCTTCACTACCTTGGTGGGTTTTAGCTGCCTCCTAGAAACGCCTCACAAACCTGTCAGTACGGTTCTTTATCTTGTTGGTTTCGTAACTTTGGCTATTTTGGCCCAATACTAAGTAAACCAGGGTTATATGTCGGGAGTTTTCTGTCCTTAGCTGATGGGTTCCGGTCTTGCCATCGCCTAAATGGAGTATTTTGTTCACAATTTTAAATTATAGGTCAAAAGGTGGAAAATTGAAAAAAAAACTCTAAAAAGTTAAATAACTCGAAAACCCCTGGTATTTTTACCCCTGGTTAATGGGAACAAAATTGTTGCAAATTTTCTCTAGTATAACCCCTTACAAGGAATGTATTGAATTACCAGTCACCCTGTATAATGGCAAATAGAAAAAAGGCTGAGAGATTTTGATTTGAGATAATTGCGAGAATACGCACCACTGGTTTTCAAACATTACGACTATGATGTAAACGTAAACGAATCCAGAAAATGTGTTCATAGCAAACAATGCTGGACTTTTAAAGGATACAGAACTAAAGTACATAGTAAGAAACGTTTGTACGTATACTCAGACGTATATAGCGTTTTGTGTGAGAAATCCGTACGCTTGTACGCAAAAACCTTCGCAATCAACTCCACAAATGTTTTTTCTCGTCCATAAGATGTCGAAAGACAATAAAACAGATTGCAGTACATGGACTGATGGAGATTGATTGGTTTATACCAGGACACAGTACCCACTTCACAAGAGACTCCTTGGTATTTCTTTACAAGACATAAGAACTGGCCGTGCTGTGAGAGGAAAGAAGAATGCAACAACAACAATTTCGCATCGCAGACGTCGTGTAGCGAAGCGCCTAGTTTTTTTTATGAAACATTCAAAGACGTTGTTCCTATACGAAACATTCATATAATTCACAAGAACTGAAGATAAATCATCATGTTATTGAGGTTTCTTGTCTAATTTTAGTATTTATGCGTTGTATTCTATTAGTTGTCAGATGTATGTACAAAGAAGCGACCTGTCACCACACGACAGACTTTTTACGAATGGATTTTATTTAGAAACTATATCTTGGTAAAATCATGATTGTAATACAACTTTTAAAAAGAATGACGTCTTCCCAAAGAGTTACAAAACCAATTTCTTGGGCTTTTATAATTACTAGTGGTCTGCTAGTGCTCGAAATTCGACCATAACTAATTTGGATTATAAGTTTGAACATTTTTAAGATTACTTTGTCAAAAACTGAGCAAGCGCTATTTCACAATTTTCTTTAAAAAAAAATACAACATGGATACGTCAAATTTGAAATGTTGAAAGGTAGGTATGTTCCAAAGTTTTTTCTATGGTTGGTTAATATAAAAAAAATATTAATCTCATCTCAATTTGAGCACAGATAAACAAAATATCTGTGTCAAATAATGTCAAATACATCGAAGTTTGTGTGAGTATAAAATACATAAAATTACACTAGTGTGCGTTTTTTATTGATTCAATTATATTAATATACCTAATATAGATTATTATCAAATACTTTTGAGAAAAACGCGGAAGCACATGGAAGTGTAGTATAGCTGTTCAGTCTTCTTCTTCTTATGGTCGCTCACGGACCTCCAGAGACCGAAGCGATTGGATTGCATCGGGCAAGTCCTGTATAGTCCTTCATTGTGCGTACAAGGGCCACTCGTTTATCAGATGATCGATTGTTTGTGTCATCCCACATGCGCATGCTGGTGAGTTCATCCATCCCCGTTTATGTAAATTTGAATCACTGTCTACATCATATCTTATTCAAAAAATAAAATATACTTTTTTCTGAAATAGCTGGACACACATAGAGAATTTCAATTATTAATGTAATAAATTCATAAAAATGTTTCATTTTGAGCAAGTAATTAATTTTCACGAAGACTCGTAGCATCGTAGCCTTTTGAGGAGTAGGTATCCTTACGAGGTATTGTATTGTTTTTGCTTATTTTTTGGATCGAGGAAGAATACCATTTCATGCCACGATTCTGGATACAGAAGGGTAAAGCAGGGGAATTGAACCATTGATTGACGTACCTTTGCTGTTCTTTTAGATGTCTAAAGCTTTGGTTTGCGTGGGGTTACAGTGTTTCAACGTAGGTAAATACCGAGCTGCATAAATAACATAAGATACGCCGATGACACGGTACTGCTGGCTGAAAGTGTCAATGATATTCAGGAACTTCTTTATCTTGTTGACGAGTTTGGTGTGGAACTAACCTAACAATAAATGTCGGTAAAACCAAATGGATGACATTCGGAAGGTCAGACTATAGTAGCTCAGAAATTAACTAGTATATATCTTAAGATCTAGCCTAAAAATATGTATCGATAATAATAATATCTTGTCATCTGTTAGTTATAGTATCCTATCCGGATCCCACCATCATTGTGCCATACTTTTCTTTGAGTTTATAATTTTTAGTTTAGTCTCTTGACAATGTCTGCGTGAGTCGGACGAAAGCGCTCGAGATTCATAAAAAATTGTGAAAGTGTAACTGTGTTATCATTTTAATCATCGAAAGTATAAATAGGTTCTAGAATAAAAAAACCCCAATACCGATGGTTTCAAACTCCTGCTAGGATTCGTAGAATAAGTAAGTACCTACCTCACATTATTATTTAAGTTCTTGTCGAATAGTATTGTGAACATTCAATGACTTTTGGTCCAGTGGCTGTGTCGTGACTCGTGATGCACGATGGAGTGCGGGTTCGTACCCCAGAATAGGTCTAACGACGTCTATTAACGTTAATACATAGGTGGCGAGCGTCCACGAACTTCGGCCCATGTTCGATTATTTTGTTTTTATTTTATTAGTTGTATTTACAACGTGAGAAAATAATATTTTTGTTACTGAAATAAAAGCGATGATTTTAGGTTATTTGCAAAAAGTCCTATACGATCAAAGGTTTAGCTAGGATAATGGGCTTCAAATTTTAAGGCTTTGAGAATTGGCGTGATCGAAACACGTTAGTAATAATGGCTTCTTGTCTTTAACAGATCACGCTATATGCTTTGAAATCCGTAGTTCGTTTTGTTTCGGTTAAATTCCGTATTTTTTATATAAAAATCCTATTATTTTTTGCACAATTTGCTCATGTGTAGTCTCTAATTCTTTCCATATGGTCTCTTTGTTGATCCATTTGCTTCTACCCCAAATAATGACGTCTGTATTCTGTAAGTATTGCACCCTGATTGCACCTCTTTTCTTTTCTATTTTCGCTAGGTGCAGCCATGCCCTGCCTCTGCCGTCTTTTAACATTGTTTTTTAACTTTTGACAATGAGACACAATTCCAATATACCATTGTTTGTTTCTAAACTTTTGAATTAACCATAACTTATTTTAGTTTTTCAAATTATTTATTAACATTATACTGATTTGACAACCCAATAGAAGATATAAGTATTTAATATTTTGATTTCTGTTTTTATGTATACTTACCTATTTGAAAAAAAATAAATTAACTTACATGAAATGTGACATACGATAAATAAATTACATAGTTTTGGACACGATTTACATATTTTAGTGAAAATGTAAGCATAAGCTGGAAACGAACATGGAACATCCACTTCAAAAAGCGACGATCCTATTTTTATAGCTGCTTGAAGTGAACAGAAATACATTTTCACGAAAGTCAGCGACATGCTATGCTATCGACCACTACTTACACTTCTGGTCCAATAAGATAGTCTTTCATTTACGATCATGGTGGTCCATTAAAATATCCTTACGTATTGCTCGTTGTTGGTCGTTAAAAATTTATTCCAAAGTCTGTAAAACCCAGAGCTTAACAATATTCTAACGGGCTTTCAGAGAAAAACAACAAAAGGAGGCAAGATAATATAAAAGGCAGGCCATTGTCTTCAATTCCTTTCTTACACGAGAATGTTGCCACTGCGGCATTACAATGTGGTCACTTGGTATTGTTTCCGGTAACAGAGCCTCGCTAGGTGGTAGCTTTATGTATAATGACTATGTAAAGTAAAGCCTTTCACTATTTTCCGTATTCCGTCAGCAACAAGTTATTCTCTGGACTTTCATTCATACATATGTCACAACCGACGTTAGTTCTTTGTATTCAAATCTTTATATTCTAACTAAAAAAGGAAAGAGCTTACGCGCGTTTGTATGTCAGTTTTACGAAGAAAGCATCGAGATATATCTTTCGTTGAGAACAGTCAACTATTTGATGCAAGAATCTCAGACAGTGATTTGAAATACAGAATGCGGCATCTTTAAAAGTTTGTTTTAGGGTGTTTTAAAACCAAACGAACATAAAACCAGAGCTGTAAGTAGAGTATATTATTATCTTGATCGTTGATATGGACATTAATCTATCATCGCTCATTAATCGGTTCATGCTTGTTATTGTTTCCATGGTGTCCAGTATCACCCATAAAAGAAAATATGCTCTGTTTCTAGATTCCGCTCTATATTCGTTTGGTATAAATGCATTCTTTGAGAAACCAGCAACAGCGGGACAGAAAAACACACCGATGGAATCAGATAATATTATTCTATTTCAATCAAACAAAAATGCAGACCACACTTCAAAAAAAAAACGCACAATAAAACCAAATTGTATTAAACTAAAAATAATGATAATTTTTCAATTTCACAGGTGATGACATACGGCCATCTTCTATTGCTGTTATAAAGACTAGCTCATTGTGATCATATATCCACTTTAAAACATTACTGTTTTTTTACGTCTTGTGTAAATTGTCAACTTAAAAACTAATAACCCATTCAAAGCTCTCTAATAGTCACTCCCAAAATATCAGCCTAGTCAGGTTCATTAAGATTACATACTGCGATTGCTGCGCTCCTTCCAACGTATGGAAGTTTTTGAGTTCCTAAAAGAGTAATGAAGAAATGTCGGTTACGATGGTTGGACTGTCGGGCTCTGGGGCAGAATAACTAGAGGGTGGCAGCCGATGACACATCAAATTGGAAAAGTTTCTATCAAGAGGCAAAAAGCTCCACTATGAGTTGTAACATTGAAGATTACTGAATAGCCATAGTATGAAAAGCTAGTAAATACGATGTGTCCATTAGAGTACAATGTTGCTGACTTTACATACTATTATGTCACACCATAACAACACTGACAGAATATCATGGTAATGTTGAAGAATTATTTTATTACATTTCGCCAAGCTTAAATAAAGAGTGACACGAGTAGAAATAAAATTACTTTAAATGAATAAATAAATAAATAAAAATTAAGTGATCCAGACTCTCTCAATTGCATATTAAGACGGCATCCAGGCAAACCATCTAAAGGGTGCAAAGAGAGATGGAAGTTAACCATTTAGAAGCTTTTTCCCATGCACTAGGAAATTTCAGGAATCAAGGAATAAAAAATAAGAACAAATGCCAGTTATGATGATGTGTGGTTTACTTTACAAATGACAAAAATGTCATTTTTTTACGCAAAACTTTTTTATTAAGTTTTTTTTTTTAATTCAAACAAAACAACAATCATTAAGTAAAATATTACAATTTTCATTGAATAAGTAAATAATCACTGGGCAGGTCACTTGGCAAGAGACCAGGCAGAGAAATGGTCGAAGAGGGTTGAAACTTGGAGACCCAGAACGACTGCCAGGAGCGTCGGGAGACCACCACTACGGTGGAGAGACGACCTCGTCAAATACGCTGGGGTCAACTGGGTCCAAAAAGCCCAAAACAGAGCGGTGTTGAAGGAGATGGATGAGGCCTTTGTCCAACAGTGGACGGGAATAGGCTGAGAAGAAGAAGAAGTAAATAATCGACAATTTTGAACTACTTCCGGCTTCTCCGGATATACTAACATATAATGTGATCACTTTTGGTACATTTTTTTTTCTTCTTTTTATAGTTGTACTAAGTTTTTCCTTGCAATGTCTATTTTTTACCAAAATGTAAGGGGGTTGAGAACCAAGACTAATGAAGCTTGCATAGAAATTTTAAAGGGAGACTACGACATTATATGCTTAACGGAGACCTGGTTGCACGGAAGTATAGCCAGCGAAGAAATGTTCGACAATAGATACTTGGTATTTAGGAGAGATCGCTGCGACACAGTGTTTTCTGGCAGGTCAATGGGAGGGGGTGTTCTAATTGCGGTTAAAAAGAAATTCAGCGTGGTTTATAGACCAGAGTGGAATACTGAGTTGGAAGATTTGTGGATTACCATCAAATCGAGCGACAAAGACTGGGCAGATGCAAATATATGTGTGGCATATCTGCCACCGGACACTGGAGCGGAGCTTTTCCAGAGGCATCTCAACAGGTGTGCTTCTGTCTGCCTAAGCTCACCTGAATCCACCAATATAATTCTTGGCGATTACAATTTACCGTCCATTAAATGGGCATCTGATGGAAACACCCATCCTCATCACACTCGTGGAAATGGGGCAAAGGCTGAACTCTTTTATGAAACGTTGATCCTGACTGATCTCAAACAGTATAATCAGATAGTGAACATAAATTCTAGTATCTTGGATCTTGTTCTCTCTAATGCTCCAATGCAGGTGTCTTTGGCAGATGGATTGGTGAGACCAGATGGTTTTCATCCTCCACTGTTGGTTAGCATTGTAAATCTCAGTCTTACGAGGTATCTGGATTGTAATACTGAGCATAAACGTTACAATTTTAGGAGGGCTAATTATACTCTATGTAAAACTGACTTATCTAATTTCGATTGGTCGACTATTGATTCCCTGAATTGCAACGACGCCTTACAGACCTTATATAATGTTATATGGCAGGTGATCGAACATCACGTACCTAAACTAAAACCGAGAACACCCCAGTACCCTTTATGGTACAGCACTTCTCTTATCCATATGATAAGGGAAAAGGATAGGTATCATAAAAAGTTTAAAAAATACGGTAATGCCAAAGACAGGCAGACTTTTTCTCTATTGCGTACTCGGGTTAAAAAGGCCATAAGCGACTGTCACAGATCATATATTTCTTCCATAGAGTTCTGTTAAGCACTCGCCTAAATCATTTTGGGGCTATGTTAATTCCAAGAAGGTTTCTAATGCTATTCCTCGTGAAATGAAATATCAGGGTGTCTCGGCGACAGGAGGCGATAACATTTGTAACTTGTTTTCGGACTTTTTCTCGTCTGTATTTGTTGATTCTTCAAGCTCTGCTGGTTCTGAGCTCTCTGTGGGAGGCCAATCTTTGAATAATATTTTCTTGAAAAAGACAGATCTGCTAGGAATGATGAAAAGTCTAGACGCGAACAAGGGCGCCGGTAGCGACGATATACCTAATTTGTTTGTAAAGGAATGTGCCGATGTGTTGGTAGACCCATTGTTTGCTGTCTTTCAGAAGTCTTTGTCGGAGGGAGTCTTCCCTGATTTGTGGAAGATATCAAGGGTAGTCCCAATTTATAAATCTGGTGACAAATCGGATGTGACTAATTATCGACCTATAAGCTTGCTCCCCTGTTTCGGTAAACTATTTGAAAAGGCAGTCTATCGGTATGTTTATCACCATGTGTCTCCTTTTCTCGACAGAAATCAGCACGGTTTTGTTTCAGGGAAATCGACCGGAACTTGTCTTATGGAATTTGTTAACTGTGTAAGTGAATGTGTAGATGCTAGGGTCCAGGTGGATGCAATCTACACCGACTTTAGTAAAGCCTTTGATCGAGTCGATCACTCCAAACTTATATGCAAATTACGCGATTTCGGAGTTTCTGGTGGGTTGTTGAATTGGTTTCACTCATATCTCAGTGGAAGGGTTCAGGTGGTCTCGGTGGGGGGGTTTGACTCCGATCCTGTTGTGGTTTCTTCCGGTGTTCCGCAGGGGTCTCACTTGGGTCCCCTTCTTTTTTTAATATTTATCAACAATATAGGCGCAAAACTGAGATGCGATTACCTTATGTACGCTGACGACCTCAAATTATTTACGAGAATACACAGTGTGGACGACTGCATGAGGCTACAGAATGACATGGTAACATTGTTAGAGTGGTGTAATAACAATAATATGTTATTGAACACTAAGAAATGCTATTCAATCAGCTTCACTCGTAATAAAAAACGATTAGACTTTGCGTATAAATTGGACTCAGAAGTCATAAAGCAAGTGAAAGTTATAAAGGATTTGGGACTGATATTGGATTCTGAGCTTACATTTAGGAATCACTATGAGAGCATCACAGAAAGATCTTACAGATTGTTGGGGTTCATATTTAGGGTCACTAAGCCATTCAAGAATTCAGAAAGTATAATCGCTTTGTACTATTCCTTGATTCGTAGTATACTGGAGTATTTATCTTTCATATGGTCACCCTATTACGCCTGTCACACGGAAACCATAGAACGTGTTCAAAGGGTCTTCACAAGACTCCTCTCTTACAGAATAGGTCGAGGTGGATATATGACTTACCGGGAGCGCCTGTCCTTCTTCGGTATCGATAGGTTGTCTGATAGGCGAGATGTTGCTGAACTAGTATACCTCCATAAGCTCATCCGTGGAGATCTCGATTCGGCGGACATGCAACTGCTGAGATTCCATGCCAATAATAGATTAAGGTGCACCGACTTATTTAGATTAAAAATACACAACACCAACATAGGCTATTTCCGTCCAATTGACAGGATGATGAGATCCTATAACAACATGGCAAGGGCTTTGCCTGATCTGGACATATTTTCTAGCACGACTGGAGTGTTCAGGTCGGCAATTCGGGCTGGCATTGCTTCGCGGTCTGTCCCTGACGGTGTTACGTAGTCGCATGTAGCATGATAATAATAATATGTGCATCATTTTTTAATTAATATACCTATAAATACTAATTCAGATAAATATATATATTTTTTTTTTTTTTTTTTTTATGAAATATCTTCACTTTTTTTATAATATGCATAGTCTTTTTTATTATGTTCCCATTTCAAGATATTGTCTGCAACACAGGCACTCACTCGACTCTTGTAATGGGAAGGTACCTACGCGCCCGCGTACACCGGCTCACGGGGAGCGCCGCTCATTGTAGCAATAATATTTTTTACAATGTTATGATTTTGTTCTTGGTGCAGCGGTGCCTGCCTACTATAATTATATTTATTATTTTTACTTAATTGTGTTCCCAGATTCGCGCGCACTTCACATTGATGCACCTTATCCACTCAGTGTAGCATTCTTTTCTTTTCGTGTTTGCTTTTGTTTTTATTTGTTCGAATTGTCTTGCATAACAATAATTATTATTGTCCTTATATAGTATATAAGCTTACTTAAATAATATTAGACTTGATAGATATATTATTCGGAGGATTATATTAATTATGTTACAGACGCCTGTTATTGGAGCATTGGGAGGTGTATGTGTTTCCTAATATGTTTATTTTGTATGTGTTTTCAATGTTCTGTTGGTGTCTTTTATAATAAATAAATAAATAAATAATGTACAAAAGTGTTGATTTTTTTCTAATATATGATAATTTTTTTGTCTCTTTCACTCTAACGTATGTGTATTAGCGATAGGCATCGTGACAGTTCTACGCTAATTGTTTATAATGATTCGTAGGCTAGGCATGACATAGTTTAATGAATGCTACGATAACTGTGCCAAGCTGGTCGATAATTACAAATAAATAAATGGCACTTATTAACCATCATCATAATAACAAATGAAAGTTTGTTTCATGCGTTGTTTATGATCAAGAAACAATACCAGCCCAGAAACGGAACACATGAGTCGCAGAATTCAAATTAGTATAATTTTCTAGATAGTCCTACTTTGGAATCGAGCGGAACTACTAAATACGAGTATTAAATGTAACAATTATGTATTAATGTAGGCGCATTGACATTAAGTATATGTTAAAGCTTTCTTGTCCTATGACAATAATACTAATTAAATTTTTTAATGTAGGTAACTAGATATACCTACAATCCAAGCGAGTACTTTTGATATCTTTCGCAGTCCGGACTCGAATAGTAAAAAAGTAAGTAAACCTTTCGCACTAAGAAAAAGCTTGTGTCGTGCAAGTAAAAATAGTCGGCACCGGGGTTCGAAGCCATGTCCTTCAATAAACTGCACGTACAAAAGCCGCAGACTGATACCACGGAAGTCGCTGAATGATGGTCTGTTTTCCTATGGATACGGAGCTACTAATACTTTAATGATCCTTACAGTTCATTCAAAAATTATTCCATACTAAACCCTCAAATTAATTGGTGGTAAGAAATTTACAATTAATTTAAGAGTAAATATACGAAATTGGGTCAACTCTAAGGGCAATAAGTGTTTCATACATTCACCAATATATGGGTCCAGACATATTATTAGCAATATTGATTGTTATTAATATGAAACCGTAAATATCTAGGTACTACAATGAAGAAGAATATTAATAAGTGAACCGCAGATATGAAATGTGTAATCAAAATACATAATAAGCGGTAGGGTAAGGTATCCTTGTCATAACAACCTCGCAGACAGACGGTTGGTTATATGGGTCATGAGTATTGAATATATTATTATACTACAAAGGCAGAAAGAACAATGGGGTTATGGAGCAAGAATTACGGAGGTGGAAACAGAATGATGAGATAATTAACAGGTGTCTGTGGTAATTGGAGTGATCTCGTCAGGTATTATTACCTACCAGCGATCTTCACTTACGATATATACTCGTATGTAGAAATAATATGATTCAATAATATGAAAAGCGTCGAGACAAAAAAAAAATAAAGTGTTTGATTCGTGTCTGTTGCCAATTTCCTGTATGGTTGTGAGTCCTGTCTGAAATCTGACCAAAGCCCATCAGACACAACAAGTCTCCGCGTTCAAAACAAAGTGCATTAGAATAATTTTGGTTATAAGATGGTACCAACGCATCACGAATGACGCTACAGTCTATCACTTCTACCATTGCGGAGAGGAGGTGGACTTGGTTGGGACATGTTTGGATGTTAAGGATGCCGAATGACAATTGGTCGAGGAGAGCGCTGTTATTCCTCCCGCCAGAGTCTCGATGACAGGAAAACCCCCTCATACCGTGTTCCGTACCTTCGTAGCAGAGCTGAGGATTTGGACATTGTGTGGGAGGAGGTCATAAACACTCCCTATGCCCCTAATGGCAATCTGATTTCCGCGTGATTCATTCATGTGAGTAAAGGGAGATTTGATTGATTGATTTTATCAGGCTGTGTATCAAAGGACACGAGGCTGTGAAGGTCAAGACTGTAAGGTTTTCAAAGCTTGCAAGATTTCGAGTTCTTTGTTATAACAATTACCGCAGTGTCGGGATGGTGGAGAAACATCGTTAGGAATGCGAAATTCAGACTGGCATTAGGCCACGGGGACCTTCAGGCGTGAAGAAAACGACTAAGAAGAAGAAGAAGTTTTAACAACATATGACAGATAATAAAAAATCCCCGCGAGTTATCCAAGCATATTTGGTCAACCTAATCGTGTGCAACCGTGCATAAATATTTTATACTCCTGCAAGATTTGATGCTTTGCTTAGAAGTATTGCATATCGAGATGCTATCTTTCGCCAATTAGTAAAACGTTAACTTCCAAGATCCTTAATCTAAACTATTGGCAGTTTCGTTAGAATTTGCAATAAAAAATACACACGCATTTCTTTTATCAAGTTATTAAATTTGCTGGCATTTTAACAATTTAAACATCTGCAAACTTCTCGTTGTTTATCGCGTTGTGTTAAAGATGCTACTATTGGTAAGGATATTGTTATCTAGGTTCACATTCCAATGTTAAAGACAAGATTCTATAAACAAACAATAAAAAGGATGGTAAAATTAACGACACGTCTAAAGCAGTCTGCCAATAAAAAGCACGCCATAAATAATGTGTTATCAGATAAAAGATTAGCTTTTCGCCATTTACAAGACGAATGAAATTCTTGTGGCAAAATAAAAGAGAAAAATAACGAAAGATCCGAAAAGATCTATAGTGAAGATTTATTACTTTACATCACAATTTTATCATAGCTGTATCGGTTTATTGCACGAGAGATCTTGCAGTCTCATCTTAAGTGGTTGGAATATTTTACTGCGCAAGTGGACAATGATTCCGCGCGTTCAGCATTTGTATAAACTGCGCAAAATATGTACCTATGTATATCGGAATTCAATGATCTATACACGTTTATGGTTTAAGTCATTTGGTGTGAGCCCTTTGTTAATGTACTGCATCTGTCAAGTCAAATTTGAAAATTCGAGGCATATTATGTAGAATCTTTTTTAAGTTTTGGTTGTGCCAGCATTTGTTACATTGGAACTATTTCGTCCGTGTTTTTCCGGAATTAATATTTTGCTCAAAATAGTACTTTAATAAAATAATGAATACCCCTTTCAGTGAGAAACAGATTTGGGTATTATTGAATTGAGACTGTAGGCGCCAGAAAGGCACAATAGCCAATCACCTCAGTAATCCAGAATCGCAGATTGAGTTGGCTTGGTCATGTTCTTCGCATGTCCCCCGAGAGTCTTGCATACTCAAGCCTATTCTTATTCTACAATCCGGATGGGACAAGAAGGCGAGGCAGGCCAAAATTAACAATCAAGCGGTCATTCACTGCGGTTTTACAAGATAAAGGCTTGGAGGAAATTTGCGGCGTCTAGATGCTCCACAATAGGAGCAAATAGGATGCAAATATGGACGAGGTCTAAAATTTGCTTCGAATACTCCATCGAAGGGTCAGTGCTGGAGCGTCTTCATGAGGTTCGTGATCTGGGCGTTGTGTTTGATGACGGTCTTTCATTTGTCCCGCATATTGGCGAAATCACTTCACGAGCTATGCGAGTTCTAGGCTTTGTTTTGCGCACTGTGAAGTCTTTCAATAATTTGAACTCCATTGTTCTGCTGTATTCATCCATGGTGCGAAGTATCTTGGAGTATAACTCACCTATATGGTCCCCGGTTTTTCAAGTACATATTCTTGCTATAGAGAGAGTCCAAAATAGATTCCTACGATTTCTTAATTTTAAGCTGGGTCTGAGAAGGGAGGATGTGGATTATTTGTACCTAAGAACAATATCAAACCTAAACTGTTTGCAAAACAGAAGAATATTTTTCGATTTAATTTTTTTGTTCAGAATATTAAACTCTCACTATACCAGCCCTGACCTACTGAGCATGATTAATATCAGAGTTCCCGCTAGACGCACTAGATGCACGGACACCTTTTTGTGTGACAATACTCCTTCTGTGTATTTGGGTAATGCAGTTCAACACAGGCTGCACCGCCAGGGGAATGCGCACTTGGAGGACGTCGATGTATTCAATATTAGCTATCAGCGGTTCAGGGAACTACTCAAAGTAAAATTGGCATGATGGGTCTATTTTTTAGTATTATACATGCATATATATATATATATATATATATATATATATATATATATATATATATATATATATATATATATATATATATATATATATATATTTTTTTTGCATGGGATCTTTCTCTTTTTGCAATTAACATCTATTTCTAACTGTGGTCGATCATACTACATATATATATTTTCTTTTCTGCTTTGAATGAGTTAGTGTAATTATGTAGCGTTACTGTGTAACCCAATGTTTTATTTTCTGTTGTACTATGTTTCTTTGATTATTGTTTTTGTGAGGTTTTTGTTGTTTTTTTATCACTTTTCTTTTGTACATGTTTATATTGTTAATGGCACATAGCCGTGAATAAATAAATAAATAAATTAAGTAAGTTATTAAAGGTCTGTTTTCCTACGACTACGGTACTGCTATAGCGGTAGCGGTGAATCTCAACTTTGAACATTGTCAATATTGTTACAGTAGTAACAAAAAACATTGTCATATATTTTGAAAGACTGCCGTCTTGTCAGACGACGGACCAGTGCATAAGACAGTGTAAAATTATACGCTAAAAAAGAAAGAAAATTTTGAAATAACGCTCGCTCAGTCTTTGACAATGGAACCTTAAAAATGTTCAAACTTATAATTTAAATAAGTTTTCGATGTTTGATCGACGGTATAGTTTGGAATGAGTGATTCCATCGATATTTTTGCTTCCTCGATTGTCGACAGATACCTAAGTTTTTCTAAAGGGCCGAAATTATAAAGACTGGACCATATTTTCGTCAGTAAATGTCAAAGTTACCAACGAACGGCGACTCGTTAGTAAAGTTTACCAACGACCATATTATAAACCAAAATTAACTATCCGTATATTTGTTTATGGTTTTCGAAAGCTTCTATGGAATTTTACCGACTCTTATGTCAAAACCATGTCAAAACAAACGAAATAAGTAAAAAAAACGCGCAAAAGCGTTGTAATTTGGTGTGCGTAATTTGTGTTGTTTATCTTTTATAATATTTTAGTGAAATCAACTTTGTGAGACAGGACTCTTTATTTTAATCATAAGTGAAATTAACTTTGCGAGACAGGATTATTTTGTTTTAGCGAAATAGGGACATTGTATTATTTTCATTTTTTTTATAACTATTCTCTCGGTGTTGAAATAGTTATTAATAAAGGCATCACTATCACCGCTGGAAAACATTTTAAAATAGTAAAACAACACGCAACAAAAACACCACAAAATACGCACAACGAATTTAAAAGAATGAAATGACAGCCTGACAGCCACGGCCTATTGCTATTTCTTTCTTTCTTAGGTGAAAGAGTGAGACGGCAATGAAGTTACTGTCGCTTAATCGGTGGTCTGGCCGTTAGTTAAAGCCGATGGTAACATTTTACCGAAATATTACTAACGGATGTTTAAAATTCTGAAAAACGAGTAGATATATCAAATTTTGGACCAATTTTTTGTAACTTAAACTAACGGACTTTTATAATTTCGGCCCTTTGACAATCAACTTACATAACTAAACTATCATAAATTCTGGCACAATGACTTAACAACCTTCAAAGTTTCCATCAAGTTCCAGTTGAAGTGTTATCTTGGAAACGTTCTCATATTACGAAGAGGCATTCATATTCAGAAAGCTGAAGCTGTTAAGGGTAATTAGTCGGAAGGTCTTGGAGGTTTCACTTAACTTGTTCAACGCCTACAAAAACTTTTGACGAGGGTAGCGTCGACTATCAGTAACTTAACTCATTTCATTATTACTTATTCCGGAAATTTCTATTAAACGAGAAAAAAAACGTATTTTTTGTATCTAGAAAGTGGCAGTGTGGATAAGGGTGAGTTAAAAAGTTATGCGAACAATGGGTATGGACCAAAAATCAATGACTCTGACGTGCGCTAAGTTTTAAGTTAGAATATTATACTCTACATCTTCTATATTATAAAAATGGAGAGCTATTTTCCGATGTCATCGCATCACGCCTAAACAGCTGGACCGATTTCGCTAATTATTTTTTTGTCTTGTTGGCTTTTATCATGAAAAGGTTCTTATGAAAGAAAAAAATTAAGAAAGTTTCGTGGAAAATTAGAAAATTAATGAAAACTCTAAGTAGGTAACCTTTATACTACTTTTTAAATTATTGTTTTTTTTCAATTTGTTTGTTTGACAGGAACTATCAGTTGTTTGCCAGTTTGTGAGACTGACATAATGCGTATGCAAAACGTAATATTTATGTGGTTTAAAACAGATGCATCGGTCGGTATTACAGTGGTTAAACGGTAATTAATTTTTTTATCACAAATCCAAAATGATCACAGGACAACGTTTTAAGAGAAAATTAGGTTCTGGTAATGCGATTAATATGGCCATTAAATAACAATACATGTTAAATAAAAAAAAAAACGGGACAAGTTCGACGGGGCAGATAGTTTAATAATATTCCAGATTTGAACTGGTTTTGTTCACTCATTTTTCGCTAGGCAAAATATAGGTTAGCTAGCAGCAAAACCTGGCGAGCGACAGGCATATTAAAAGATCCTGAATTTAGTTTGTTTGACCCATAAAAGTCCCAATTTAACACTTTGGGGACTGTCGTGGATTCGATAATTCTTTCCCATTATCAGCAGTTGTGTGTAGGAATACGAATTCGCGATGTCGTCCATATAAGGATGACATCCAAAAAAAAATTGTTCCATTTACGATCACTCCAAATGGATTCATCCACTTTTGACAATTAATTATTTAATGTGAAACTTGAGATTTTTTTTTCAATCATTATAACGATAATTCACAACGTAAATACACGTATTTCGCTATTATTTAATCAAAAACAGCAACACGTCTACCCTGGTGGAAGGATGGTGACAGAATGAGACAAACTTGGCTCAAGTTTAAAACACTGACAATCAAGTAGTGACATAATGACAACGCCCACTAGAGTTTCCCCATTGACGATCCGTTTGGAGTGATGGACGAATAATGGCTTGACACCACTGAGTACAAATAGTTTTAGAGAACTTTTTTGGATGCGCAGAACCAAAAAATCGGTTCCTTTATTCAACAGTCACGTGACTGAAGATAAATTATCAATAATAATTCATTTTACTTTCACCCACAAGTACAAGACAACGCAACAAAGCCCAAAGGTACTTCATTTAACTAATTATATTATGATTATTTTCATCTTAAAGCTTGACGCAATTGAATTTTGGACAGATAGATATTCCATTCCCCCTATACCCCCACATCATACATAATATGATTTTCCTTAAATGGAACATAGGTAGGTACCAATAACATTTTTACTACAACTTTATAAGTATTTTAGCGGTTGAAAGTAAAATTTATGTAGGTGAACTACATTTCTACTAGCACGTTGTTTATTTTTCGTCCTTCAGAAAGAATTAAATAGTGCAATAATATGCGTATTTGTGGACGGGTGAATTAGAACTCTAAGCTATGGTCGGGTGACGATATGACAGTTGGGGTAGTCGCCTTTACCTACGAAGCCAACTAAATGATTCCAGAGATAATCCCCAGATAAATAGAAAAGGTTTCACTCTATGGTACCTGCCTATATATAATCTAACAGCGCTACGCCACTAAGCCTATTACATTTACAATACGTAGGAAAAATTTCGCCTTGTTAAATAGATGTCAAACTAATGTAACACAAAACACAATGCAAAATAGGCTAATTTTTTTTTCGATCAACGTTGTCCTGTAGTCCTTACTATGAATATTGTTTCAAATTTGTAATTTATACAAAAATACGTTTAAAATATGTACGAATGTTAAAAAATTATTTCTGAAAGCTCGGACAAATTCCATAAAAAATCTGCGTACCAATCTTTTTAATTTCACTGGTTGTCAAGTAAACAATAATTTTGTTGTTATAGAATTTTTCATAAATGGCGTTGGCGTCGCAGAAGTCCGTTCCATACTAACTTTAATATTATATTGTATATTATTTCTTATGTATTTATTCAACTTTTTAATAGTTATTCAGTGTATGATGATACAATCGTTTCTACAATAATTAAAGCCTTTTTTTTTCTTAATATTTCCACTTACGTCCATTCGTCGTGTTTATCCGGTATACAGCCTCGTATCTGTAAATAGGCTCGTTGTGGTAAATAGCGAAATATTCAGAATATGAGGAAGCTTTCAAAAACCGCAAAGACAATGCGAGTTGTTCGACGAGTACATAGCTCTAGGAATGCATCAATATACTTGGGTGCTTAAGAACAACTAACTAAATATCATCGGTGTTAATAACTTAACATTGCCTCCTAGTTAGTTAATATTATTCATGATTAAGGCCCTTCGCACACCGAGTATTAACAGTAACGTTAGCGTATGGTAGAACGCGCCTAGAACGATAGCCATACGCCATTGAAGAAGCTGGAGCTAAAAGCTATACAGTGTCCCAGAAAGTACGACAGCGAAAGTCCAGGGAAAGAATACCTTAAGGCCTAGTACAATAGATTTTTTATAATTTTCGAGTTATAATTATTTTAGTACATTGATTTCACACCCCGACATACAGGATATTAATGGTTACAGAGGCACCAAGTGGCACCAACTTTTGAGGTACCTACCTACATGCATATTTTTTTTTGCTAGAATAGCTGAATAGTATACCTATAGCAGATAAAAAACCAATTCTTTATTTTCTTTTACAAAATTACAATATACCTAACACCATCAGCTTTCGCCTTTGCGCTGATGGTGTTCAAATATTATTACAAAATCAAAAATTTACAATCAAGAAGACAAACACATAACCGAAACATCACAAAACAAAATACAAATAATGAATACATGACAAAATGACAAGTACGCCTTTTTAAGTGTTCACATTACATGAAGTCATAGACAAAAATGGGACATTATGGGTCTATCTGTGCCAACAAAAAAATGTTGAATCTTATATAATAACGCTTATATACTTACATACTTGTATTCACTCTGAGACAAACATATCCTTACCTGTAACAAAAAAATAATAGTTGTTATTGGTAAATTTTGATTATTTAGGAAAAATACATAATTTTCTGTGGTACGCACTACTTTATTTTCAAATGATCAATTATTGTAAAATATAAAAAAAAGTTTAATAAAATTTATTTATTATTTATAATAATAATAAATACAATTGAATTTTATACTAACATAGTTTGTATAAAACTGAAACACATTTATAATAAGTAAGTATAAGAATGCTTCGCTCTCAGAAACCATCAAATGGATTATAAAAAAATCATTTAATATTCTACTTTATAGAGAAGGCAATTTAAAATCACGTAATAAGTTTGATTTTTATATTCATTACAAAGAAAAACCACAATAATTTATGTGGCAGTAGATTGTCGGTTCTTCTAGTACATCATAAAGAAAGGGCAGATAATAATTATATATTTTAGTTTATAATATATTAAATAACTAAATTATTAGAAATAGTAAAAAATAAAAGGAAGGTTGTTTAGTCGAGTTGCGTATCAAAATATCACAAATAATTGTTTGGATGTCACGGGGTCAAGAGGTCAAAATCGAGCGGATTACCTACTGGGTAAAAGTCAATGTTTTATAATAATTGTTTATTGGATGAGTTTTTTTACTCGGAGCCTCTGAATGTTAACAGAGCTATTAAAGAAAAACAAGGTTATTTTATAGTAATTATGACAGAGACAGAAAATAGTGGTAAAGTCTCAAGTCTCATGGCAAAATGAAAATCGGCGATTGAAGCGTTCGGCACTCTCTCTCTTCTTCGTTTCCTCTTTACTGAGGGTCGTGACCCATAGAACTACTGATGGGTGCCTGTTGTGAGCACCAAACGCCTCCAATCCTCTGTGTCTTCCGCCGCCCGCATCGCCGAGTACAGGTCTCCCCCTGTTGCCTTTTTTATCTGGTCACACCACCTTGCAGGTGATCTTCCTCTGCTTCTTCTGTCTGGAACGCCTCCGGTGATTATAATTTTTTCCAGACAGTACAAAAAATCTTACCTAAAGATCTTTCTCCAACAAAGAAAATCGTTCTTTTGTCCAGAAACCTCCTGCATATCTTTGATACTGGAGTGATAATAAATGAGAAAATAACTCAAATCTTGTCCATGAAAAGGTGTCAGTATAAAGAACGAAACTTACGTAGTATTGAGAGAGGCATTTTTTTTATCAAGCGGGACAGTTAATATGATACACTATACAGAATACCAATGTAGTGGAAATTTTTTCAAGTAAAAAAAAACATATATTATGACAAGACTAGGAATCAAACCTGCACCAGGTTGTTATTGATTTCAGTTATTTGGTTATTACAAGACAATATAAGTAACATACAAATGAAATTCATCTGGTATATATATTTTCAAGTGTTCAGGTCCAGACTGTCTTTAATCAAAACCATGTTTTTCCTCAATATTGTTTTCGATGGTCAGCTGCGTAAGCGAGAACATAATGTCTTTGACTGGCCAAGGTACGAGATTTAACGAATGTTGATGTTCTTCAGCCATTTTATTCCAATATATGCCCAACTTAGGACCTCCGCATTCCTAAGTCAGAGGATACATGACATTCTACGATGAGCCCACATATCAAAACATTACCACAGGAATACCATATCATGCGTACAGCAAGACCACCAGCCGCAGCCGTCCACCAACCACCAGGACACACAACACAACGTGCGCCGAAGTCAAAGATGTCTCCCCCAGGCCCCAAACACATAGGAGACGAAACGTTGGGCACAAGAAAGCCCATAAGAAGCCATATTATGTCTATGTCGAGTTGTGTAAATAACCTTCCGTTACTATTGCAGCGTGCGAACGAGGTTGCTGCACTACAGCAAATGATGTCTTTAAAAAAAAAATAGCTACAAGTTTTTTTTGTCCACCAGTCGCTGACCTGTTAGCGCCACTCGCCAAGGTTCAACAGTAATTTGTCTTTCATCCGCGCCACAGTTCACGGCCTAGAGTCGTGACAAGAAGATTACGGCGGCCGTCATGAGGCTTCCACGACAGTTTAATGAACGCCGAGTAATGCGACGAGTCCAAGTCCTGTGTCGTAATGACTCCCCACAGTTGCCAGACTACAATTTCAGGATAATAAAAAAATGCTTCGAACCAGTCCTGCTCGATCCAAGATTGACTTATCGTCTAAGTAACTGATCTGCAATACCCATTCCATGGCAACTATTATTATTGTTAACATTACGATTATTGTCGATAATTGAGATCAAGATACACGTCCCGAAGATCTACAATACCTGTCCATCTCGAGATGATTCAGTTTATCTCAGTAATGCGATATTTTGTAACAGTTGAGTTCAGTGGCGCGACAATTCTAAAATTAATCAATCGATAAAGAGTATTGTTGATAAAAAAAAAACCTGTTTCCTGTCTCACATTTTCTTGGTGTCAACTCATACACGGTAAAAATATTATTTCGTTAGATTTCTAATGGTTTAATTTGGAATTTGAATCACAGAGGGCGTATCTTCTGCCACTGGCACTGGCTGCGTGTTCTCACTTTTATTTTTGTTCAATAATTTTAGCAGGAATTTTATTAAAATTTGGAGGAAACATTTCTCACAATATTTTCCACAAAAAAAAATACAAATAATTTAAGACCCTCGTCAAGAATCAAAACAGGCTGTCTGGTTCTCGTATGATAGAATGCAGGCCAACGGCTAAACATTTATGCACGCAAGTTACGAAGAAAAAATGATGTGACATGTTATTTATATGTAGGTATTTATTTATTAATCCAAATCCCTCAGCTTTGCTTCGAAGGAGCGGAACACGGAACAGTGTGAGAGGGTCTTCCTCGTCTTCGGGACCCTGATGGGAGGAAGAACAGCGCTCTCCTCGGCCAACTGTCATTCGGCACCCTTAACATATGTCCCAGCCAAGTCCATCTCCTCCCCACAATGGTAGAGGTGATGGGCTCACGCTGGGTGCGCCGGCCGGCGTATAGCATCGTTCGTGATGCGGTGGTACCATCTTATACCCAAAATTCTCCTGAGGCACTTCATTTCAAATGCAGAGATTTTTTGTGCCTGGGCTTTGGTCAGGTGCCAGGACACACACCCATACAGGAGAATGGGCTACACACACATCAAACAGCTTACATTTCGTCTCGATACTAAACGCCGACGTGGTATGGGAGGAAGTCATAAACATTGCGCAAGATCGAGCGCAATGGAGAGCTCTTGGATTGATTTAATTATCAAATTTTTAGAAGTTGACAAATGTATCCGTGTTCACTCAAAGTGAAGAAAAATACACTCATTGACTCTTTCACAGTAAGCTACTTAAAACTTGTGTCTTGAAAAGAGAAAGATGGTCAGCTCCTGAGATAGAAGTATCTTAATAAGTTTAGCTAGAATATGTCCATTTAATTAGCCCATTCATACACGTACTAGTTTATAAGACATCAGTCTTTAAAGTCGTAAGTTTAAAACTATCAATGCTACGCCAATGGTTTCTTGTATTCGCCAAGTGTTCAAGTTTCAAGTAGATAATCAAAAGGTACAAATAATTTAAGTACAATACAAGGAAACTATTAAGTTCGCTACATTTTAGCAAAATTCTACAGATACATTGCTTTAAAACGATAGAGTTTGATTCTAAACAATAATATGTATAATTAGGTTTGATATTGTTCGAGAAGATTCTATTACAACCTAAGAATATTTTAACTTTATAGCAAAATATGTATAGTATTTCCAGCATTTATACATAACTGAATGGAGAACTTTCAAAGAAACGAGAAAATAAAAAGTTTGATTAAATAAGTTTTGAATTCTTGCATTCAACAATAAATAGCTGTTGATGATCGACTAACGCATGCCGCCTACCCGAAGCGATCCTCGCAGGCAACTAATACAATAGTATTCGATTTCTGTTGTTTGAAACGGGCGCATACACACCAACCCCATACAGCTATCGTACCTGGAGGCAAAGTCGAAATATTAACGACAACCTCCAACGTTAACAATTTGTTGTTATTTCCATAGAGATAACGTAAAAATTGCTGATCAACGTGCGTTAAACAATGTTGTTCCAAATTCCGAGTCGAAAAAAAAATTCTGACAGTTGTTCAAAATTGGCGTTAAACGTTACCTCGAAATCTATGGAAACATTACGACATGTTATATCAAAGACGAAACAGTTTTTTTGTTTGGTTTGGAAACCATTTTCAATTTGGTTAACGTTAACAGTTTTCACGTTTAACGTTATTTATTTCGATTTAGCTCCCTGTACTGTCTCGATTTTGTAAAGAAATGAATTTTAGGTTCTTACATCAGCCATCATTTTTACGTGTCGAATCAAAATTATAATTTCGTCACAAGGTGACAGTTGACCCCAGCTTGTATTTAAGCAAAATCTCGTGGTTCTTGAAACTCATTTTATAATTATTGTACATATTACATCTTCGGCCAAGTCAATTAATTGTAGTCCCTGGATGTACCACATTGGTAATCCAACAAAATCTTTACAGTTCGCTACTTAGCTAACCCTGCTATGTACTAAGCTACAATAATCCCAAACTGTCATATCTGCAACATTTTTTTTGTACCCATCACGCCGTGTCCCTTAAGAATTAGGCAGAGAGAACGGACCTCCACTCTTTTCTATCCATGCATACTTCTTTCGCTTTTTCTGCTGAGATAACATTTCTCATACACTCTCTCATATTTATCTTACTTATCATCTGGCTTCCTTGACGACGGAATCGATTTGTTCGATCCACATCATTCTCGGTCGCCTCGCTTTCTTACACCTTTCCTTTCAGCCTTATGAATTCTGTTTGTCATTCTGTTTGCATCCATTCTTTCCACGTGACCAAACCATCTCAACTTGTTAACTTTCTGCAACATAGATACGAAGAAGCAACTGTGAACTCAATGTTTTTGTCCTAATGCAAAAAAAAAAGATTCTATCCCTTTCGAATGGAGTAGTTTAAGACTATATAAATTACCACAACCCATTCTCAATAATTATTGTCCAAAGGAATTATTGGCGCCTATAAAAAAGATTTACGCAAATGGATACTAATTTATGTCCTGCGCAAATTCGCTTTAATTACAGCATATTTTCTACGGACGGATAACGTTTAGCTTACATTGTTGCTTTGAGAAGCAAAGTTTAAAGCCCCGATTAATGCTGCCTTTAAAGCACAAAGCACAGCCTACTTACCGGCCTCATAATTGCGGCTTGTAAAACTACCAGCACGCTTATTTATTTATCAATGATGATTCCAGAGCATGAAATTCTGGTAATAAACAAACGAACATTGACAAGTAGAGACGGATTGGCCAAGATTTTTTTTTATTTAACAGATGATGGTACAAAAAATAATTACACAAATTGTATGGACAACAAAAACGCCAGTTAATCATATAAGTACGCAGACATTAACAACGAGTAGGTAAGAAGAAAGACAAACAACAGAAAAAACCTAACTTATGTAATAATATCTGCAGAATTGGCTGGGGGTAAGCGGATGAGGGCTAAGGGTGAGGGATAGGAATAAGGGACAAGGATGAAGCAAGACAACAAAAGAAGTAGTTATTGCTCTGACGTCAGATGTCTTTTGCCTAAACACCGTAAGAGATGAGTAATTCAGGTCAATATACGAAAGAAAATAGTTGTCAGTCATTTTTTATATATTTTGTCTTTAAGATATAATTTAATTACTTAATGTGTACAATTTTTAAGACATTTGGATCATTGTGCTCGATCTTGCGCATGACAGAGGGATACCAACTGCCTGAGCCCCCCCTGGTAGGAATATGAGGTGGCCAATCTCATATCTCCTCTTTATAGTTTTTTTTTAATTCGTATGATCAACTGAACTGAATATTTATGCAAATCAAACACAAAAATATGAACGCAACAACGCATCAAAAGTCGTAGCTTGCTCCGCCAAGGAGGAAGATGGCAGGATTCAGGGCTCGTAAAGATTATTGGTGAATATTTCTAAAAGAAAGTCAAGTAGTCTTCTGCTTTTATTTATTATCTTGCGAAATTTGTCGTATGCCAGTCCGCCTCTGACAACAACAGAGTAAGAATGGAACATTTTAATAAGTAGAATTAAGTCGTAAAGCACAAGCAAGCATTACTTCGTATAATAATTCAGCTTCATACAATGTTGCAATTCTCTTTGTAAACATTGCATTTCTATCCCGATATACTCGTAAAGGGATGCGGTCCAAGAAAGTACAATATACTGCTTCGATTACTTCATACTGTGAAGGAAAGATTGATCTTAACACGCGGTTAACACTGTAAGTCTGGTTGATATACATATCTTGATAGATATTTGAAATATCTTCCCCACCTTCCATTAAATTGTTCACAGCATTCAATCGTAACATATTATTATAGACAAAAACTTTTTTGTGAAATTTTGGTGACAATTTCGCATGCCTGTCGGGAGGCACACATAGAAGCATGTCTGCCATTCAAATCATATTACGCTGTCAGCCAACGATGCGTTAGACAGAAGGGTTGTTAAGTTTATCGATATTACGATTAATTA
Organism: Mystacides longicornis; assembly: GCA_963576905.1. Taxonomy (NCBI): domain Eukaryota; kingdom Metazoa; phylum Arthropoda; class Insecta; order Trichoptera; family Leptoceridae; genus Mystacides; species Mystacides longicornis. Next base: position 26,722,756 of record OY756428.1, read on the forward strand.
TAGATACGCACACTAAACTGTTGGGTCTTATTTTGAAGTAGATATTTTAAGTATTTAAAGTTGTTAAAAAAAAACAGATGTTGCGGATTCTAAACGCGTATGATCAAGTTTTAATTCCGCACATTTTAGACAATAAATTAATAAATTTGCACTTTCGTGGGATTAACAATAATAATACGTAATAAACTCCAAAATTCGAGAATCTGCGATGTCGAGGATGTCGTGGAAACAGATACATTACTGGAGAGACCACGTTTACAGAAGTTCTGGTAGAGTGTTGAAAATAGTGGCAGAAGAAATACTATCAAATGTCCAAACCATCCCCCCTGTGGATGAAATGACAAAAAGTAGAAAAAAAATACTATCATCCAGCAGAACATCTGCGCCCGGACACGCACCGTAAAGATTGAAGGGACAGTAGTTGGACATTCCCATCCCAGGAATAACATTCAGCATAAGAATTAACACGACACCTGTCTTCATCCAAATAAGAAGAGGCTTCTGTGAGGCCATCTCAAATACAGAAAATGTCAACCTCAAAGAGAGAATAGAAATATAAAAAAGCACTTATATTCTGACCCATCCGCGATTTAAAGTCCGAAATTATACTTACATAATATTGCTGGTGATAAAATAAAGACATTGAGCTTCTTGTAGCTTTACGGGTCCAGATTTTAAAAAGTACTCACAGTATTAAAATACAAAATTATGAAATGAATAAAAAAAGAATATTCATGCACGAATACATTATTTGACAAATAAAAACGAACGAGTATTAAACCATCGAATGTATTAACAAATGATTTATAAAAAGATCGGTATCTCGATGAAATTGGACGAACAAAAAACTCAACATAAAACAAATACACCGCGTGAAATCGATTTAAAAATTCATTGAACGACGATTACGCGGCAATCATCGGTCCAAAGACAATGGCCAACTATTATGGTCTTTGTTGAATCTTTTATTTCGTTTGAATGAATCGTTCCAGTTGTATTGAGTCGTGCGGGTCTGACTCGCAATTCAAATGATAAACTAATTATTGTTTTTTACCAGTTTATTTTAAGAGCATAAAGGCCAGTACTCACTTGTGCCGCGAACGTGTGACATTGCATCAATTTAATCGAAAGGTTAAGTGTATACGTGATTCGAAAAGCGAACGTGAGCGAAACACATTCATCCTTTTGATAATATTGATGTAACGATACACGTTCGTGGCGCAAGTGAGTAACGACTCTTAATATCTGTACATACCCGAAGCGCGTGCGCGGATCTTACTTATTCTTGAAGAAGTATTCGCAGTCCCCAACTAGGAAACGACACGTTGGGCGCCAAACTGACGTCCTGCAATCGTCGGGTGTGACAACTAAAGTTTTGGAATATGAGGTATCTAAATTATAATGTTGGTACAATTTCATGTATGCAGATACTATGGTCAAAAATCACATTTGCTTCTGGGGACCAAAACCGATAAAAAATGCCATATCTTTAAGGTTTCAAGAAAACCATTCGAAAGTATGGGGTTTTCCTCACCTGAAGAAGTTGTTGGCTACCCAACCTGACATCTCGCTATGAATTTGGTCTTCTTCTTCCTCTTTAATCAGGGCCTGCTGGCCTGTTGTTCCTGCTATGTTGTCCTTTAAGGAAGCTGACTGCCAACTATCCCACCAGCGTTTAGGTGGTCGTACTAGAGGTTTGCTTCCTTGTGGTATGTTTTTTCGGCTCCTGTGTCTTCCATTCTTGAAACGTGGTCGTTCCAAAACCGTCTCCTCTGTCTTACCCATCTTACAACACCTATGTGTTTCTAACTCTATCATGAAGGGTTTTTCCGGAGATATTTCTGAGAATCTTCATCTGGCTTGTACGAAGGAGGTTCTTGGTTGGCTCTAAGATTCATTATATGGACTCGGTAGGTATAAATGCCAAACAAACAAATGTATGAATACAAATATATTCCAAGAACCTTAGACAATAAATCAAACTGTCCCAACAAAAATGAACTAACATCGTAAGGTGGAAGTGTTTTCTTTTGAGCATGACATAACAGGATAATTTTTTTTCCATTTGATCAGACAAACAAAATAACGTAACAGAGTTAACAGGAGATAACATTCTGATTCTGCATCATGCGTGATTGAACAGATTTTTTAAGGTATTTTTATAATATAAGAATGGAATGTGGAGTGGATGTTAGAGTAGTGACTAGAAAGAAAGTGAATAAATTAAGGTGTTTGGGAATGTACAGAAAATGAACGAAGAGAGAATGACTAACAGGATTAATAAATCTGAAAGAATGGGTGCACGCAGACGAGACCGACCTCGACTGATACGGACCGACCATATCGGTGAAGCCAAGTCAGGAGCGAAAGAAATAGAAGAGCCTGTATGCGGAATGTTATGTGTTTGGAAGAAGCGAAAGAGGTTTTTTTGTATATGAATGAATGAAAGTCCGTACTCTCTAAAGTATATGGCAGAGAGAACGGACCTCTACTCTTTTCTATCCAGATACACTTTTTTGCTATTTCTTTTTTTTCGGCAAGAGTAAGAAGCATTGAACACGTCACCGAAAACGAAGAATTGAGTACTCTTATCATGATTAGTCATTGACGGTTTCTATAGCAATGTTTCCTCTTAGTGAGATCAATACCAAAATCATATTTCCAGTTGCGGTTTGGCCTCATCTCACGCTTACCATTTTATTGTTTTTAAGAATCAATTACAACAATAAGAAAATCGAATTTATTTCAATAACATTTGGCCCAGTTTGGCTTCGTAATAACAGTTGTTGTCATTTATTGTCTGGCGATCGATCCGAATCCGAACTTAATCCGGGGATCAATTATTATTGTTGTAGATTTATATCTACGTGCTCCAATTGTCCCGGTTTATTTATATCTAGAAGAAAGAATTCAGAGATTGGCAGAAATATTATAAAGAACGTTATGATTTTAAAGATTTTTTTGTATGAATTACTTGGAGAGGGCATAAAATTCAATTGCGGTTGGAGAGACAAGGTAGCCTATTAGTATTAGAATAAAAGATAAGAAGAATTCACCTTGGATAGGCAAGAAATTTTGGCACTCAGATCCGATTTATTGTGAAGAAGTCACGCCAGATACCTTCATGATGGGAAGCATGGAGACGGAAACAGAAGAATGATCAGGGTATGAAGACGCTCCCTGATGGCTGAGAAACATGGGGCAGAAATTAATATCTAGGACAAACTCATCCCTCCATGGAATCCCGAGAAAAATCCCTTATCAAAACAAACTTTCGCATTCGAAAAGTGGCCTCCTATTCAGCCCCAGACAATCAAATCAATTTGTGGTAAGTTATGTATGTATATTATCGTAATTTTACTACAAAAGTGGTACCTACTTTTTAAATAATGAATCTTATCCTTTCAGTCGTGCCCCGAGTAATCCGGCTATTGAAAAACTTAGTGCAGGATATTGCATGTAGGTACAAAAGTAATATATCTGCCCAATTCATGAAATAACTAAAAAGGGATGCAAATAATATTGAGTTGTTACTCGTTGGTAAAACAACGGAGTGCAGGATATTGCATGTTAGTGCAGGATGTAAAACAACGGAGTGCAGGATATTGCATGTTAGCGGAGTGCAGGATGTTACAAAAGTAATATTTCTGCCCAATTCATGAAATAACTAAAAAGGGATGCAAATAATATTCAGTTGTTACTCGTTGGTAAAACAATGGCGATTCTATTTATGAAAGATGCTGTGTCTTTGGCATCTTGAACCAGATCTTTCACGCTTCTAATTCTTCACTTACAACGAAAATTATACACGTATTTTGCCAATATTGATTTTTAAACTTAAACAGGTGTATTGGAGGAAGGATGACAAAATGAGACAAATTTGTATCAAGTTTTTAACAATGACAATCAAGAGTAGTGACGTAACGACTTGGACCACGTCAACTTGAATTTCCCTATTGACGCTCCGTTTGGAGTGACATCGCTCCATTTGATCGAATGGAGTGATCCCAAGGTTTACTTTTGTAGCATACTACGATGCAACCACATTTGAATACTTCAAACCGGTTCAATACAATGGTTGATACAATGTCTCATTTGTAAAATTATTAATATAGCATTTTTATGCAATCATAAAGTTCTAAATAACATGCAGTATGGGGAAATGTCATTTGAATTGTATGAGACATTCTAGACGAGAAATAACATTCAATGGAATATAAAGATTTCCCATAAAAATCCACGATACCAATAAATTCTCAGCAAAAATAATAAATAAGAAAAAATAGGTACCTATCTAAGTATAATATTTTTGATGTGAGACTAACAAAAAGCAATATTTATAATGTTGTTTTTATCATTGCCGATCTTTTTATTAGCTCACCCACAAAAAAAAAACAAGTTTTTTTGGTAACACGTAAATTGTTCGATTACAATTCTTCGAAAATCACAATACACCTAATGGCAATTGTACGAAATCACAGTTCACCTAATGGCAATTATACGTAATCACAATTCTCCTAATGCACAATTCTTCGAAAATTTTTATTTTACGTCAGCGTTAGCAAGCTTTCTACTATTTACATGAATGAGTTAGGTTAGGTTATATTATAATTATAGTGGTGGTTTGGGGGGGCGGACCCCCCCCCCTAACCTTCTCAGCTGTTCCCCCGAATTAATTTAAAAATACAAAAATATTAAAAAGAAATTAATTCGTGGAAATTTTCGTTCGAATAATTCGCTTTAGAACATAATTTTTACATAATTCGAACAATTGATTTTTCAAAGAATTGTGATTAGAAGAATTGTGTTTCGAAGAATTTTCATGGAATCGTTTTATTTTTAAGTTCTAGCTCTAAGATACCGGCAGTGTAATCCCTGTTTTGTTATGGATTTCAGCAATGTGCTTATTTTATTTTTATTGATATTATCAAGAGCCTTTTAAGGGATTTTTTTTTTAATTATCTTGAACCTGAAATTTCAATTTCAGTTTAGTTATGCAAGTAGCTAGTCTAACTCTAATCCTTGTTTTTTGTTTATCAATAATGTCTAAAAATACAATTATCAATTGACAAATTCTTGTTATATTTTATTCTATGTTCAATTCTTTTTGTTTTTACAATAATGATGTTAGAATTGGGACTTCAATAATTTGCCAAACCAAAAAAGCTCTGCTGTAAACATCGAAATCAAAATAATGTAAAGTTCTATTTTTCATTTGTTTATTCAAATTTCTGGTAATGGAAAAGTATTAGAAAGTTACTAACAATGTGATTGACGAATCATCAGTAGTACCAATAATTCTTGGAGACCATTAACACATCATTTGAGTTTTGATGAAAAGAATTCCTAGCATGATAGAGAAAACAAATATCGTCCAATGATGCGATTAAAGACGAGCCACAAAAGAACACGCCTTCGTTGCGTAATTTCTAGTCTAATCATTCACCATAAGAAAACGAGAACTTATCAACGCGTAAGCTCTTATTTCCTATAAAAGCAGCATCGTATTTTAGCGGTCATAACATTATGGACGTAAAATCATAAACAATTACGGCGTCAATAACCGTTCTCTAGGAAACTGCGTCATTGTTTTTTAGACATAAGTTATTTTTCTTCTTCTTCAATGGCGCTACAGCCCAAATCGGGCCTTGGCCTCCTCCAACTTTCACCTCCAACATCTTCTATCCTCCGATGCTATCTTCCAGTTGGCTAACTGGAGCAACTCCTCCGCAAGACATAATTTTACAGTATATTATCACCGTTATGATGGTTTATGTACATGAATACTGAAATATCGATACTGCTTACTTTATCAATTCAAGGGCTTGAAAAATATAAAAATTTCAGCAAAAAACAATTTTACACGCTCTTTTTATTCCACCTCACGCAAGAAATTAAAATAATATGAGAAATACTCATACCGTCTCTCAACATAATAATATACAAAATATTGATATGTAAAAATATTTTGAGCTCATATAAGCCAGACATTTTAATCTATACCCAGTAAAATATCATCCCTCGTCTGTGTGTAGGTGGATTAAACGTAGATAATACAATTTTATTCTTAAGGGTGGGATTAAAAATGAGATCAGCTACTGCATATTATTATTATTTAGATCCAACAACATAACTCGTGTTATTATAAAACTAGCAAAAACACCCTTTTATTTCGTGTTAATATTCTGTGTTTTTATATTAGTTTAGAGGCCAGATCAGATGGATTAGTAAAATAAAAGTACAGTCAACGAGGTAGACATTAAACACTTTTATTGACACAAGAATGAATGAAAAACAAAATTTTAAAATAGAAAAAAGGCCCCGCGTGGCTCATGACGGTGAGTATCTGGGGGCACCTGACGTGTCTGCCGCGCCTCTCTTCCCCTTCCTTCCCTCCCTTCCCTATATCCTCTTACCTATATCCTCTGCTCCCATCCTCTACCCTTGAATTTCGAACATTACATAAACTTTGTTACTTTTTTATTTATCTTTGTAAATTATTAATTTTACACGCCATAGGGCTGCTTTCTTTTTTATAATTTGTTATTTTGAGAATGTGTCTCACACCCGTTGGCTTGCCAACTATGCATATACCCGCAAACTGAAATGGTCTAGATTATTCATATTCAATGAACTTTGTAATATTTTATTTAATGACTGTAAGTTTGTTTGAATAAAAAAAAAAAAAAAAAATTTAAAAGTGTCTGATTATTCTAGGGTAGGTACTATCTCAACATTTTGCAAAGTCATTAAGTTGAAATTGCAAGCAGGTTAAAAATATATACTAAATTTGTATATCAACTGTGAAAATGTACAAACCGCAACCATGTTTACAATTATCACTCTCAAAATTGATTTCAAATCGAGGAAAAGAGTAAGTATTACTAATTTGTCACTGTGATTTATATGTGAATAGTGATATTTCAGAAATTTTTCCGATATGTGAATAAAAGAGGTGGTTAATTTAGCGCATAGCATGTTACTACATATAGCGCGCTATTTTTAAATAACGCACATAGCGTGCTATGTTTGTAGGCGCTATGACTTTATGAATATAGCGTTTTGAAATCAACATCGCTATCAATCATCGCGTAATTTTGCGATCCGATCTATTATAAAGGTCTATTGTGCATTGTGCTTCCCCTGGTAAGAGCTTCCCTACCAATCCGAGACGTGTCATGAAGTTCAGCATCAGAAAGGGATCCAAGACGCTGAAGTCTTTAACCTGTATCCTGAGTTTTGGAAATCTGGAAAACTACTTGATCTCGCTCAAACTACTGCATCGCAGTCTGTAAGGAGGTGAAGAGGCTCTTTTGGTCCTTCTTCACAGAACCTACAGGTTTCATCATTCTCGAGTCACCTTCATCAAGGTTCTGGTCCAACTAAGTGTGTTGCTGCTCCTCTCTAAAGAAGACCAAAAGTTTGTAGTAGCTAGTTCTTCAGGTCTAAGCCATAAAAAGTTTCTGGTCTAATTACGAGGTGGTTGGAACGCCGGCTTTCTTACCTACTGTTTGGTGCGGACGTCGTGGTTCGTTCCCAGGTGCCGACCATCTTCCTCTTTCACGACACAAGCTTTAAGTAGCTTACTGTGAAAGAGTCAAGGAGTGTATTTGTGTTCACTTTGAGTGAGCACAGATTCATTAAAAAAAAAAATTAAACGTCCAAATCAAAAAGTTTGTAGATCAATGTAGAAACATCAAAATTTAATTAGAAACGATTGAATGGAACTTACGTATTTGGGTGACACTCGTAGGTACATATAAACATTGATTTTTATATATAAGATGAAGAAGATAATAATATGAAACGTAACCTTGAACATATCACATTATGTGTGGAGACAGCCTGCCTAGTAAGTGATGTGGACTGGGACGTTCCAAACGAAGTCACAATATCGTCGTTATCGCGACTCCCTAGAGAGATCTTTATATATTGAGAGTGACATCAAAGAAATAATAATGTTTTCTCGACAAGTGACAAATATTATGTCGTTGTTTTCTCTTATTTCAGCTAGTTGTTTTGCACGAAAATGAACCTTATTTTAAATTTATATTTATGTGATACAATTTACCCTTTCCATTAAAACATTCATTGAGTAGATAATTATCATGTTTACATATTAATTTGATGGATGTTGTAATTACAATAACGAGGGTTGGATAATAATCAGACAAAAAAGTGTCAGACATTTATGAAGACAATTTGTCAACAGACATCTTGCCTGTATTTATAAACAAATGTTTGGAAGACTCTCGGATTGTTTGGTTATACAAATTTCGACAAGAAAAATCGTTAATAAAATCTTGATTAACTTGTTTACTCTTTTGTTTATGCTAGAAAATCATTATTGACAACATCAAAATGTAACAATAACAATATTTGGTAACCAAAGACATAAAAGTCGATTCCTAATCATCATACTTTAGCCAAATATTCTGCAATTAGAAACTTGAAGGAAGCCGTTGATAAAGGTTTTGTATGGCGGATAATGTTCATAAATTGGGACTGCGATGAAGGAAATTTGACACAGATGGTTGATATATGAGGAAATTGTTGTATTGTTAATCTATTGCGCTCTGAAAGTCGTGTCGAAAGTAACATACATGTATGTCATTGTGTAAAACAATGTTCGAAATTTGAATACCGAGACGTAGTGTACGATTTTATTAAAAAAAGAACCATATTATTGATATTGCTGGTACCGTGCCGATAATAAATGCGTGGGCGAGCAAGTGGTTGATGTGTGTGAGTGAGAGAGCATTAATGAACTCTTACCGTGGGGCCTGGTCGCTGGTTACCCACTTACAAAACCTCCAGATCACACGACTCATAAAATATGCATCAAAAACTATGTTATAACACACGGTTGTGTCTCAAGTATGCATCTCTTGTTAAGAAGATACATATGATATAGAATATGCCAAGCTTACGAAATAGGCACATGTCTAGAGCGGAGGAGTTCGCTTTTATTAGTTTAGACAATCACTTGTCTACACAAAGTTTTGTCCTCCAATATTAGTAAGCGATAGAAATTTCTTAAAGGGATGATGGTAAAAAAAAATATGTTCAAGATGGAGGGCAGGACATGTGCAGAGGTTTTTATCGACGCGAACACCAAAATAAAACCTTGGAAGGACAGCCCGATGAGAGAAGAAGAGTTGGCAGGCCTAGATTACGTCACCATCCACGTCATTTTTGCTTTGGAACACTAATTGGCATCATCTGAACGTGTCTAGTCTATCTCTCGTAAAATATCATGCCTAGTTGCCTAATTCCTTTTTCTCAGATCGCAAACGATAACAATACGTATATTATTCTAATTCCTTTATATTCTGAATATTTCAAATCCAGACGGTAGAGAATTCCTCTGGAATTAAAGAATGTTTAAAATAAGACGTATTAAATAATAAATTATTATTTTTATAGTGTAGTTTTAAATACGGTCTTAAGCAACCGAATCTAACTTTCATTTTGGTCCATTATTAATCTTATGAACGGCATCCCATTTATTATTAGACCATAGAAATTCCTTTGGTACACCATGAGGCATAATCCATAGATAAAAGAATTCCCTACAAGTAGGTACATTATGGTAAGTAGGCTTAATGTGTATTTTAATGCGTGAATCATCCTGAGATCAACTTTCTCTATCTAACTACACCATAATAATAATGTGCTGTATTTGTAAGCCTGTAATAGTAATATTATACTATCTTTAAATCACGAAATATCATACAAAGTTGGGTAACCATAGAAGGGTGGGCATCAATATTGTCGCATGATATTTTAGGCAGAAATTCCAAATGGTTTTCGAAAAACTGATACGGCATAATATAGTCGATTTTTTGCAGATAATACGAACTATTTAAGTAAATAACATAACAATTAGATAGGAACCGCTCCCTAAATCAATAAAACTAAAATTAAATAAATGAAAATCAAAATCTTAAAAAAAGTATGTATGTAAATAAAAAGTCTAGCAGAGTTTCAATAATATTATTACACATTTAATCAGCTGCTTGTATTGAATTTTATTAATGGTTTTAAGTAGGTACTTCAACAACAGTATCAATAACTGTAGGTATAATGTAGAATGAGTTTAGCAACATGTCAGAACGTTCTTTATTCAAAAAAATATTTCATTTTGTTTTAATTGTGCGCTGTAGTCGAATAGATTATTTATTATACTTACCGTTAATCTAGATATGATTGTTGACTTATACATAATATGGAGTGCATGTGACTGCAGTGCTTTACGATTAGGACATCCGTTCTAATAATAAAACAATCATAACTAGCATGCTGGTAAATGGCGTATGAGTACCTATACAAATAGATAAATTATTATTGCTTGCGTGACTATCTCTATTTAATTTCAATTATTATTACCATAGAGGACAAAATAAAAAAAAATAATGTTTTTATTAGGTAATTTACGACAGTCGAATTAACTTATTAGTTTGAGCAGTTTAAACCAAACATATACTTACTAACATTTATGAATGAGTTCAATTTTGAGTCAGTTTTTGTAATCTGTATAGAGTTCAATACTTAAGGGTCCATCAGATTTAAAAAAAAACTGAGATACTTTGGAATCCATTAGATCTTAAAACACCGATGACATGTTTTTCCACACTTTTATCCTCTATCATTTCCCTTCCTTGTTCTTCGTTTCACGTCAGTCAATGACATTCCTTAGTATTTTTGTATCCAAAACCAAAAAAAGACCCTTTATGTTAGTAAAACGAAAATTGAGACGTTCCAACCATTGAAGTCTTTAAAAGGTCTTTATTAATCACGTGAGGTTGAAAGTGACATGAGGGGGGTTCGAGAAAAATCAAGTATTTCACGAGAAAGGGGGGTATTTTGAACATATCAGGTGTATTTAACATGTTTTGTGTCAGTAAGCCACACATTCACATAGGAATACGCCCACCCACTTTTAAACCGAATAAATAAATGCCTGTAATTTAGTATCATTGGTGAAATTATCACCCTAGGGGGCTGACCACAGAATCGATACATTATAAACAAGTACACGCGATATTAGCATTGAAATTAGAATCGATGGAATAACAAAAGAACATCGTTACAACAAGCTGATTTCTTTTTTGACCGCAAGTTACATTGTGACACGAGGAACCCCGCCGACAGAGAGTTGAAACAATATCATGATATATGTAGGTAGGCATCTAGGTAATTAATTACAAAACCAATTGACGATTTTTTCCACGACAGTGTATCTATGATTACTAGCAGTTGTCAGCGAATATCTAAGCACAAAAGAACAACGATGCACTTTTACACTTTTAACAGGTTATGCCACATATAACAACCTTCCCATTCGTCTTTCATTATCTTTATAAAATGTTTCGGGTATCAGATTCGAAAGTAAGAATCCATGGATTTCTGCTCTCTTATATACAGCCTATATAGAGCAGAGAGAAAACATCTAGGTCCGTGTGGCATTGAGAGGAAATATTTTTTGGCCATTACTCCAAGGAGAGGCAAAATTTAAAAAATCTACGCATTTTATCCAAGGCTATTGAATACTATATGAGGTTGGCTGGAAGACATAGCTAAAAGCTCTATGCTCGCCTTTCGGAAAAACATTTCAATTGTCGTTATGTTTTAACTAATAAAGTTTTATTTATTTCATTTATATTTAGGGCGCAGAGGGGTTTGAAGAAGGCAGATGTTTTGGCTGCGTAATAATAAATCTTGAGACTGGACGAGAATAGGAAGCACGGAGGAGTTATTGTGGATAGCTCAAGACAGAGCAGTTTTCGCCGAAGCGATCGCCAACGCCAGGGTGGCCTAATATGGCACAAGAAGACATTGATGAGGAAAAGCGCACTGGTAAAACAAGTAGAGATTATTCCAGAATCAATTTTAAATTGTATAACTCATCGAGATTAATTTAGGTTTTCCAGAAATATTGCAATTTTTTCTGAACATCAATTATTTTGTATCACCGAGAGATCGAAATTTCTTTAACAAATTTGCAACTTCTACTATCTAATAAAGATTTGAGGAATTAAGTCAATAATTAGATTTCTCTTTCTACCAATTCGCACACGATATATTGAAAAATTAAAAAAAATGTGGTTTGTTTTTTTGCGTTTTATATAATAGGATTGATAAATCAGATGCTGCGGTCATTAGCGAGAACTCATTAGTACCAAAAATCAATATGGAACTCATTCAATGGTTTCCGTTCGAAATATTAGTTCGTACCTAGTAATTTCCTCAATGACTGACCGCAGTCGGTACCTACATACTATTAAAAGAACATAACCAACAAAATTAAACGAATAATTCATACTTCATATTGTTTAAGGTGCTCTAATAAGCGCTTAAGGTTTCTTGTCATTTTTATGGACCAAATTTGTGAAAGTGCTTCAGTAGAAATAGGAATAAAATGCTAACACCGAATCAGGAACTATGCTTTAATGCAGCGAAGGATCATCACTCGTCCAATAAAATAGGAGGTGAACACTGTTGGAGGATCTTATAAAAATACTGTGCTGTCTTTACCATGTGGCGCCTTCAACAACGTGACCAAGATATGGAAGGCGTCGGGGTTTAGTGTCGAACCGAAATGTAAACTGTTTGATGCGTATGTGTTGCCCATTCTCCTCTATGGGTGTGAGTCCTGGCACCTGACTTTGGCCCAGGCACAAAAAGTAGGTATCTGCATTCGAAACGAAGTGCCTCAAGAGAATTTTGGGTATAGGATGGTACCACCGCATCACGAACGACGCTATACGCTGGCGCACCCAGCGTGAGGCCATCACCTCTACTATTATGTGGAGGATATGGACATGGCTGGGACATGTGTTAAGGATGCCGAATGACAGTTGGCCGAGGAGAGCGCTGTTCTTCCTCCCATCAGGGTCCCGGGGACGAGGAAGACCCTCTCATACTGTGTTCCGCTCCTTCGAAGCAGAGCTGAGGAATCTGGACATGGTATGGGAGGAGGTCATTAACGTTGCGCAAGATCGAGCGCAATGGAGAGCTCTTATTGCCTCCCTATGCCCCTAAGTGGGGTCTTAAGGGAGTTTGGATTGGATTTGGATGGTCTTTACCATGAATATAATATTGCATACGAATGCAACCGACCGACGCATATTTTAAATGATGTTTACAAGGTACATTATGACAATCGCATCAGCTATCAATCAACTAACTAGCGTCAATTGAAATTATAAAAAAAAGTCAAAAATGCTTAGAGAATTACCTACGTTTAGTTTTTTTTTTAATTTTCTAATGTACCACGCACCTTCCTCATTTTTCTTTCTTTTATTATTTACCTTCTGACAATATCAAATACGACAAAAAAAGAAGAGCGAAATTGGTCTAGCCGTTTACGGGCGGTACCTACGATGACTATGGGAAACAGAATTCCATTTTTTACACACAGATACTTTAACAAGTTTATAATAATTCATATAACAAAATGTAATGTCAATTCAGTAGAGAGAATTTTCAACGAGAAATGCTGAACCTCTCTCGAAGATCCTTCAATTGACCTAATTCTTTGCAACAGTATGTAGAAAAAAGAAACTTTTGGACACTCAGATTATAGTCTATGTTCATCCTCCAGACACCATTTGAGGATTGCCGTTTAATAAAAAAAAACATGATGAAAGTTCGCGGATTCAAGTCCCACTGCAGACGATTTTTTCTTTCATAAGTTTTGCTGACAGTCACATTGAGTTAACCCAGAGTCAGAACAAAAAACTCTGTTATAAAATATCAACAATCAAAAAGTAAAAATTTATGACGAATTTTGCTGCTAATGTCGTCCAACATAATGTTAGCCTTTTAAAATAAAAGGGAGAATATTGTACGACAATGTGACGGTGTCGTATAAATAATGAAATGAGCGAATAATTATTCAGAGGAGAATGTGGAGCACTGGGGAACATAAAGTTGTGGAGTACTGTGATGTTTGTATGGAGAACAACACATTGTACACTACTTATGTATAGGACACTTTATTAGTTCACACATTATAATATTTAAATTAATTATTCAACGTCGATACATCAAGAATTATGTAGCCAGTCTAACAGCTAACAACTCGATACTATTTGACACTTTATGCTTGCTTTTCATTTTACCCATCACGTCGTATTCCAGATTCCTATCCAAATAAACCTCTTTCACTTCATTCATGACCTTAACGTTCCACATACATTGTGTAGTATTCATTTTACTCCTGACTAGGTCCTCCTTTACCATTCACCTCTACCATTGTGGGGAGGAGATGGACTTGGCTGGGACATGTGTTAAGTATGCCGAATGACAGTTGGCCGAGGAGAGCGCTGTTCTTCCTCCCATCAGGGTCCCGAAGACGAGGAAGACCCTCTCACACTGTGTTCCGCTCCTTCGAAGCAGAGCTGAGGGACATGGACATGGTGTGGGAGGAGGTCATAAACATTGCGCAAGATCGAGTGCAATGGAGAGCTCTTGTTGCCTCCCTATGCCCCTGAGTGGGGTGGAAAAGGGAGAATTGATTGATTGATTGATTGAGGTCCTCCTTTAAGAGGACACCGATAAGAACGTGTACCTATTCTTTCAGGTTTTTAGATTTTTTTGTTCGTTCTTTCTTCATTCATTCTCATCACCTACCCAAAACTCCTCAATTTATTCACATTCATTGTAGTCACTATTTCTAACATTCAATCCACATTTCTTTCTTATACCATCATTCCTCACCTTATCAATCAGTTTTTTTTTCACATATTGCTATAAAGAATTATTGGCGGATATTGAGTTTATCTAGTGATAGTTAAGAAAAACACTTGTGAAGTAGTGTGATCTAATAAAGAATGTAACTGCAGGAAACCTGTCCTCGACTATGCAGAGGAGAGGAAGCGTTAAATGCAGAGCTGAAACTTATTTAAATATGGTGATTACCAAGCAGAAAGAGTTTGAGTTCTTGAAGAGAAATTGAGTAAAAACATGCAATCGCGATTAGTAATTGGCCTAAAGTAAGACACACAAATTGAATCTTACATTATCAAAATTAAAAAAATATGTATCGAAACGTGAGCTAATTATTTGATCGAGTAATGTATATCAGAATTCTTTTCAGGAATATATTCTCATTACCATAACAGTGTTCACAAATAAGACGTGAATAATACAATTGACATTTCCCTATATTAGGAATGTTAAATGTCAACATCGAATTTTTGTCACTATCGAAATTCGTCGATAATCGGAATCTTTAAATTACCCTTTTGTTACTATCGAACTTTGTTCATGTATCACATTACAACGGATCACATAAGTGTTTGGATTCTTGCCGTTACTGTGACCAACGATAAGAAAGAAATATTGTCATTTTGCAGTTCTAGTTAAGATTTTTTTAAAACATTCGAGGAACAAGACTCATTGTGAACGACCCGTGCAGAATAAAAAAAAGAGTTTTCCAGATCTTCAGCAGAAGTTCGGTAATTTTTAGGGCATACAAAAAGAGAAAAAGTTGTAAGATCGATTCTTAAGGTTCTGTCTATTTGATTTTTGTGAAATGTTTTTCTCTGCTACCACATACGGTGGTTGATTATGCAAGAAAAAAAGATTTGAAATTCTGTTTCATATTGTGATATTCAGATTATTGGCTTTTTAACGCGGGTTTGTCTGTGCCAGAACACATTTTAATTAAAAAAAATTACCGACGACCAGTATAGATCAAACGTTGCTACTCATCAAAAAATATTTTTAGTAATTAGGTAGATATTTTGGACATTTTGTTTTATTTATTTTACCGGACGCCACTCTTTCGAAGCAGAGCTGAGGGATTTGGACAGGTATGAGAGGAGTTCATAAGCATTTCGCAAGAACCAGCCCATTAAGAGCCTTTGTTGCCTCCCTATGCCCCTAAGTGGGGCGTAAAGTGAGTTTGGATTGGATTAGATTTATTAATCCAATTATAAAAAGGTACCTAACGTAAACGTGATTTTATGGCAAGGGATAACTACTCGTTCTTTTTATACCTGTACTCAATCAAAGTGAACACAAATACACTGTTTGACTCTTTCACAGCAAGCTACTTCAAGTTTGTGTCGTGAAAGAGACACCTGGGATCGAAAACACGACTTCCGCACTAAACAGGATGAAAACGGGCGTCACAACCACTAAGCTACCTACCACTTCACTACTTGTTATTAAAATTGAAAATTATATACCTATTGTAAAACTTTTATTCAAAATCGAAAACGAAAATTAAATATATTTCGATGTTAATAATAGCGTATTGACATCCCTTCTCGAGAATCGCAGACTTTAGTTAAATTTACTTAGTATGAATATATTCCACACTTGCGATAATAAAATATATGAAAATAATGGGTTGTGTGAAGGTCAGAGGCTACGTGTACATGCGAACATACGAGAAAATTATTTAATATTGTAAGCATTATAGTGTACTTACTGGTTATGGTGTTTTACTACGACCCTATGAAGTGGTACTAAAGTTGAATTTGTCCCAGAGGGTAGGCCATAAGCCAGAAATAGTTATCTCTTCTTTGGATCGCAAAGGACCCGAATCTTATGACTGCAGTATAAGTTTTGGAAAGAGCGAAGCGTATTTTTACGTAAAGATAATCATGCTTGGGCTCGATAGCAAATAGCAATTAAATGCAAAAAGGAATTCAGATGAAATGAGAATGTCTTGGCGAGATAATGATTGAATAACATTGTATGCAAATCAGTAAAAAACTAATAAAGTAGGAGTAAAATGGTGTTAGTGGATACCTAGATGAAGCTAATTTTTGAAGACTTGGACACTGAGATTTTCAAAAGTGGTTCAGGCTTAGCTAATATTCTCGTGACAGATCTGTGATCAGCTCTGTAGGAAGATGTTCAAAGATTTTGGAAAAGCTTCTCTATGTATTGACACATGCATGTAAACAGCACATTTGTTAAAAAATTATTTAGAGGATTCGAAATAATTTTATTTTTTAGAAATTTGAAGACAATAATTTTGGACAAGGAAACGAATGAAAAAAGATATTAAAGAAAATTTGGAATCAAAGTCAAACTCTGTATTATTTTATTTATTTATTTCAGACACCATCGACAGAACACTGAACTACACAAACAAACAAAAAATATGAATCAAAGCATAGAATCTCCGGTGCTCCAATAAAATCAGGTATCTCGCGCATAGCTATTGCCAATCCGTATCCCTAGAATAACCATGGAAACAGCGAGTTCAAAATTTGTTAGAGAGTTCGTTGAGGATTTTTTTTTTGAATTATTAAAAGTCAAATCACAATCGTGTCATAATGGGTGGGTAGAAGGAATGATAGCGTATGGCAGGTGACTTGTAAACAAGCGTTGAGTAAACAATAAGAAACAAAAGTCAGCGAGCTAAGTAAATAATATTTAAACAATACCCGATGACAGATAAGGCTTTTTCTTGGAATAATCTTGGCGCTTCTGGAGGGCCAGCGTGGGAGGAATATAAAAGTGAATAAAACTTAATAAAATCAGTATACTTATACTTGATACTTAAATAAAATTGTCCTTCATTACGAGTAGGTTCAAGTAAACTTGAATGGAACCCGCGACGCGACTTCTTGATCACAAGTTAGCGCCTTTACAGCCAAGCTGCTGAAGTCTATATTTAAAAATATTTATTTGCATACGCAAATATGCATTTTTTTTTTTCAAAGTGAACTAAAATACACTCTTTAACTCTTTCACAGTAAGCTACTTAAAGGGTATGTCGTGAAAGAGGAAAATGGTCAACACCTGGGATCGAACCCACGACTTCCGAACGCCACTGTAGGAAAGCCGGCGTCGTAGCCGCTGGGCTACCAACCACTTCTAATAATAATATAATCATGTCTCAAATTGAACAAAGATGCTGGATGTCATTTTGACATTTAGTTACTTCACGTGTTCTTTTTATTTGACACAACAATGTCAAATCTCATAGGAGAAATTCACATCATCCTACATACACTAAGAGGGCAAATAATAATATTAATAATTACACACAATCCCTACAACAACCGTTAATCTTCTAAGCCCATAGATAATACTGTCACGAGGTTTTATTGTCTCTGGTAAGTCAATAAAGGTGAACACCGGAAACTATAAATTATCAATTTCGTTTGTATGTATTAAAAGTACCAATTCTTCTATTGGAGTTATGACGACGGAGATCCGGTGCGTCTTCCAGAAAGATAATTCTGTCTCCGATAAGAAGACCCGGGAATTTCATAATAACAATAATCAGTTCCGGATATAATAGTGTTGCCAGATACCTACAAAAAAAATGATAAACTGAAGGCATGGACGTTTTAAGGCTATTTAATAAAATAAATATTCTTTTAGCAAGAGGGGAATCGCCTGCTAGCTTATCTTACCATGATAATTCCGTAAAATTAGGGTTTAATGGAGTCTCCAACAACATAAATACAATAGGTAACGTAACACGCTTCACATGTGACTTATTTCCTACCACACCGCCATCTCTTGATTTTTTTTTTAATTTGTGCAACTATAGAGGAATTGTTTTTATTACAAACTTATGGCCAGTCGAACTTCATCCCGCATCCGATTCAACAATCATTATTACATAATGCAATAGGTAGGTATATTATAAGTTAAATTTTATTCAGTTTTTATGTCGTAAACTGTATTTAATTCATCTAATAAGTCATAATTATTTTTTTTATTCTGGGTTAGGTGGAAGTTCGACGGGCGGGTCAGCTAGTAATATAATAAAACTTAAATGGGAAAAATAATAATATGTGAGATCTTCTGATTCAGAAGAAAGTTTAAGCACGGAAGTTCGCCTCAGTTCCGCAAAACCGAAATGCGTCGATGAAAGCGGAGGGAAAAGTGATCTTCCACAAATCCATAGGGAAGTAGACAAAATGATAACTAAAAGAAAATAATCAAAAGAGAAAAAGAAATATCGTCCGGCAGCTTCCCAATAACGTAATAATTATTTTGGTATTAAATCTTCATGAATTTATAATTTACTAGCTTCCCAAACAGTCGTTGTCTTGCCTTTTCAATGAATATTGAATTCTAATTTGTATTATATGATGAATAAGTTAAGTATGGATCTATTTCACCAATATAATTTCGACCGATACATCTGTTTTAAACTATATTTACAGGGTAGGTACATTTTGACAAGGACACCAACAACTAGCAATCATTTCACAGTTGGTCAAAACGTCAATTGAAATTTAAAAATGAAAAAGTAAATATTGTCAAAAGTCTTCGATGTTTTGGGCAGGAGGTGCTTGTTGATCGTCCATTTCAAAATAAAAATGAAACGAGTCTTATATAGTTCGAACTATCATTTTTTTTTTATATTGTCAAAAGAACTACGGTTACCTGCGTTTTCTTAAATTTTCTAATGTTCATGCATCTTTTTGATTTTTTTTTTCTTTTACAAAAAAACTTCTCCTAACAAAACATGAACAAAATTTATCTAGCCGTTCACGGGTGATGAAATGATCGAGGAAAATATGGCTCAATTTTTATATATAAAGATTCGTTAAATAATAGTTTCAATACAATTTTTATTCATCAACTTACGCATTTAAAACGTTTGCCACTGGAGAAAATTATTGCAACATCGATAAAATTATTTGTGTACCTATTTTGATATAGAGTTTGGTTTATTTGTTCGCTAATTCGACGAAACAAAACATGTGCGCGTCGGATCAAGTGATATTTAAGTAGTAACTTAATTACTACTCTTGATAAACCAATTATCTGGTCGTTGGTTATGGCTTTTTAAGTGGTCGATGGCCATGGACACAGAAGTAATCTTAACAGACATGTCTGGCAGATTTTTAATGAACAGGTTGCAAAATCATAACACTACCAAGCAACATTTATCAACTCAACAATTTTATAATACCGTATTACAATTATTCAAATGTCGTGGTAAGTAACGTAATTCTCCATATAAGTACATAATATAATATGGAATAGTCAATTTTTAAATCCTTCAATTTGGTTGCTGAATGTTATCATCAATTTCCAACAGATTCTTATAATTACAAACATAAATATCTATATCTTCTCAATAATATAAAAGAAAGTCGGTTGAACAGATTTTTTATGATGCTTGGTTTATTGGATTCTTCTGCGCTTCGGATAGCATTAATCGGATAAGTATTAAAAAATCGAAAATGAATTGAAAATAATATAAAATATAATATTAAAGTTAATATGGAACGGACCTAACAATAACGCCGTGTGTGAAAATTCCATAGTAAATATAAAGTAGTCACTTAAACTTTTTAGAAGTTATTGAAGCCGTATTAAATTTTAGATCTTTGCCTTAAGCCAGATTAAAACTCTACCGAAAGCCTTTTCCGCATACAATATCTTTAATATTTTGAACAGAACAAAATCTCGAAATGTCTGTTAAGGAATACGCCGCATGGATCGTTAAAGATCATTATTAGGATCTAATACTTATAACGTGAATCATAAGTTATGTTTTGCAGAAAATAAAAACATGGTGTAATTATTTGCCTTACCCACCGCATAATCACGAACAATGAGATCCCTGGCTGACTTGTAATCTTCGTGGATTTCAAATAAGTAGTACATATTATAATTGAGTTTTACCTGCAACAAAAATAATATTATATATTATGATGAGTAACAGATAAAATATATACAATGACTGCCAAGGCTTTGAAAAGCATGTGGTAGCACTATGAAAAAGAAAGATATCTGATCGTCTCAGAAACTGATTTCTAAAAGTATTTTTCGTCTTCGCAGTGCAACTTAAATGAATTAGTTACATTTGGTTGAGAAATGCCAAACTAGAAAGTTTTTGGGGAGCATCCAGGATATCCACGAGGGGAAACCGGAGGCGGTGGCTTGGCTTGCAGCACTGGAGCCGAGATTATAGGTGCTTGTGACGACCCAGCCTGCACGGGCGAAGAAGAAATCTATCCGAACGCCGCACGAAAAGTAAAGTAAGTAATTACGCCAATATAATATAATGAGAATCTTTTTCATTCCCTAAAAACAACCAAATTTTTAAAAAGTTACCGGGTCGAATTGGAAAGCGAAATTGCATAAAAAACGCACATTGGCTGTCGGCCTGTGCTCTATGAAGGCTGAGTATTTTTTGATAAAATGAATCTGGGCTCATCCAAAAAATAGCCTCTTGAAATTTACACATCGAGCATCATTTACATTTAAAGTGAGCATCGAACTTCAACGATCTTCAAACGAAAGTCAGCGACTGAACGGATTTTTCTTTATACCTATAACGAAGATTGTCATGAATGAGAATGGGCGTTTCTCTATATCTGGAGCCTACACGAGTAAGAAAAATATTATGTCTAATCAAAGGTATTGCTTATCCTAAAATTGGCATTCGAAGAGATAAAACATGAGATGGAACCATGACATTCTTTGTTAGATCGCACAGCATCCACAGCTAGACTTGGATTAATAAAATAGCTTCCTATATCCCGTTTAAAAATACTCCCAGAAATGGAACTCATTCACACAGTACAACTTCAACGAGAACCAGAAAAGACCCTCTCTTGGGCCTAAGAGACTTACTGCCATATCCAACATGGGAGATACTCAATATTAATCTATTGAGTGGATGTCTCCAGATGCAAGAAAACATGCAGATACGTATATTGTGTGGAAGAAGCAAATCATATTTTCGTCTGTCGATATACTAATATTATACTTTATAAATTGTGAGCTAAAGATTTCAATTAACCAACCTTGAAGACAACTTACGTAATATGTTATGGTTCCAATTAAGACTTTTAAGTTCTAAATGTTTTTAGTGAAATGTTTGCGATAAAAAGTCCCACGTAGACTGATTGACCTTAGAGTTCGTAATTAACAGGTGTGAATATAGAATCTAACGTAAAAACCAATTAAATAAACACATGGTTAGCATTATTACAATCAAATTCACCTATGTCCTAATGTTTGAGTTGCTCATGGCTGATGTGATTGATTTGGAGAGCGTTATAGTTTAATTCGTGTAAATATTGCATTAAAACCTATGGATATACGGGGTTATTACAGACGAACAAAAAAAACGATTTTAAGTCAATCAAAGTTGTATTTAAAAACGTGATTCATGTATTTGCGGATACAGTTGAGGTTGCTTTATCAGATCCTTTGAGGAATAAACAATGGACAGGGTTAGTTTTACGACGTTTTTTTTTAATCCGTATTCTCGTTTCTTCACCAGCACAAACTAGTGTAATTGCAGCCACTGTTTCATTTTCATGAATTTTTCTTTGGATAGGTACCATATAAAATATTACATTATTATCATGATTTGATTGTTTTGATTCTGATTTTTGCATTGGCAGAGTCACAAAGTGATGTGATGACAATTTTATTTTATAATATGAAGGAAAGATTTTTGTCGCCTATAGTAAGCGCAAGTTTTGGGATGAAAAAAGAGCTTTTGACAACAAAATTCCATAAAATTAAAAAAAAAATGACAACCCGATTGAACAATATTGAGAAAAAATAAAAGAGTAATAGAAAGGCCTACATGGTTGTGCCATGTCACGTCCAGCTGTCTTAAGTTCTGGCCTATCTAACTACGCACAATATAATGACGGAGATAGAGTGTTCTGTTAGTTTTTATCTTACAAATGAATAAATTAACAGCTGCTCATGTTCAAATAGAAAAAGTGATCTTATTATTAACTAGCTGACCCGTCGAACTTCGTCCCGCCAGAGAATTATTAATAAATAATATTAACTTTTGTTGACATTAATGGCCATCACTGACATTATCAAAAATATAAGGTCTGAAATCTGAAGCAAAATGAATGGACAAAAGTAAATAAGAACAAAAATGTTTCATGGAATTTAATAGTGATTGATTACTTGCTTACTACATCACTCAACAAACGAAATGCATTGAGAAAAGAAGAAAATGACCATCATATTTTTTTTTTTCAATTTTGCTACAGTTAATTATTTTGATATTACGGTTCCTTCAAAGTATATGAATGAAGCTTACAATATTGCATGAGAAAAAAATACGTAAGCTTATATACTACAAAAAACGCAACAATTAGAGGTTAACATTGTGCACAACCAATATAATATAGGCATATTATCTTACCGACCTCGGTAGCCTAGTGGCAAAGGCGCCGACTTCAGATCAAGAGGTCCCGGGTTCGATTCCCGGTCGGGTCAGAATTATTCTGTGTTTTTTTTTTCTAACCCAATTTCCCGAGATACTAACCCAAATTTATTTTTAAATATTTCTTTATTAAGTTAATGGCAAAAATTTTATATATAAACAAAATAACAATCATAATATTTTTTCCACAACCTATGAGATTTACAACATACTTAAATATAGAATAAATATCAATTTGGCAAGACAGAACAAAAATTATATAAAATAAAAATAAGAATGTTAATCTTAAAAATGATTAAAAAAGAATCAGAAATAATGGAGCATGCAGTCATATAATAGAGATGTCAACTATTATCAACAAAAGCAAATTAAAAATTTAAATATGTCATGTTAATAACATACCTATATTATGTGTATCAAATGATGTGAATATAATGTCATTATGTCACCTATTGATATTTGATTGAAGCTTTTACACTAAAACACTTCAAAGCATATTCGATAGATGGCAGCGCCTAATTAGCATTTTGTTCATTAAAAAATATTAATTTTATTGTCTATGAAAAAATAATATGAGAATGTGTAATGACACTATGTAAAACAATATGGAGGGATAAACTGACATTTCATAAGTAAAATAAGCTAAATAATTGTTTTACTTTGTTGCAATATTTTTACTTCTATGAAGTAAAATATTTTGAAATTTTTATCAGGTAGCTACATAATTACTCATCTAATGGCTAGGTACCACAGTTTGACAACACTGAAGCCATAAATTATTTAAAATGTGTCAAAAAATTTCAAAATGGAGGATTTATTTTTCCAAATATTTTCATTAAATCTTTATTTATTGAGAATAATAAGATTTGAATAACATTTATATGTATAACAAATCAATCTCCAATTATTTTATTACATTTTCATACCGTAATACCAAGATTCCATTCAACGTTTACATGAGTAATTTTGTTTCCAAAAGATGGCTTACTCTATTTTTTGAAAAATTTGTATGAAGATCTTAAAAAAATAAAGTTTTTTAAATAGCTCTAAATATATTAAAGTTAATATATCAAAAAGTATTTAAGAACACTCTCTGGAATTTTGCGCGGCTTTTCGCATATTAAAATCTGACCTTAAGGTCTGTTTTCTACGATTGATGCTCTTTCAAAAATATAAATAAATAAATAAATAAATAAACGGACTAAAATATTATGTAGATAGGCCTCCTCGTGTTCACACCACTTCTTCCTGTCTCTGGTCATCCCCATCCCCTCTGTCCCAACGGTACGTACATACAATTAGAGATGGGACTAACGGCTTAAATTCAAAAACGTTATAGCCATTTCGTTAATTGAAAATAACGTTAATATTAAAAGCTGAAAGCTATTTTAAAAAATTTGGTATCTGGGAACCTAACTTTTTCCTAAAAAAAAAGGACGTTTCCAAAATTTGGTACCTATCTGGGAACTTAACTTTTCCTAAAAAAAAGGTCCTTTTCTCAGTTTCATAATATTACCTGACATATACATAATAGGGGTAGGCTATTATTTCCCTGACTATTATTTTTATTCAACTATTATTTATAAATATCGTTACATACGTTATTTTTATTTATCTATTATTTTTATCAGCTGTCGTTATAATGCCCATCTCTACATACAATGTCGTCTACCAACACTTCATCGGCCATCTCTAGTCCGTCAGAAAATATGATAAAAATCATATAAATTTGCTTTCATCAAAACTTTAAAACTACACAAATTGGAAGAATTAAGCTTCATTTCCAGAGTTCTATAATATGACCCAGCTGATTCATCTGCCCGATTACAGGGAGCTCACTGTAGCGTAGTCATTCGAATCCATACCGTGTTTACTAATCCGAAAGCCTTTACGATGTGATAAGTGTAACCCAGTGCTTTACCCAATCAAATAATTTATAATAATAATAATTAGATTCAAGTACGCAAAACCAATATAACTTTAATGGCAGGTAAATAACTAGCCAGTGCCTAAATATCCTGTCTACACGATTGTGTTGCCAGATGTGGTATTTCCTTTTAAATTCAAATCGAGTACCCTGCCTGTTTAACAGTTCTAGAATAGAATTTCAAATCAAGTACCCTGCTCATTTAAAAGTTCTATAATAGATTATCGGGTCATTGTTGTTAGGTAAACCTGCTCATAAGGTAGGAGACGAGCAAAAGAGAAGAAATTCTAATGACTGAAATCTTTACATACCTTATGGGTAGATTAAGATTTACAGGCTATACAGTGACAATGAATGACACATGGCGATATAAAACCCTACTTAAAGTTCATATTATTACAATGACACATAGAAAACTGTTTTGAGAAGAGAAGGAGAGGTTTTTGAAACCATAAGAGAAGACAAAAAATATACTTGTCTTAGTAATTTTGCATTGAAAGATGACGCAAGAATTTATTTCGATCAATTTTGACGCTATGTACCTACTTTTTTATACGAATTTTACTATTTACATAAATATTTAGGTTCTATTTTTTGATGTTGATAGTGTTTTAGTCTTTTTGTTGATTATTCTACTGAATTGAAATTTCTTTTAATGAAAATTCAATTAGTGCAGTCTGTATTTTTTTATTTCAACAAGAATAGTCACTTTATTGTTGTATCTTTTTATAGCGTTGTTTTTAATTGTGAAAATATTTTATGTCTTGTTAAATATTATTTATACTCGTGTTATTTCTTGATTATATAGTTTTGCAATTTATAATCAATATCCTATTTATATTGATTGGACAATTGATTACATATTGTACTTTACAGTTATTGTGAATGATGTTTTACAACCTGTTAAAGGCAAGGCAATGCCGTATGCATATAAAGAAATAAACAAGGGAAAATTAATTCAAAATATTTAACTACGTAGAACTATGGCGCGATAAACAATGTAGTCGATTTACATAAGTGGGATTACACTTGTGTTTTCATTCTTGGAAGAGTCAATATTTCAGCGATTTTCTTTAGTTGTCAAGTGACTTGTGCGCATTTTGAAAACCGCAAATAACGAAAACGTTCAGATTGAAAGTCTCAAAAGTTGAATTATAATCAATCAATACAGCCAACATGCGCAGGAGATTACTGTTTTAAAAAAAATCGTGAATCGAATCGTATTTTTTATACTTACGGGTTACATAATAATTAACATGTTAACGAATATTCAACCAGGCCATTATGCCCGACCTCAGGTCCGCAGCTAGGTACAGAGCACAATGCTGCATATGAAATTAATTGTATTATAATGCATATTATGTGATATAAAAACAGAGCAAAGCTTATTGGGCGAAACTCTATAATATTGCAAAATACATAATTGTAGTGCACTAGAGAAAAGGTGTTAATTCGGTAATAAGTGTTTATTAGTTTTTGATGGAATGCTAGACTTGGTTGTATTGTTACGAAAAAATATTGGTCCCAAATTCTTTTTTTTTTTTTAAATGAATCTGTGCTCACTCAAAGTGAACACAAATACACTCCTTGACTCTTTCACAGTAAGCTACTTGCTTGTGTCGTGAAAGAGGAAGATGGTCGGCACCTGGGATCGAACCACGACGTCCGCACCAAACAGTACGACAGCCGGCGTTGTAACCGCTAGTCTACCAACCACTTCCTTCTTATGCCTTATACACAGATTTAGATCCTATTGGTCTAGCTATTTGGGGTCTTACATTTTTGATCAACAGATCCCGAGTTCGATTCACAAATAGGTTAAAATAAATAAATCAGTAGGTTGCTCACAAGTAGGCCCAGGATAATTAAAAAGATAATATTGTTGCCAACGTAACAGTGATCATACTAAAGCTTCGTTTACCTAGGATACCGGTGCTTAGCGGACGTAATATTAAATAAACGGTCAACGAATACGGTATCAGTTACCGCTTTCTAGGAAACATTGCCATTAGGTTTACATAGACAATGTTCATTGTTCATAGCTGCATCTTTATATTACTGTCAATATGTGGCCGATTTCCTAGGAAATCTTTGCTAAAGCCAGCCATCGAAACTATAATAGAAAACGGTCGAAGGCCGTAGTGATTCAAATTTTAATTATCCAATAAAAATCGAACGAGGTTGGTGTAATTCTATCATCATACAGTTGATAAGTTATCATGATTAAAAAAAAATAGAAAATCTATCCTATTTGTTTCCAAGAAAATGACGTAAGTCCTTATTAAGACTGATATGGTAGAGAATGTTTCTTCATCAAATTAAGATAAAATGTGATTATTCTTAAATGAACTGTGAATAAAATGGAATTTTCACTGTTAAAAACTCAATAAAAATACAATAAAAAATAGGCAAGGACATTTAAAAACACCTAATCACACGTTATAAATTTTAATATTGAACGTAATCATATGAAAAGTGATACTGATCGTGACTTTAAAAAAAATGCCAAATATATATATAATGAGGCATAAAAATCAATTCTCACTTATTAAAATACTATTCGAATGAATGTATAAAAACCTTGATCAATCATTTTATGGATCATTTTATTTCTAATGCAACTTGATCCACACCGTCTCCCAAGAAATAAACAAACCAAAACCTTGGGGTCGTGTTACGCGCACGCATCATTCAGATATTGCGTATTTTTTTACTCATAATCATAAACACAATGTTTTTTAAAGTGAATCTTTCCCCACTTTACGAGGAGATGACTCTTCTGTTGAAACAAATTTGACTGGCCGTTACACTTGCGTTGTGTGTTTGTCGTTCGACAATGGTCAAATTTTTCAAATGTTTCTTACTAACACCAATTGAATTGTTTTTTTTTCTATCTCGCTTCAATCAATCATTCAAAACAATAAGATGAAAAGAGACAAACGAAAGATAAAGAAACCATTGAAATAAATGAAGTGGTTGGTAGACTGGCGGTTACAACGCGGGCTTTCGTACTGTTTCGTGCGGACGTCGTGGTTCGATCCCAGGTGCCGACCATCTTCCTCTTTCACGACACAAGCTTTCAGTAGCTTACTGTGAAAGAGTCAAGGAGTGTATTGTGTTCACTTTGAGTGAGCACAGATTCAAATAAAAAAAAAAATGGCTGCACGTCGAAAACATAATATTATGGTATTCGCAACAAAAGGTTACATGCGTTAGTCATTATTTCTAAGTTGCTTTCCCAACAGACATTGTCCTGTGATCTTTCTATGAATATTGAATTCGAACTCAAAAGAATGATAAAAATGATTTAACCGATGACATCTGTTTTAAACCACGTATTTTCCATTCGAATTCTGTCAATCGCACCAACTATCAAACAACTGACGGTTTGTTTCAAATGACAATTTGATTTCAAAATAAGATTTATTAACTTTTCGGGTTTTAATTTTAAAAAAAAGCGCTTCAATGTTTATACTTAAACAAGCTTGAAAAAATCCATCAAAAATCTGCGTGCCAGTATTTTTGATGTCAATGGTTGCCAGGTAAATAAAAATTGCGATTCTATAGAATTTTTCAAAAATGCTTTTCTAATTATTGTATCTCTTTTGTATAACCTGTTGAATATTTTATTTGATCATAACACATCATACAGAATTTTAATGCTTTTATCTACCATGTCTGTTTATTCTTGTATTTTTATATGTTAATTTGTAAATGGCTAATAAAGCCGTAGAAAGAGGAAAATAAAATAAAAATAAAATGGCGTTGTTGTATTGAAATTCGTTTCATACTAACATTAATATTAAATTACATTTATATTATTATTTATTTGCAATCCATTTTTCGTTTTTTTTTAGTTATTCTGTTATCCGGAGCGCAGAAGATTCCAATAAACAAAAAAATATAAAGTTCTGTTCAGCCGATGTCGAGGTATAAAGGTGCGTTCGCACTAATCCGAATTTTTTTATATCTTTAGATTAAGACTATCTGCGATTATTTTTTAACGGTGTCACTACTTTTCCTCCCCCAAATAATCGGAATAGCACCGCGAGGAATGGTTATAAATTAGATTGAAGAGAAATCTAGCACAATATTTACACATTTGAAAATATCGCACCCAAAAATTATAGTCGAAGAGAGATGTTATCCCAAAAAAGCAAACCAATTTAATAAGCAAAAATCCAGAACTCCAAAACTCCAAAACGCATACTACTAACCGTTCTTTCGCAGTAGGTAGATACCAATGCGACATCATCAAGAAAAACCCATGACTAATAATTCTCTCTATAAAATTTTTAATGTAAGACGAAAGACCATAAAATTTTACGGCATTTATTTGCAATATTATAAAATCTTAGCTGACCATTTTTTTTTGTCTGTATGGATGGATGGTCACGAAAGGTGAGTGTTTTATTTTGTTGACCAACACACTATATTGTAACTTGAGAACATTGTCGGGCGGCAAAGGTGTCCAGTGATCCGTTCGATTCTAAATAATAATATCTCGCGCATCTTTTTTTATTTTAATGCACTCGCTTGTGATAATATTGCTCACTTGTGACGCGCCATAATTGCCGCAGCAGTGTCAAATAATTCTCTTCTTAACGCTTACGAAGCAATCATTAATTTTTGACTATGTCTAGATTTTTGTGACCTTTTTTCAGGACTAGATCTTAACGAATATGTAACAACTAATAACTCTAACAATAATTCATTACTGATGTTCGATTTTTAAATGGAACAAACCACTACAGGCTTACGACCGTCTTCTACTGTTATTTCGAAGGCTGGCTATTTATACCATATAAATAAATATTGTGGAATAACAAATCAATTGTTTTATTTAAATTATTTTATTTAAATAATTCCACCAAGAATGCACGTTCAATTCGTTAAGTTACAAGGTAGTTGGAAATTTTACTGCCTCACTAGACATGGTCTGTTCTGAGGCAGTACTAGATGTTTACAAATGCTAGTATAAAATATTACCACGCATAATATGGCTTAACCCGTTAAATGGAAAAACAAGCAAGAAATAAACATTTTACAATGTAAGATATTCGCGATCTGATGGATGAAAGGTCCGTGCCAGGCGACGAAGGACGCACCACACCCCCCAAAAACAACAAGTACATACAAACAGCACAATACTTTAAGCAACACAAGGACACATCCTTCAACACCCAGAGAGTTCTGCGGTTTACCTATGGAAATTAAAGAGCAAATCATTTGAGCCTTCTCGCCCTTTTTCTTTGAGCCATTGCGTTACTAGATCTCTAAAATGTTTGCCGTCCCGTGCAATTCTACTCTCTATGTCGGGCAAGACCCTATTGTAGAGTCTCGGTGCATATATTACTGTGTTATAATTATTTGCTACATCTATTGAATGAATCGAGGAAATTATTGTTTCTTTATCCACCAATATAAGGTAGCATATATTATATTATTAAATGACACTGACGTTAAAGTATACATCATTCTTTCAATACAATTTAATATGCCTACATTAGAAACTGTTTTTAAAACAGTTAAAGTTTTAGTTTTAAACAATTTAATTGTGTAATATTGTAATTCACGAAAATGTAAAGTGCATGTTTGTCTGAATTGGCATTGAAAGTATCTGTAGGCAGGTATGCGATTAAATTAGTTCCACTAGCCGGAGGGCGAGAATGATTTTAATCATGGAAGGATTAAGTTAACACGACTGACAAAACGTTGCAAACATAGCGTGTGAATTTACATTAAACAACTGTGTTCCTTCAACACTTTATCAAACATGTTTTGCTAATAAAAGACGAGAATTTGTCGATGAATAACTTGGTCCCAATTTGGCTCATTTTGACATCATAATAGCTGTACCGCGTAGAGGAATGTATCCCCAAAGTTAATTAATAAATCGCCTCGAAGCATTTGAAATGTGGATCCATCGCAAAATGCTTAAAATAGCCTGGACCGACATGATCACCAACGCAGAGCCAACACTACCAGACAATTATTCACCTCAATTAAGATTGGTAAGACTGGGTCACATAATGAGAGGTGAAAAATACAAGGTTCTGCAGCTCGTCATAAAAGGGAAAATAGAGGGCTGCAGAGGAGTCGGAAGAAAACAACTTTCCTGGCTCCGAAACATTCGTCAGTGGACCGGACTGAGAACTGTGGGAGACTTATTCAGGGCAGCTGAAGACAGAGAGGCTTTCTCTCAAGTGGTCGTCGACGTCGGGGGACCCGATAGGACACCGGAAGAAGAAGAAGAATAGCAAAATAAGTGTATTAACTTCGTAAAAGTTCACTTTAATTATTGAAAAAAACTCAAGTTTGGACTGACATTTGAGTGACAGCCATTTGGAGTGATCGTTAATGGAGGGCTTAGGCTTAAAAGAAACCTGAAGAAGAGAGACATGGAATATAATATGTAAAAACTGAAAAGTGAAAAGGCTGCCAGTATAAAAATAAGCATTTAAAATCAACCTCACAAATATTTTAAGGCTGTACTGCACAAACCTGGAAGTTTAAAAGACCAATAGAAAAAGCCTTCAATTTATTTCTCATTTTACCTTCAAGATATTCACGTTGTATAGGCTTCAAACTGCGCAGAATACAATACAATAATTTGATACTATTATTAAAACACCGCTCCAGGGTATATTAAACTACTGATAGGCAGTGTCTAAAATGATTTTTACATTACCTACAACACCAAGGACATATTATTACGTTATGATCCTATCTTACGGCACCGTTTTAAATCTGGCCAATTGTGTTCATCGTTAAATCTTCAAGGAATCAACAGCCAGTGTTTTTGACCGATTGTAAGACTGAAGAGAGAAGAAAAACTCGTTTGATTTCCAGAATCCGAAGCAAGTGGATCGCGTTATAAGCCAGTGCGTGCGAACCTTTGGTCCCTATTGTAATGCGCACATTGGGCACCTGATGCTTCTTTATCAGATGGTCGATAATTTATGAAAACCCACATTCTTATACTGATGAGTCCATCCAAGCGGTGTGATCAACATCTTATTAGCTTTATTTCTCACCATATCTTTCTGAGTTATGTAGAATCAGGCAGATCTTTTATCAGATAGAAGACCGAACCTAGTAGCAAATATGAACAATTCCATAACTTTCTGGCATTCGTACAATCAGACTGATTTTTTGTGTACGATGAGTGATCAAGAATATATAAGACTTTGATAGCTTTTTACGCAATTAAAGACAGGTAGTCGTACTTTCATCCAATAAAAACGCTTGTAAGTCAGATGTCACAGATGGATGTGTGATAAGCGGCTGTGACCCGCCTTTAATTGTGCAAAATACAGAAAGCAAAAGCCGTCGCTGGAAAAGCGGAGAAAGTGTTTCTGAATAGTAAAAGGAGGAAGTATATTCCCTTACTAAGTGTTAGGTGTCTCCAAGATACGTCTCCAAACCTTCCTGTCGCTTCCAGCTTTCAGTTCCTTTGCTCCAGCACCCTGCAGTCTGCAACGATATCATTCAACTAGAATTGTAGCAATGGCCAACTGATTGATTAATTGTTTGATTTTAGACACAGCTTGATGGGTAAAAATGGGCCTTGTTATTAACTAATTGTTCAAAATAATTGAGTTGAAATAACTGCAGTTTGTAGTTTTTCCATAAATACCATGGAGGTATATGGCTATCATGAATTCCAATCTGCAGTGATCTTTGATATTTGGTTGTTACTCGTGCTAGGACCGGACTCAATTAAAATAGATTTGTATTCTATTTATATTTAAACGTGTAATTTGCTTTGTTTTTTGGCCGATGAAATATTATAGGAAGTTGTAAATTTATTTTAACAATAAATTGGTTAAGAGGATTTTTCTTTCAGAACAAAATCCGTAGACAGAAGTCTAGGAGAGGGTTAATTGAGACTGGAAAACACTTGCTACCTCCCTGTGTACCTTTTGAAGGGTCGTAAAGGAGTGAGAGAAATGATTGATTGCTCTAACTAAATACTGTAAGAGTCTGCATGGTTCAGATTTAAGGAATTGTTTCTGTATTTTTTTTTAAGAAATTTACGACACTAAAATGGTGGTATAAGAATCGAGAAAATTGTACGAGTAAGTAAGCTTGTTATTCAGATTTTTTTAAAGTATAATGATATCGCCCAGGAATTATAAAAATCCAAAGCAAATCTTATGAGAACACTCGTAGAGGACAAATAGAGGGTGCGGAGAAACGAAAGAAATGAGAGGAAGAAAGATTTATATGGCAGGAAGGAAAGAAAAAAAAGGAAAGACATTTAATCAGCGAGAGCTATTAATTACCTCATGCTGGCCGTCCAGGGCCGCTATAATCTGAGATTCTACAGGACTCCGAGGAGACATAAGGAAATGTCAAAACAAAATGTCTAGCTAATTTATTATTTATTCATTTGCTCTCATTCTAAAATCCAAAGGATCCTTCCAACAATTGGAGGGGGAAAAAAACGGTAGTCAAATTACAAACGCTTTTAGTAGGAACGCCAACCTCCGTTCTCCCCAACATAGACAGACCTTTTACCAAGTGATTTATTTATTTATTTATTTATTTATTTATTTATTTCTCTCTCTACGCAACAATTGTTGCTTTTACATTAAAAATATATTATACATTTTGTTACGCCTTGGATAAGATGACATAAAAAATCACAATTTCACATTAAAACAAACAAAAATAAAACCATGCAAGAGGAGCAAACACAAAGGCCTCGCTGCCCTGAAGATAAAAGGAAAAAACTTAATAGTATGTAGGTAGATACACGAGTACCCACCTATATAAATTTGTACATAAATAAAAAATTTGATAATAAAAAAGAAAAACATTGATGCATGTCGAGGTCTCATCCACGAATTTAGTTCAATTAATATACAATTTCGTTTGAACAAAGAAATCTAGCGACATAATGCTTCGATTAATGAAACATGCAAAAAAATCTACTGATATTTTCTTTAAAAACTATGGTTAACACTCGGGCGAAATTATTCTATAGACGTAAACAAACATTTTTTCCCTTCTTTTGTTCATAATATGCATATTGCCTATATCTTCTATATTATAAAAATGGAAAGCTATTTTCCGTGGTCATTGCATCACGCCTAAACGGCTGAACCGATTTCGCTAATTCTTTTTTTGTTGTATTGGCTTTTATCAGGAGCAGGTTTTAATGGAAGAAAATAATAAGAAAGTTTCGTGGAAAATTAAAAAAATTAAAGAAAACTCTAAGTAGGTAATCTTCTTAGTACCTACTTTTAACAATATAATTTCAATCTAATTTTGAAAAAAAATGTCTTTAATAGTTGGTGCGATTGACGGAATGTGGACGGAAAATATATGACTTAGAATAGATTCATCAGTTGATATTACATTGGTTAAAAGGTACCTAATTTAATATAGGTACAAATTACAAATTAATTTTCATAATTAGGAACACAGGACAACGTATGTCGGGAAAGCCAGTGTGTTAATAATTTTGAGACCTAGTGGTGAAAAGGCGCAAGCTGTTATGCTACTAGGTATTTATTGTGAATCAATAAAATAAATAATAAATAAATAAATCTGTAGGAAAATTACAAAAAATATAAGATTTGAAAACTTGAAAAAAGACTTATGATTAGTCTAAATCAATATCCAAATAAAATAAATCTTTATTACGATTTACGTGCTTTTTATGAAGGGAATTCGGTACATAAATAAAACTCCAATACCTCGAAAAAAAGGAATAGTGTCAACTAAAAACCTTCGATTCTTCATTCAAACCTCATAATCTGGAAATTCGCCCTTGGCGAGGTCCAGAATACCCATGATTTCTCTTCTTGTCGTTACTGAACAGATATGATGCCTTAATGTTGACAAGCAGACGGTCAATGCTGACTTTTACATTGCGTACTTTATACAACAAGAGCATATATCTATCCAATTGTTTTTTTTTTTAATAAATGAATCTGTGCTCACTCAAAGTGAACACAAATACACTCTTTGACTCTTTCACAGTAAGCTACTTAAAGCTTATGTCGTGAAAGAGGAAGATGGTCGGCACCTAGGATCAAACCACGACGTCCGCACCAAACAGTACGAAAGCCGGCGTTGTAACCGCCAGTCTACCAACCACCTCATGTTAGAAATATGTTAAAAATATAAAACATATGATAATATGGCGTGATGATTATATATATGGTAAATATATATATGGTAAATGGAAATCTGATATTAATATGATTTATTTCTATGAAAATAAAGATTGAAACTAGCCCAGAGATATATAAATATGAGTTCTTAACACAATGACTTGAGATACATTAACAAACCATATTTGTTGCATTGTTTAATTCTTTAAGAAAACAGATTGGTACAGTATTATAATGTATTATTATTATTATTCAAACTAGATCTACTCTAGTTGTACTGCAAGTAGTTACTTTGAATAGAGGCGATATCTCTCGACATATCAAGGACTCTCTCTAGACATTATAATGTATGTAACTGTACAAAACCTTTACATATTATATCCTATGCTTTTATAATTTAGTCGATATCTGTTGGCAGTTGGCGAGCTAGAAAACTGAAGGAAAGGAATACGGTCATCTAAGATCTTAATGTATCGATCGATGTTTCATTGGTGACTATTTTAGCGGAAATTTTAATTTTCTCCCTGTAAAAGGCAAGATAAATTTACTACGTTTTATCTATATAATATTTGCCTTGAACACTGACCCAATGACTGATTGATGTCATTAACGCCGCTATATGGCGCGCCACTCGCAACTTAAAAGACAATTTTTGTTCTTCTAATATAATATGGCTGAGAGCAGTGACAGCTGACAGTAACATAATATTATTATGCCTGGTGGATGACCACTTTTTTTCAAGGTTTTGATGTAGAGATAAACAATTTTTCGGGTTTTTTCAAAACTCCCATGCGAAGTCAGCCTTAAAAAAGCAGAGTTGACCAAATCAGGAAATTTTTAGTCACAGCGGGACGGACTTCATAGCGAAGAAAAGCCTTACTAATGCAATGTGTGCAATAAAAAATTTGCAGACTCAAGAATCACACGCGAACTCATAGCGGAGAAAAGCTATACGAATGCAACAATTGCGATAAAAAGTTTAATCAATCAAATAATAACTCCTGATAAAAGCCATTTGAATGCAAAGATTGTTATAAAAAGTACAAGTTTTTTTTTATAATTAAGTGTTCTATTATCAAGTGCTAATAGCTGAGAAAAGCCATACGAATGCAATGTTTGCAATAAAAAGTTTACACACTAAAGTATTTTTTTAAAGATTCTCATGTGAATTAATAGCATAGAGAAGCCATACAAATGCAAAGTTTGCATGAAAAAGTTTACAAAATCAGAAACTAACACACACACGCGATCATATAGTTAAATACCCACATGCTTAAAGCTATTTGAATGGAAAGTTTGTAATTAAAAGTTCAAGTTCTTTTTCAGTTTTCATAAAGAGTTAAAACAACCAAGTATTTTGAAGTAGCTATGAGAAAGCAATGTTTGCAGGAAAAGGCCATAGATGGGCGCCACGGGCGCCTTTAAAAAACTAGTTACTAATATTAATCCATTAATAATTTTTGTGATTTCAATAATTATATTTATGATTGGCTAGATCCAATCCAATCCAAACTCCCTTTAGACCCCACTTAGGGGCATAGGGAGGCAACAAGAGCTCTCCATTGCGCTCGATCTTGCGCAACGTTAATGACCTCCTCCCACACCATGTCCAGATTCCTCAGCTCTGCCTCGAAGGAGCGGAACACAGTATGAGAGGGTCTTCCTCGTCTCCGGGACCCTGATGGGAGGAAGAACAGCGCTCTCCTCGGCCAACTGTCATTCGGCATCCTTAACACATGTCCCAGCCAAGTCCATCTCCTCCACATAATAGTAGAGGTGATGGGCTCACGCTGGGTGCGCCGGCGTATAGCGTCGTTCGTGATGCGATGGTACCATCTTATACCCCAAATTCTCCTGAGGCACTTCGTTTCGAATGCAGATACTTTTTGTGCCTGGGCCAGAGTCAGGTGCCAGGATTCACACCCATACAGGAGAATGGGCAATACACACGCATCAAACAGTTTACATTTCGTCTCGACACTAAACGCCGACGCCTTCCATATCTTGGTCATGTTGTTGAAGGCGCCACTTGCCATACCGATACGTATCGGGAGCTCAGCCCCGAGGTCACCAGTGGTGGTAATGGTTGCTCCCAGGTACTTAAATTTATCCACCCGGGAGACCTGGTGACCATCGATGGTTATCGGTAGCTGTTTATCGGGGCAGGCATTATTCGCCATGAGCTCCGTCTTACTGGCATTGACTCGAAGGCCGAGGTGTGCTGTTTCATCGCAGAGTCTTGAAACACTGCGCTGTAATTCCTCCACTGTCGTACTGAACAACGCTAGGTCGTCCGCGTACTCAAGATTGCACAGTTCGCCCATTAGACCATCTCTCTGTGTTATCGGTATACCTCTTGCTCCTTTCATGGACTTTCTCAACAGGAAGTCCACGACAATTATGAATATAAAAGGAGCTAGTACGCAGCCCTGTCTGACTCCCGTGGTGATCCTAAAAGCTTCAGTAGGACCACCTGGCGTTTCGCTACACTCGGAGTCTTCATACAGGGACTGCACCATTTTAACTATCTTCGGAGGTATACCGTACAGAGCTAAAATTTTCCATATCGATGGTCTATGTGGGCTGTCGAAGGCCTTTTCAAAATCTATAAAGCAACAAGCGACTGGAGAGTTAAACTCCTTGCACTGCTGAAAGATGCACCTGGCACAGAAAATTGGGTCCGTGCAGGACCTTCCAGGTGCAAAGCCGCATTGTTGCTCTCTCAGGACAGCCATGACAGGCCCCCGAATGCGGTGTAGTAAAGTATCTGAGATAATACCTTACCGGGAACACTCAGCAGAGTAATTCCACGGTAGTTTCCGCATTCAAGGGGGTCCCCCTTTTTAAATAATACGCCTTTTTAATATTACAAATTTATAAGCAAGTTCCGGAAAAGCTGCAAATTGACAGAATTAAATTTTTTATTCATACTTCTTCTTTTTCTCCCATACCCGCTTCCTATTTGGAACGTAAGAACATAACAAGTCCTCAACATGCAACCCTGTCCCAATATTTGAGAAGATGTAAGATGCCAAGTCTACAGCCATAGCGAATACCAAGTGTGAAGAAGAAAAAAGAAAAAGAGAAATGATTTTTTGATTTAAAGGACAGATGAAACCGAATTTAGTATAGCAGCATTGAGCAATTCTACAAATGATGTGTTAATATCGATTTGTATGGCTAATAATAATATTATTATATTCTCCCACATACTTACAGATGTGGATGTGATTTGCATACAGGTCTGGTGCGGATTCCATCTAGGGATAAACAGATGTCGAACCCAGCGACAATCACGTTTTTGACATAAGTTATTTTGACAAATTGACTTAAGATCAAAGATACGCTGTGGTTAAACGGTTTGAAACGAACACGAACTGCCAATCAATCGTACACACGATGATACAACAATGGATGATAAAATTTCGTGAACGCATACAAAATAAGAGTTATATGTGTACCTACGTTGTTTTGTGGAGACCTCCACTAAAAACCGGAAAAAACCTATATGACAACAACTTCAACATCACAGAGGCGTGGAGATTGAAATGGAGTGAAGTGGCAGTTGCTCCTTCCTTTCCCAGCATCACTGGAAAACCTCCAGGTTTTGACCTTCCAAGAAGAATGTGGAGCGCGCTGAACAGGATACGCACGGGTCATGGAAATGTGGTTGGCAGAATTCTCCTGAATGTGACTGCGGACCAGATAGACAGACGGTGAGCCACGTTGTGTTTGAGTGCAGCCTCCGATCGTGCAAGGGAAGCATTGAAGACTTTTGTACACGAAACGAGACAGCGACTGACTTTTTGAAAACAACTGACTTTAAATTTTAAATACTGACATATTTTTAAGTGACACTGATATACAATATATCTCAACTTTTTTTGTAACTAATTATGATGTGATGTAATAGATGACCATACGATAAATATACCCCCATTTTATGAAGAGATGCCGCTTTTAGTTCGTAGTACATAATAGTTCAATGACTATGTATCAGAATGTAATTGTAAATTTGAATCACACCCAATTTTGCGTAAATCTCATTTCAATAAAATGTAGGTACACATGACTCATATTTTGAGTGCATCGTAAATTTGGGCATATAAGGACAAATACAAAAATGCCTTTTATGTAACAAGATTGGTCACCTCAAGGGCAACATTAGTTTGAAGAAATATATAAATAAATAAAGCTTTATTGTGGGATAAAAAAACAATTTTTATACAAACATTTTAAGAGTCAAAGGGCGGACTTATCCCGAGGGATCTCTTCCAGCCAACCCAAATATATATTTATTTTAGCCTCGACATACCTTTGAGCTGTTGTGAGTATGATTTATTATCTTTGTATGATAATAGAATTATAATTACCTGAAACAAAAATAAAACATTGTTATTAATTTTTGTGCTCATCGAACTATGCAGACATAAGAAGAATTGTTTTTTTGTCAATTTTATATCAATAGGAGTGCATATTTTTTCTTCCCTTAATGTTCATTTTACCTTAATACAGCTAGCTGGTTGTAAAAGAGTATTTAATGAATGACTTACGAACCTTGGCCTCAGTGAAAATGACAAGATGTTTAAAAATAAATTCAGAAAGTTTTTTAAAATAGTAATTTTCAAAAAAATGTGTGATGTACCCAAGTTCCTTTGAAGAAAATGTATTTTGGATGAGTTCTTTTTAGAGCAAAAAAAAAACACTAAGTATACAAACTGGAAATTTCGCTCTTAAGAGTGCTGAAATCTTTATATAAAAAAATACACAAAAAATAATTTTTACTTCAATATTTTTAAAAATATTCAAATTTACACCCTCAATCGGCATTTTAAAACCGAGGAATACAGACGTTTCTTTAAATATTGAATGAGTTTTTTTTTCATTAAAAATATTGAACCCGTGTGGGGTTTCCGGCTAAGAATAGCACCTCTGCTCTTTTTGCTGTTTTTTTTCGAGCATCCTGTAAGAGGCAGGAAATCGAAAAATCAGATCGGGACCGTGAGGTTGACCACCTCACGTCATTAAACCTCAACCGGTTAGAAAAGGCACAATGAGCCTCGGACGCCTTCGAGCGCAATGGAGAGTTTTTGATGCCTCTCTATGCTCTTGAGTGGGGCCTCGGTCTACCTATCGTTGGTGGATTCTTGAAACCTGCTATGTGACCAAAATGCCAAAAATGAGTTTTGGGTACCAAAATGATCTTCTCGTCAAGGCGCATCTACCAATGAAACCCACTATGTGATATTGAGGTGTGAAAAAGTTATTAAGGAATTTAAAAACTACTATGTAGGTACATTAGTTAAAACTTTTAAACAGTTTTATGTGTTTCCTGTAGAATTTTGTTTATATCACATAGCAGATTTCAATAATCCACCGACGCTATGTTATTGAACTAAGTATCCAACGAACTATCGTGGTTTGCATCTTATAAAAGTTAAAATATCGATTGATTTATGATCGTTTAAAGTTTTTTTTTTCAGCTCAGGTTATACGCAACACTCGAAAAATCATTTTTTAAAAGTAGACCCTTCCCCTAGGAGAGTGTCTTATATTGAGAAGTAAAAATACAGCTAGGGA
Organism: Mystacides longicornis; assembly: GCA_963576905.1. Taxonomy (NCBI): domain Eukaryota; kingdom Metazoa; phylum Arthropoda; class Insecta; order Trichoptera; family Leptoceridae; genus Mystacides; species Mystacides longicornis. The sequence goes on from OY756428.1 coordinate 26,763,539, forward strand.
CCCTTTTAAACAAAAAAAAACATTATTTTTTATAAAATGATGAGAAAACATTACTTTTAGAACAAAAATATGATGAAAAATTATTATTTGCTTTTGTTGTATTGTTATCATCCGAATATAAATAGCAATTTTAATGAATTCACATGGCACATCGTTAACCCTTTTTAGCTTAACAAGTAAATAAAGCCTAAACCTTTTTTTTTATTACTGAATAAACATTGATTATTTAAATAAGAAAAAAATAGCTTATTATTAAAAGATTTTTTAAGTAAGAGAAATATGTGTGACTTGACTTTGTTTGAAATGTACAGACAGTGGAAGAAGCAAAGAAGTGTGTTTTGATAGAAAAGAGTGAATAATTTTAAATTTGAAACTGAAATGTATTAAAAAAAACTTCTACAATACAAGACATTATGATCAATTGTGCAGGATGAATCAAAACGACCTCTACCATCCAACAAATAAAATAATATAAATAAATTTTCAATTAAAAAATGATGGATTCAAGTTTTTGTTCGTTTTTCCGTAGTATAAACGAAAAAACCATGTAACATCCATTTGATTATTATTTAAAACCGAAAATTCTGTTCATATTTTCAACAAATTTTATAGTTTCGTCCCAAAATATTATAATTTCACTTTTGTCAAATGACTATTATTTTTAAACATGTAAGAAACTACATTTAGTGCATTGGAATTTTAAAAACTTATTATTTGCAAAAAATGACAAAATACAGCCGTACTAACAGAAAGCTATTCATCGAATAAGCGCAGGGTAAGCAAATCTTCCACGACTGCGTCCCAGATGGATTGTCAAACCTAGGTATAAGAAGTACTATGATATTTTGACATTCCATTTGGAACTTGCTTATTCTGCGCTTATTCGATGAATAAAGTTCTATTATTACGGCTGCTAAACTTTGATGTCATGTCGTAGTAAATAAACGAACACTGGGTGAAAAAGGGTTACAGCCTGTTATGCGTCCTGACGCCTACACAAAGACGTCCAATCGTCTGACAACAATGCCGTTAAAATGAGATGTTTATTTTTGTCAACAATATCCAAAAAGAAATTCATTCATTAAACATTAATGTTATTTCGTGCGTATTAAAGTGGGTGACAAATTATTATAATGTGAAGAAGAGGTTGTGAGTCACTGACAGCTGATCTCTTCTTTGTTATTATTTCCCAAAATAGATATTACAATTTTTCAAAACAATATCGCTACAATACATCTGTTTAGAATGACGTATATTATCTTATTTTGAGGACGCGTATCGATAAAATCAAAAGTCAAATGAGTATAGGTAATATGGAGTTGTGAAAAGGTTGGTGGCCTGGCGCTTACTACGCAAATTTTCGCACAATTTCGTACTGGATGTCGCGGATTAGATCCCATCAGGTGCCGACCATCTTCCTCTTTCACGACACAAGCTTTAAGTAGCTTACTGTGAAAGAGTCAAGGAGTGTATTTGTGTTCACTTTGAGCGAGCACAATATATTAATTTAAAAAAAATTAAAACTTAGCCAATTTCTGAGGTTCCACTCAAAATTTAGAAAGAGGTCAAAGAGGTTTTAGCACCACTTTCCTACAGAATATATTTTAAACTTTCCCGCTTTTCTATATAAATTAGCAATAAGTGTAGGTATGTAGGTAATTTCAGTAAGGAAGTAGGTACCGTATCATTATTATTCTACTTTTTACATAACTTTTTTGAGTTCGAGAATCTGCAAAATGTAAAATGAGAATTTGTTTATCAATCCTGTTTTGAAATAGGTACTTGCATCTGAATACTAAAAACTACAAATTTCACAAAAAACTACAAAAAAAATTTGTACCTTATTAAAAAAAAAGTAAAATGCTTGAATTAATTGAGGAATTTCACACTAAAAGAATTTTATATACAATTGGAAAACCGGATCTAATATAATCGATCTAACAATATTTGACAGACAACTTATAATTATTATAGAACGTATTTGAAATGATATTCATGTCAGTCAGTAGTCGCAATAATAATTGACATCTGTTTTCTATGTATGTCATAGAACGTGAGTAATCACTGACAATAGACAATAAACATTTTTATCTTTGGTGAAAATTTTTAAATCATAGAACACAAAATACAACACAACGGCAACACCGCCTAATTTGTTTGACACGGAAACGACAACTGCGACATCTATTATTATTATTAGTTTTATTCTTAAATCTTCATAATAATAAGTCAACAAAAAAACTTAAAAGTAGGTAATAATGACAGTTGATCATCATTAAATTATAAAATAAATAAATATTTGCATGAAATTCGCGGCCAAGTGTACACCGGTAATTATTTTCGAGTTGTTTGTAATAAAAAAAGTAATCGGATTCGAATAACGGGAAGACTAATAATATTGTTTGTTTCCATTTTCAAATTAATGTTTTCTTTTGACGAAAATGGCGAGACACTGAAACCAATCCATGGATAAAATAATCAATAAATATTTACGGAAGAAAAAAAATAATTTTAATTATAGCGACATGTGTCCAATTGAGAATTACCACAATGGCAATGTTTTATCGCAATCAGTATTATAAACTTCTAATTGGCAAATACTATAGCGTATTTATATGATTTCACCATATACCTACCGTTTTATTTAAGTGCCTATTCATCCAGTGGAAAGAGGCTAGATCCCATTTTACAGACGAAATGGTATTCTTTTTTTCTTTCGTTCGTTATAATCCATAGTTTAATTAACCTATGTTCTTTCTCCCATCAGGGTATCGAAGACGAGGAGATGTTCGAAGCAGAGCTGAAAGATTTGGAAATGATATAAACGCAACTACAACGCACAGGATCGAGTGCAGTGGAGAACTCTTGTTGCCTCCATATGCCCCTAAGTGGGGGTTTTAAGGGAGTATTGATTGGTTGGTCGTTTGAAAATAACGTTTCTACTAATAATTACATAAAGTCTACTAATCTATAATAATAAAGGAAAGTGCCTGACTGACTGACTGACTGACTGACTCATCAACGCACAGCCCAAACGGCTAATCGTAGAGAAGTGAAATTTGGAAATCAGGTAGGTCTCAATACAAAACCTTCCACTAAGAAAGGATTTTTGGAAATTCCACCCCTAAGGGGGTGAAAATAAGGGTTGAATGTTTTTCAAAGTATGCGAATATCTCGGAAACTAGACATGGTACGAACTTGAGATTTGGCATATGAATTCTTCTATAGAAATGAGTGTTAGCGTATTTGGCAATTTTTCCAAAATTTAACTAAAAGGGACGAAAAAGGGCACATATAAAAAGGGATGATTTTTAAGTGCCTCCTAAAAAGTTTAAAACTGGTTTTATCGAAATTTCAAAAAAATGATTTCTTCAGAAAGAGTCAAATTATACTATTTCGTTTTCAAAAGATATCATTAATTAGAGGGTAGGGGGTGAGGGGCACTTTTCCAACGTGTATGTGTGTGTATCCGTCCCCTCTTTATAACTTTTGATTCGCTTGATGCACAGATCCTAAAATTTCAGAAACTATTGAATACTTTAAGCATACAAAATTTGTATACTCAGAATTTTGAATTTTTTTTTCAGTCAGGGGTTATCAACCTTTGAATTTTTATTTAATTTTTCCATATATCTCAAAAACCATAAAATCTAGAACCCTAAAATTGTGTATGTATATAGAAAAATACAATATCTAAAATATAATTTAATGAAGAAGTTCCAGGATTTCTCAAACTTTTTTTATAAAGAAAAATATTTTTTTTATGACAAATTTACGAGTTTCAGTGCCTATATTTCAGAATTTTATAAAAATATCGAAAAACGCCGAAACGCTACAACTAGATAATTTATTTTTCTATAAAAAATACATATATCATAGCAGTACATCTCAAACTTTTCTTAACAATTTTTGTAAAAATTTAATTTATTGACGACATCGTTTCATACAATAAACATACATACACCGCGAGCTGGTCCGGTGCAGCGTGTATGAATATATAGTATATATACGTTACGTAGGTAGGTATACCCAACCCAACCTACTTTCTCCAATACACGTGACGAAACTATTGCGTAATCTATAATAATAATAATATAGTTTTGAACTAGCCGACCCGTCAAACTTCGTCCCGCCTTGGAATATAAATAATATGTTCGAGATTTTATGTATAACTTTAAGTTGATTTCAGTTTAAAGTTATTTAACACAGACGACGACGTGGTCCTTATATTATTGAATTTGAATTAGTATAATGATACAATTCATTATTACCTTTTTAACTACTGTAACCGCTGCATCTGTTATAAAACATATCATTATATTATTTACTATAAGCATTCCGTGAATCGTATCATTCATCAAAAAACTGATTCCTGTCAAACGCCTGATTTAATTTCAAAATTAGAAAAAATCTAATAATAATATGGAAGTTTTATTTTTATTCCGTGCAACTTTTTTCTTTCATAAGACCCTTCAGACAAAAGCAAACACGACAAAAAAATGGGCGATATAAGTTCAGCTGTTCTCATAGGGTAAGAAACACGTAGAATGCCGATTCTGACTAGCGCCAACCGGCGCAAAGAATGTTACTATGCATTTGAATGGGGAAACCCACAGAAAAAGCAGGAACCCGCTTCCCGACATGCCCATTTAAATGCATGGAAACCATAGACAACAATCTTTGAGCTGGTCGGCGCGGATCGTAATCGGCTTTCAACGTGTTCTTACCCATACGATGACCGCGCAAATTAGCGTTCCATTTTTATATAAGAGATAAATAATACACTTTCCGTGAATTCAGACAAACACTTTACGTACCTACCTACTTCAATATATTTTTCGTACCATGCATCCTGTACAGCGATTCTGAATTGTTTTTTTTTACGATCGACATTAAAATCATTATGTAGGTACCTACCTATTTTAGTAATTTATTATCTCTACTAAAATAATTTACGGTAAGTTCACGAAAAGAATCTGGATTGTATTGCAATTCTTTATGTCTTGATCTGTCAAAATATTTGAAGCCATTTCATAAAAACACTAGCAAAAAAAAAACTATGTGAGTAATCTTGCTTTGAATTTATTGCGTAAACCATGAATAGCAAATTATGAAGTCAATAGGTAAATTATTTTATATCAAATGTAGTAAAAGTGCAAAATATTAAATTTTAAAATTATCTACACAATCCTCACATCATTTTAGGACAGATCGTAAATAATTGTTTTGAAAACACTGGCAAGTCAATGACCATATCATTTCGTCACTGTATAGTGCGAAAAAATTAACTGTCCACTGGAACGTATAAAAAATAGAGACGAAAGGGATAGCAATTAGCCGGATATTATGACCTCCTCACACACCATTTCCAGATCCCTCCGCTCTGCTTCGAAGGAGCAGAACACGAGGAAGACCCTCTCGGTATGAGAAGATCTTCTTTATCTTCGGAACCCTTGCGGGAGGAAGAAAAGCTAATATCGGTGTTTTTATTTTCAAAAATTTATAAAATTCGTAGAAGTCCTTACTAGAGCCCGGCCAGTGCGTAAATTACCATGGGTACAACGCATGAATTATGCTTACGTAGGCGGTATAAACAAATTGGACTGACTCCGTTGCCGGAACGTTATTGTTCCAAAAATCGCGGAAACTATCTGCATCTTCAGCCAGGATGATATATGACGAAACGTTGTTTTATTAAACTTCCCTTACTTACGAAGACCAGCAAAGCTGCTGTTTTCCTCTATATAGTCTAATAGTCTATATAACGAAATATTATATAGAATTACTCTCCATAATTTACCTTATGCTTGATAATCAATTTTCTAAGTTGTAGAATTTATTTTGTGATTATAAGGTGTATTTCTTAAGTGATACTTTAATAAACAAATCAATGAGTTATCCAAACATGTCTCTTTTTACTATTCGGTATCCGGCAGGATATTATTTACGCCGCCGGACAGACCGGATATCGGATAGTTACCGATATCCGTTTCATCTAATAAAAAATATAAACAGTGGACAGTTAATTTTCTTCCTACTCTACATTGTCGAAAATTCGTTTATAGTCGAACGCCAATTACTTATACCATTAGAATACTGAGGTTGACCACCTCACTTCCTTAAAACTCAACCGGTTAGAAAAGGCACAATGAGCCTCGGACGACTTCGAGCGCAATGGAGAGTTCTTTATGCCTAACCTATTCTCCTGAGTGGGTCCAAGGCCTCCCGTATTATGGGGTGGTTTGGGGGGAACCGCCACGGGCTTGATTTGTGTGCGGCTGGCTTTTTGGCAATCGGGCTAGGGTTTGGCTTTGTGCGGATCGGGTTTGCTGCGGTTTAGTTTCCTCCGGGCTGGCTTGCGGTGAGCGGGGGGGCTTAAAAGGGAGAATATTACGTTATTATAAAAATGGAGACCTACTTTACGTGGTCATCGCATCACGCCTGGAGGCCAAGTCGAAATATTAACGACAGCTCCAACGTTAACAATTTGTTGTTATTTCCATAGAGATAACGTAAAAACTGTTGTTCAACGTGCGTTAAACAATGCTGTTCCAAATTCCGAGTCAAAAAAATAATTCTGTCAGTTATTCAAAATTAACGTTAAACGTTACCTCAAAATCTTTGGAAGTATTACGACGCTGCTATTATATTGAAGACGAAACGCATTTTTTTTTTGTTTGGAAACCATTTTCAATTTGGTAAACGTTAACGTTCGGAACGTTAACAGTTTTCACGTTTAACGTTATTTATTTCGACCTGAACGGCTGGACCGATATCGTTTATTCTTTTTATGTCGTGTTTGCTCAGGATAAGATATTTATGAACTAAATTTCGAACCTACGACCAGACAAACAACAACAAATCAACGTGAAAGATATAAATTGAAATGTTAAAAAAAACATCTGTAGCTTGAAAAATGCCCAAAGCAGATAGAAATAAGTGTTTTAAAGATCACTAATTTCATTGCTTTTCGAGACCTGAATATTTTTTTATTCATATCCAGCAATATAAAAATTGATTTCAAATAACGTCATTTGATGGAATAAAAGTTATTCGAGTTATTTTTTGGGATTCTCATAGAACAATGTCAGTCAAGTTAGCGAAATTTTTAAGTTCGCGGGCTGATTCTATTTGTATAAGAAGCACATATTTTTTAAATACAGATTAATAACGACAAATATAAATAAACATATAGTAATTTAATGGAAATTTTAGAATATATATTTAAAAAAAGAAATGTTGATGATGTTTCTTATTATTATTAATTTTGATGCGAATATAATTAATTCTGCATTGTTTAGGAAGAGAAAGCAAATACAGTAACACGTGAGCGAAGCCACGGGTAACTAGCTAGTAATTACATAAAGTCTTAAGCTTTGTAGGCTGATGAGATGCTAATGGGACCCTTTAAACAGCTTTAGCATTGAATAACTCATCTTCTTCTTTACGATGTGGCAATTCACTCTCTCTCGAGAGCGATCTATTCGAAAACACTTATATTCGTCAATTATTGAATTCTGTATTAATTCTGTATAATGATGTACCTACTCCTCTTTTATATATTGTAAACAGTAGGTAATATTGTCAATGCATCCGATTGCCTCGCAAGGGACCTATGGGAGATGAATAAAGATAATGATATATATAAAAAAAAATAAGTTAGCCAATTTCTATACAATAGGGTAGACAAATTTTTTAATCAACCGGTTTTGTCCAATCTGAGACAAGCCAACGGGTAGAATATTCAAATGAGAAACGCCGTGAATTGAACCCGGGGCTTCCCGATAATGTGGTCATTTAGACTACAGAGGTCATTCGATTTTTATTTGAATAAAAACATAAATGAAACACATAAAACATAGGATTAAGCCATTAATGCCCACACGACACGACGATAGTTGTTACCGAAACAATACAATAGACAGACGGATGATCAGCTGGATTCTAGGTTGATTATATTGTTATTATTTCTTGCGTGTAGGTGTGGTTCCAATACAGAAGACGACAATCTAGCAATAAAGATGTTCGATTATTTTTTGTGCGATATAATGAATTTATTCACTATCAATAAAACACGTTGCCATCCAGATGGATTGCCGACTTAAAGAATGTAAATTTCAAAAGACGTTAAACGTCTGAACGGAGTTCCTTGGCACTTCTTCTCCTGCTGATGTTTTGAAGACTAGTTTAGTGTGATTATCTTTAGGTTATAACAATAATGCGACTCTGCAAATGATCAAGCTATCTTGATTTATGCGCGGGACGGGGTTAATATTTATTAGTCAGATCCAGTTTAACATTGATGAAGATCCTATACAAATGTTTGAACTTTGCTAGAGGAGACACTATATCCACCTTGGCTATTGTAGAACTGTATTAACACTATAGAGCTGATCATTTTCTCTAACTAGAGCACTTAGAGATCTATCGAGAGCTTTTTGAAAAAAAAAATGTAAACATTAATACGCGGATAGCCACAAAAACCATCTCAAAATTATCACGCGTAAATTGACATCCGATAGAGCGCTAGAACGAGAATTCAAGAACTTGAGTGGGACTACTAGAGCGCTCTTACTGTTGTATACATCTCCAGACTCAAAATACAACCATTGCTCTAGTTATATCAACTCTAAAACTCTATCTAAAAAAAATATATGGTGGATTGGCAAGTTGCACCTAACTGCCACTCATGTTCTATGTATGTATATGCAGTTAAACATCCCCTTGAATATACACTGACTGAACATAATATCCTTAAAACAGATTACATTTCCATTGATTAATTTCTTAAGATTTACCGAAAGTTCTTTTATCTTGTGGTCCCATATTATATTCTGTTGTTTTTCTCACACAGTAACTATAGAATGCTAAATAGTGCTATTTTATTAAATACTAGTGGTCGACTAGTGCTCGAAATTCCACCATAACTTGATTAAATTATAAGTTTGAACGTTATTGAGATTCCATTGTCAAAGACTGAGCGAGCGCTATTTCACAATTTTCCTTCGATTGATAAGATAAGTATGTAAAAAGTTTTTCCTATTCTCAATTTGTATATTTTAATAAGTATTAATCTATTCTCAATTTTACCACAGAAAAACAAAGGAATATATGCGTCTGTGTCAATGTAAAATACATCGGAGTGTGTGTAGGCATCCTCTAATTAGCGAGTTACGTAGGCGTCTCAGTCGTAGGTAAGTAGGTACGTAATAATGCCTTCACGGAAACGAAACAGAACGTTCCTTTGAACACACACACAGTAGTGTCACACAGTCTTATAATATATTAGATAATTAACTAACTTATGAAGCACGAGGTATTTCCATCACACATTATTCAGAAGGGAATACTTACTAATTAAAACATTTCTAACAATAACAGTGTTCATACTTACCCGTTTGCTACAGAAACTTTGTGAAATCTGTCTTTTTCTTGCACTACTAGGTAAAAAAAAAAGTATTTAAAAAACGGGTATCCGCTTATAATCGTTAAGGGAAACAACTTCTTATTTGAATTTAAAGTAGGTACCTGAAATATTGAAAAAAAAATGAATATTGAGTAAGTACCTACTTGTATATCACTCACAGTATACCGACTTTGGTAGCCTTGTGGTAAAGGCGCTTACTTCTGACTACGGGTCAGAATCTTACGTTGAAATTTCCAAGATAATGAACCTTATCTTTGCTGATATTTGAAGTATATTCTTTAAACCCAACACAGTTTATAATCATTAAAAAACACGTCAACGACATGAAGGCGGTTCAACATCGCCGAACTAACGTTTCAGTATTCAAAATGAACGCAATGAGCATCCAGAAATATAGAATCTTATAATATAAACGTATCTGTCACTGATTCATTGACTGATTAATGTCATTAACGCTTTTAGTTCCTGCGTTTACCATAAGATGGCGCCACTCGCAAATAAAGAGAAATTTTGTTCTACTAATGTGGCTGACAGTAACATATTATTATGACTGGGGGCTGAGCACTTTTTTTTAAAGTCTCGATGTGGAGAAAAACAATTTTACGGGTTATTTAAAGACTCACAAGCGAATTCAGCAATACAAAAGCAAAATTTGCAAGAAAAGGCCTAAAGAGGGCGCCTTAAACTAGTGTAATATGTTTAACTAGCTATAAGTATACTAAACAATTTACCTCCAAATATTCATGCGATTTGCCACATTGTGTGTACGCCCAAATAGGTATTTTTATCAAGGACTCTCCAAATAATCATTTTATTATGTCCCATCCATATTCATCATAATAACTCCTATATATTTTGGAAGTGGTGATAGGCGGGAAAGTAGGTAGGTACCATACAAAAACTTCTTTATTAGACAATTCAAATAACGACGGAATCCAGAACAAAGCTGCAACACATCAGGTAGAGCCGGATCGGTAAAGAACACTGCACCTCCGGAATAGTTAATATAGCTACAGGAAAGAACAGACTGTTGCGAGATACCGGCATACAGATAAACAGGCTTTGCGTAGTGGGATTCCTCCGTGTGCGGCTGCCTGTGGGAATACAAATGAGAAGTGGGAATGCCGACAATTCCAAGGATTGGGTATCGAGTTTTATTGAGAAAGGATGTCTTCAAAATGTCAGACTGTGAGAATGTCAGACTGTGAGACAATTCCAAGGATTGGGTATCGAGTTTTATTGAGAAAGGATGTCTTCAAAATGTCAGACTGTGAGAATGTCAGACTGTGAGACAATTCCAAGGATTGGGTATCGAGTTTTATTGAGAAAGGATGTCTTCAAAATGTCAGACTGTGAGAATGTCAGACTGTGAGACAATTCCAAGGATTGGGTATCGAGTTTTATTGAGAAAGGATGTCTTCAAAATGTCAGACTGTGAGAATGTCAGACTGTGAGACAATTCCAAGGATTGGGTATCGAGTTTTATTGAGAAAGGATGTCTTCAAAATGTCAGACTGTGAGAATGTCAGACTGTGAGACAATTCCAAGGATTGGGTATCGAGTTTTATTGAGAAAGGATGTCTTCAAAATGTCAGACTGTGAGAATGTCAGACTGTGAGACAATTCCAAGGATTGGGTATCGAGTTTTATTGAGAAAGGATGTCTTCAAAATGTCAGACTGTGAGAATGTCAGACTGTGAGACAATTCCAAGGATTGGGTATCGAGTTTTATTGAGAAAGGATGTCTTCAAAATGTCAGACTGTGAGAATGATTTGAAGAACGCTTGTTTTTCACATATTTTTTACTTCTATTCTCACTGACATACAATTTGTATTAGAAGTTCTAAGAACAAGGTAGAATTAAGGACAGAAGCAGGGTAAAGAAACGCCCATGAGGTGATCTACCTGGTCACAAAACAGATCTTTTTAAATTCAAAGTTGCCGATATTCTTTAGAGTTTTTAGCTACGAATTCTAAATTCTAGAACTGTGTACCTATACAATACACTATGACTATAATATATGCTTGAGGTGGTTGGTAGACTAGCGGTTACAACGCCGGCTTTCGTACTATTTGGTGCGAACGTCGTGGTTCGATCCCAGGTGCCGACCATCTTCCTCTTTCACGACACAAGCTTTAAGTAGCTTACTGTGAAAGAGTCAAGGAGTGTATTTGAGTACAGATTCATTTAAAAAAAAAACTATTCATTGATTGAACTGTTCTTTCTCAAGCTAGAGCTAGACCGCTCTACCTTGATCTTGAGTGGTTTCTGATAGAGCTCTCTCTAACAGCTTTATATTTTCTAAACATAACATTTTTATTTGAAAAGTATAATATCTCATTGTATGACAACAGTCATTCCTAAAAAAATACAGAATTGTATTGCGTATAGATTACCAATATCGTGTCCTTCACTGAGTCAATTTCACATTAACTTAAAAATGCCCAAAATTCGCACGATTTTAAGTAAACTATCATAGAGTCTAGTCATATGAATTGCATAAATTTAGAATCTGATAAAACTCAAGTAGAAGTGACAATAAAGCCGTATTCAATTGTTTATTCAAGTGGTACGTAAGAGGAAACATCACTTGAATGTATTCCGTAGACAAAAAACAAATGATGTTCTTACCGGATAGAAGACACTTGGTATCGGTACCTACTCATTGCGACATGATGTCAGTTCGTTCACAATCAATAAAACAATGGTCGTGGTTCAATGGCCAGCACCTGCTAGCTCACAAGGTTTGGTCACAAAATGATTAAGTACATTATAAAGTTTTGTGTGATTTATCTTAATTTAGTTGTTGAACTTATAAAATTGTATTATTTGTGTATCTGCAATAAAAAAGCTGCTAACCCAGGGTAGCCCAGAACTCATAGTATATTATAACAGCCTTTTCGTGTAAAACATATCTTTGCATAAAAATTCATAATTTTACGATTAAAATGAATTTATCCTTGGAATAATTATAGAAACTTTAAAATGATATCGACTATTGGAGCTTTTTATTATCTGCTTTAGAACTACATATTCAATATTAATCGGTACTTTAAGGGGGACCCACTGAAGTTACGGACCTCAAATTTTACGTGCTTGTGTAGGAGCATAAGACCAACCCGTATACCAAATTGTATGAAAATCGAAGCAATTTTTTTTTCTTTTTTAGCCCTTTTTCTACAACAAGTGAAATTTTGTTTGGATACTTTAAGAGGGTTCCCCTGAAGGTACAGATCTCAACATTCTACTGACTCATCTACATCGAGGGGCTAACCGTTCTACCAAATTTTAATCAAATCGGATAAGAATTACTATGAGTTATGGGTGCGCACACATTTTTGGCGTACGGGTACGGGTATTAGTACTTTTTACCTTATAATTTTTACTCCAATTTAGAAATATTGACAGAAATTTTCAATTGGTGCGGATGCAATATACATGGTTTAAAACAGACGCATCGTTCGGAATCACATTGGTCAAATGTTAATTAATTCATCACCATAAAAATTAGAATTCAATATTAATAGTTAGGAACACAGGACTAAAGGATTTAAAAACGTTATAGCCATTTAGTTAATTGAAAATAACGGTAATATAAAAAGCTGAAAGCTATTTTAAACATTTGGTATCTGGAGACCTGACTTTCTCCTAAAAAAAAAATCATTTCCAAAATTTGGTATCTGTAAACGAGACTTTCTCTTGGTATCTGGAAACATGACTTTCTCCTAAAAAAAAGGTCGTTTCCAAAATTTGTTATCTGGAAACGTGACTTTCTCCTAAAAAGAAAAAAGGTCGTTTACAAAATTTTGTATCTAATATAAGTATGAAAAATATTTCCCAGAGTAGAATTGGTGTAATGACATTTATAAAAAATATTTCGTGTGCACTCTCTATAAAGAAATAAACACATAAAACCCGTGTTAGACCAATCCTGACATGTGAGTCAAGAGCCGATTCGACAAGGAAGAAGAGCCTCCGACTCACAATAGAGATGAAGTTTCTCCTCCTCATTGCAGGAACAACAGGAATTTGATATTTGGAGAACCTGCGATGTCCAGGATGTTGTGCTATGGGGTGGATCTAGAAAGCGCTTCTGGAGAGATCAGGTAGAGAGAGAATATCCTGAAAAGATTACATATATAGCTAGATAGCAGCTGACTCTAAACCAACTGGTAGACGACCACCAGGAAGGCCGCCCAAGAGGTGGAGGGATAGTTGGACATCCGCTTCCCAGGAAAAAGAAGATCAGTGATAAGATAGGGCGTCCTAGCTGAAGAAGAATAAGAATATGATTTCGTGTGGACATTAACGAAAATAATGCGGTGTTCAGACGGGGCGATGTAAGGCCAGACGATTTCGCTTGCATAAAAAAAATATCGCTCGGTCGCCCATTGATCGTCTGATGTGTTCACACGGGTCCACCGACATACATTCAATCTGTCAGGTGCGCTGATTGTTTTAAAAATGGCGGACGTCGAGGTAGAAGTCGCGGAGTAATTGGTGTTGGTTGAAAATATTGTTTTAGACGATATAAAAAGACTCCTAATTGAGGAAAAATAAAAATAAAGCGCAGATATTGGGTGCGGAATTGGATTCTAAGGAGAAATAAATTTAGAGCAGTGCTGTCAACTGTCAAGAAACAGAACATACGGACGCCGCGCATATCTGCGCATGCGTGAGTCGTTCCACCAGATACAAAAGTTGAAAGGCGTTCAACTTGAGACGATATCGCTTTCAACCATTTTTATCGCTTCAGATTTATCGACAATCTGTTCACACGGTTCAATTGGCTGGCGATATTTTAGTGTCCTGGCGATATTCGCCTCGTCTGAACACCGCATAAAGATTTACGGACGAACTTATCGGTTATACCAGTGGTTCCCAAAATTTTAATTTCGCGTACCACACGCGAAATTATAAATCAGTAGCGTACCACTGAACTGTAACCGTTAAAAAAACTTTAAAATGGTAAAGTAATAAAAACTGCAACAACTGTATGACAACATTATCATTTACTAATAATTATAGGAAAACAAAAATACAATAGTCTTGGTGCGAAAAATGGTGCTACGTGTTCGAGACAAGATAGGAAATATCTGGCTCAGTTATACTTGATTTTAAGCGCAAATTGGGGTCTACGTAAGGTTTATTACATACGATATTTATTTATTATCAACATAGCATAAATTCCGCTCTCACAGAGATACATGGTTGTAAATGGAATCAGAAACAGTAATGCTTTTCTGGACAGCGATGGATATTCATTTTTAACTTATAGCCAAAATTCACACAGCTCTACTTTGTTGAATTTCGCTTGCAAACCTCCATCGCAAGATAGTTCCATCATAGATTCCTTTTCACTCACACTTAAATTTTCACCAACACTATCCAGATCCGAAACGAATGGGTTCCTTATCCAATTGAACTCCGAATAATCTGTTTTTAAATATTTTTGCGTACCACCTTAAAAATTGTCGCGTACCACTGGTGGTACGCGTACCATAGTTTGGGAATCACTGGGTTATACTATATAGCATATTATAGACTTAGAGTGTTTTCGAAAATAAAGATTTACGGACGAACTTATCGGTTATACTATATAGCATACTTCTGTCTGCTTCTATGTATATAAAAAAACATAGGTAAGAACACCATAGATCGGGTAATTTATGAGGTACTTTCTAAAACCACGTTCTATAGTGATTCGTAAAACGAAACAGTAGCGAATCTCCTAAAGTAGAAATCACTGAAGGATTTCTGTACTAAAGTCTATAAATAAACCAGCAGAATGGACGTAGGTGGTAAATAATTCAGACAGCCGATACTTTCTGAGATAAAAGCAAGCAACGTGACGTCAGTGGAGGAACGTGATTCTATTTTAGAAATACTCGACGTTCTATGCCGTGAATTTTGGACTAATTGGACTGCCAGACTGGGGATTTTCCAATGCAGATATATACATACTTGAATAGAGTAGAATGAAGTTCTAAGAATGTCACAGCTAATGAAGAATAATATGAAATTTAAAGACTGAGAAAATATTTTAACAATTTCTCAGATGATCCTAGATGGAATTTTCTTTCCCACAAGATCGCTTGGTCACACTCATTCATTACGGTTGTTAACTCAACTTTTTTGTTATTCCTTTACTCAACATTTGCACAAATGCAAAGTTTAAATAGTATAATATAATAGTTTGTAGCTTAAAATGTCGACTTCAACATAAGACGCAATAGTTTTCAATTTCAATGAAAAAAAAAACAACTAATGACCCTAACAATTCATTACTAATGTTCGACTTTTAAATGGAACAAACCACTACGGGCTTACGATCGTCTTCTACTGTTATTTGGAAGGCTGGCTTAGTGTGATCACTTTACGTTAACAACGTCCGCCATTAGGTGGTAGGTAATGTTTGTCTCCGAAACTCCTAATCATGAGAATTCTCAACATGTTCAACATTTCGAAAAATCTCATGTTTGCAACAAGTGAAAATTTAATAAAAAAAATGAAAAATAGACTGCTGTCATGTATTTGGCGCCAGGATATGATTATATCCATTTTTGTTACTGTTTCATATTTATTGCCTATTGGCTTTGTTGGTGCACAACGTTCTAATTATGTCTAGATTCTTGTGACTTTTCCAGGACTAGATCTTAAAGAAAAAATATCTTCGAAAAAAAAAGTATCTTGCAATAAATCGTTATCTGACTGCGTAAAACCCTCTGTGAGACATGCTATTATGTAGGCATGAGAAAATGTCACAACAACACTATACAAAATTTCCCTTACATTCTTTTTTTTTTCTGAAATATGGTGCGATTGAATGTTATTGACTTAGCCACGTCTCCGGGCGCCCATTATTTCAGATGTACCTATAGATCCTTTTTGCTGTTCTTACTTCATTCACTCATTCAACTTGGCCGAACCACCTTACTTTATTTACTTTCATTCTTTCTAATCACAACGCTTACATTTACTCCATATTGCTTTCAAATATCATCACTACTCACTTTATCCGTCTATTTCCGCATATTAACAACGAATATGGGCTGTCTTAAAGTTAACACAAAAGTACAATTAAGACATCTTTCAAGCAGTATAAGCACACAATAAGCAGAGCCTGAAAGAAGAAAAATAATCGGCTCGGATAAGAATCCACGGACTACAGTACAATACCAAAAACTATCAATCACTTCATTACAGCAGCAATTTAGTCATGTTGACACAAAAAATTAAGGCGAAGACATATAAAATTAAAAAGACTGCATAAGGTGCGGTTAACGAAAAAGTTGTAAGGTTTCATTATATAAATTTTAATAATTTTTGTTTTACATTGATAATTGGTAATTCTATTCGATAATACATAATATCATTATTAATTACCAATAAAAAGGTTCAAATAACGCGTTGTATCATGTGAATTAATTACATCAATAAAACGATTATTGATAGGGGTGAAACAGTGATACTATAGGGGTCGTTTGTTAAGCATACACAGACACATACACGAGGCAACAACCCTCATAAACAAATAAAAAGATGAATGGGTATAAAAACAATGAGAGTTGAAATTTGAACGTCTGTTTTTTATATTGTAGGTACTAGCAATTACCAACCCTCTGTGCGTTGCCTGCAATTATTTGCCTTTTACAAAGTTGATCCATAGGTGTGAATGAAGCGTTGGTGGGATGTGTAGTTAGTCTTTTGAAAATGTCTTTAGAAGTATAAACGAAAATATAGCCTAAACTGCAACCTAATCTCCGTCAAACTTTCAAAAGGCTTGCCGTTCATGTTTACCAGTTTCAATATTCGGCAAGACTGTGTGTGATTTTTTAATACATTCATGATTCAACCAAACACTTGAAAACGATTTATTTTTTAGCGATATTTTTTCCCAATTTCCTACACAATTTATGCAAATTTCTTGTAGAATATGCACACGTTCCAATCGAATACTATTTTTTCAATCATAACCACAAATAATATTTTATTTTCTATAAGGTTCTTTGGGGTTAGTTGTTACAACCACAACTTCGTTGTGGTAACCTCGCCCTCTGTATGTTGATTCTGTGATGTCTTTATTACGTTAAGTTTTTATGTGTATGTAAACAAACAATACAGTAAAGTATAAATAAAAAAATAAATAAATAAGGTTCATCTATTTAAGTATTCCATTTCATTATGATATACGTAGGTATATTACAATCCAACACGAAGTTAGGCCTTAAATTATCGAAAAAAGGTATTTCTCAGTAATTTTAATAGAACATACAAGAATATTCGAATTATTTTTCTACCTGACTTTTTCTTAAATGCTATGTTTTGAATTTATAATTGTTACAACTGCCATTTAACTGTTTTCAAAAGATGATGTTATATGAATATACTCAATACGAAATGAGAAGAAATTTTTGCAACCAGTCACCGATATTCGTACATACTGACATTGCTTTTTATATATTGAGATAGCAAGTGATTAACAACAATTATTATTATGGTGAGTGATGACAGCAGGGTGTAGGGGTGGAGAGGAAATGATGCTAGAAGGCAGGGAGGACTATCATTGTGGGCTAGTGATGGAAGGCACTCGTGCGTGAACTTTGCGGTGTGGATTCACTTTATTACTTAATAAAAAGACAATGCTTTGTCACGCTTCCAATGTCTTCAATACGTATTGTTTTTTTTTATTCCCTTACAAATAACTTAAACAATATTTTTGTATTGAAAATGGAAATGTATTAGTTTATTCGTGATTGAAACCTGGGACCAACTCTGCATTTACATCCCGATTCCGATCCAATTCCTGTATTTTTTGTATTAAAGCATAGACAATAAAGATTGAAATCGACATTGAATTACAAGAGTAGTCAAAGGAATAAACTTACCATAATTTTAATCGAGCCTATTCTCGCAACTACATATACAACAACGTAACATGTTTCACATGCGACATATTTCCTATTAGATCGCCATCTCTTGGATTTTTTAAAGTTACGCAATTATAGAGGAATTTATTGATTTTATTACAAACTTATGGCCGTCGAACTTCATCCCGCATCCGAATCAACAATAATTAATACACAATGCAATAAATTATTAGCTAAATTTAATTCAGTTTTTTAGTCGTAAACTATATTCATGTCAAAATTATTATTTTTTGTCCTAGGTTAGGTCGAAAATCGACGGGCGGGTCAGCTAGTAAATACATAATTTAAAAGAATAACAAGATAAAAAATTAAGTAAGTACATCTTCAAATTTGTTATCGTGAGTAACGTTGTAGAACATTTTAAAATAATTTTAAAAAAGAAAAACTTTGTATGTTCTACTTTTTATTTTGAATATATAAGGTTAAAACGTTTTCGGACTACCGTCCATCATCAGTAACCTAAACTATACTAAACTAAAAACTAAGAGGATAGGTTGCTTTCTATGTTTCGAGAAGGAGGGGGATTGGGCGGGGGTGCTATTAACAGTTTAACTAGTGGGGACACAACACGACAAAATTAAATTCACTCACGAAATAGGCGAGAACAACTACATCAATTTCTTAGACATCCGCATACAGATAGAAAACAACCAATTCATATTTGAAATTTTTAGAAAAGACACATATTCTGATAATATCATTCCCGCAGACTCTCATCATCCCATACAACATAAAATGGCTGCATTCCATTCCATGGTTCACAGATTAATCTCAATACCGTTGACTAAGAATAATTATGATAAAGAACTAAGGATAATTAAGACTATCGCTAAAAACAATGGATACGATGACAATTACATTCATAAGATCCTAAAGAAAAAAACAAACCAACTAAAGATGTATAAATATCTATTTCTCAAACCACCTAGAGAAGAAGCTAAAAAGTGGAGAAAAATATTATTTGTGAATAAGAATACGTGTAACATATTAAATAAGTGCAAACAAATAGATTTCAAACCGGCCTTCTATACAAATAACAATATAAAAAAGTACATTTTTAATAATAAATCGAAAATAGATGCATTAGACAATAGTGGAGCCTACAGAATAAATTGTAATGACTGTGATGCCTTCTACATTGGACAATCTGGAAGAAAGATTAAAGTAAGAGCGGATGAACACTTAAAAGCAATAAAAAACTTTTCAATGAATTCGGACATGGCAGACCACGCAAGAGATCACGGACACCGATTTGATTTAAGTAGTTTTAAGATTTTAAATATAAGTGATAAAGGTAGAAAATTAGATATTTTAGAGACAATGCACATACATAATAACAATAATAATAACCTCCTGAATATTCAAATCCCGCCCGTAACATCCCCACTAGTTAAACTGTTAATAGCACCCCCGCCCAATCCCCCTCCTTCTCGAAACATAGAAAGCAACCTATCCTCTTAGTTTTTAGTTTAGTATAGTTTAGGTTACTGATGATGGACGGTAGTCCGAAAACGTTTTAACCTTATATATTCAAAATAAAAAGTAGAACATACAAAGTATTTCTTTTTAAAAAAAAAAAAAAAAAAGTAAGTACATAATAAAACTAATATTGCGTATTTTAATAATTCAAAAAAATATTCGTATCAACTTAAAATATTACTCGAAATTTCTTGCGGCAGTGAAAATTTGACGGCAGAAAAGAATTAAAATAGGCACCCATAGTTTATTTCCATTTATAAATAATATACCTAATGGTAGCTAGGTTTAAACCTATCAAATATGCCCATTAATGTTACTCAATGAGTTTGATTAAAATTTCATGAATATTATTGCAAAAACAAAACAAATAATTCACTAATGATATCAATAAAAACATTTATATTCCATCGCTGTGTATCATAGACAAAATATAAAAACCCATTCAGTACACATAGACAATAATTAATAATGTATTAACAATATCGTAACCCGATGCCGAAGCACGTAGGAACTAGTAACCGATATACGAGAGTTTTTCAATGCCTTAGCTATTATAGGTACCTACAAGGTACAATATAAAATAACAAGAAACATACCGACTTGTGCTTTTTTTACGTTAGGAAAAAAACGTCAAGTAGGCAGATACTTGTACCATAACCGTAGCGTAGTTAGGTAAGTATTGATCTAGGTACCTGTATTATGCATCAGTGGTGACATAACCGTAAAGGCATGACCGCAATCCAGGTACATTTGCGGCAAGTTGGTACTTGTTCTGACATCATGTTCTTATTTCAAATTATATTATGGTTTAATTTGACAGGTTCGCTTATTTGAATACAACCAATGATTTGCTTTCTACAATTTATATGTACTTACATACTTTTCAAAATTTGAAATTTAGAACAATTTTAATATAGCAGTTATTGAATTGCCAGAAAAATAAAGATTCGAAATTCAACAATATGACGCTTTGATCGCACAGCCATAAACAATCGCAAGTAACAGAGCCTCGCTATTTGTTTTGTAAGACCTGCCGAATTTTCTCAGATCTAGAACGACATTATTGGTTTAATTAATAACACACTTAAAGGTTTTATGGCCAAACAAGTCGTCGGTAAGTACCGAAATAAGTACAATAGTATAATTAAATTGTAATAATTTCTTTTATCCGAGCAAGCATAGAACTGTGGCAAGGTTAAACTATCAATCTTTTGCAATAAATCGAAGTACCTACGTCTTGTATTGTCCATAGAAAAAATGATCGATATATTATTATTCTTTTCATTAACGAATTTTTTATTTATGGAAAATGAAATGTCAGAATTCGAAGTAATTACCAGTCATTATTTTGTTTGTGTGTGGTAAATTAATGAAAATAATGATACGTTGAAATGTTTTTTTTTTATTAATGGAACGTTTTCAAATATCGAACATAAATTCCAAAATATAATATACAATTAGAAATGATTCATTATACCTACTTATTTTTATAAAGAAACCTTTAGTCAATCACCTTTTTGGCATATGTATTAAGGATGTCCTACCTTAATAGAAAGAGAAAGAAGTAGGTTTGATTTGATTGTATACCTGAAACAAAAAGAAAATATGGATATTAATAATAGAAAACTCTTTGGCTTCTTTTTTTTCTTATCTGAATCTATTTTATTAGTTAACGTATTTCTACCCAAAAACTCAACAGTTTTTTTACTGCTACTAATACTACTTTTTTTATTCTAATGAGGTTAAAATCATACTCGTATTGTATTTCTACCAGCTATCCTGTTCTTCAAACACTACTGTATGTAGGAAGGGTTTCGAATGCGGCGTGTAAGATTGAAAACCAAACTTATTGCATGCTTCAAATAAATCATTAATTGAAATTCTTAACATAAAGATACCACAGTGTCGAATTATGAACATTATGTCTTGAATCCGGTTTCAGGAAGGTGAGAAATATTCATTTGTAATTTCTACTACCTACTATCCCGTCTTATAGTGAATGTAGAGCCACTAAAGTATCCCCAAAATGAACTGGCAGTCGGGGTAATAAAACCAATACAAAAGGCGTAATAGACTGGTATTATTTACATCCACTGAAAATGGATTAGGATCCCTAAATTTTTATGCCCCGGCTGCCAGTTCATTCCGAGGATACTATAGGTACATATAGAACCAGCGTTATTTGATACCAATTATTATTAAATTAATAAGTGTTTGATTTTAAGAGGTAAATTGTATACAAATTTGACCCACACTGGGTTTACGACTGTCTTCTACTACTGTTGAAGGCTGGCTTAGTGTGATCACTTATCGCGAACAACGTTCGCCATTTAGGTGGTCGCTGATCTGGACCTGATAAACGGTGTAAGAATCCATAAATATTTTGAACGCTGTAAAGACAGTATTAGCTTTCACAATTTACCAAAACACCTCACTTACCTACATAAGGAATTGAGCAGAGGTCAAACAAACTCATCTTAAAAAACCAAAAGCCACCTTCTAGAACGAAAATAATACTAGAGAGATAAAGACTGTGCATGGTGCCAATATCACATGACTGTTGTTTAACTCATACAAACTGTGAAGTTTGTCAGTGACATTTAGTTTTTTTTTATTTATACTAATATAGCGTTAGCACAGAGACATTTTATGTTTTAATCATAAGGAAGTATGGGTATGAAATTATAATCAGTCACGTGACTACATATAAGGGAACCAATTTTCGGGTATTGCTCATCCACAAAAGCTCTCTAATGTAGGTACTCAGTGGTAAAGAAAGACCAACGAACTGAGCAGTGATACGTACAACAACTGATGAATAATATAAATTCGTTCTATTAATTACTATTATACTAAACGCTCACGAAGTATAAATTGGAGGCGTGCCATCGAGCGGTGAGATAACACAAGATAGAACTGTGGACTTTGATTAAAATATTTAGTTCCGTTGGTCTTACGTAGCTGTATTCAAGGTATCAGATGAATGACACTGCTTCAATACGATATAACTGCACGCACAGCGAGTATTGAAAGGAGTAATGATCTTGAAGATGTACACACTTGTATGTACGAAACGTGCTCAGATCATAGACCGACAATTCGGAGAAATGCCGAGTAGGAACCTGTATTTTGATGCTGAGATAAGGAATTGTTATCATGAAATGTCTAACAATACAGAGCAACCAGCGATAAAAGAACGAGTGTACTTGAGCTTGTAATCAAAAGGTAACAAATGAAGCGAGCAGCAAATCATTTGATTGGGTATTTGAGATGAGTGAAGTGAGAGTCGTGTTAAGATGGAAAAAGTGTGTTTTTGTTAATTTTAGAATAATCCAACCATTAATAAATTATTCATCTCTGACTTGGTCTTCCTGAAGGTGATCGAGCTATGTCACTTTAGTTCAATCACGCCTGATCATGCACTCCTTTCATTTTCTTAACAATATTCATTTCGATATTCTTTTAGCACTCATTCTTCCAACGTGCCCATGGAACAAGATGTCAATTTACAACGCTTTCTAACATACCAAACTATTTTTTACTATATATCCCTCATTTTTCATACTTATAGAATCTACTGAGAAGATCATCAGGTTATGTTGGAGGAGACGAAAATCCTCAATCATTTTGCATGGTTCAGGATATTCATTGTTGACCACAGAAGTTAGTAAGCGTTTAAGAGGCATTATTATAAGCCAGCTTCTTATACGTCATTTCAAATTTTATGGTACAAACTCAGACTATTCTAGTCAAAATAAATAATTTGACTAAAAAGTTTTTGGTTAGAAGTTAGAACAAGACAAGTGAAAAACTTAAGACAATACCGTAATACGGATTAGTCACAAGGAAAAGTTTTTTTTGTCAGGCCTTATGATTTAAATACTTAACTCCACAACTTCTCAATCTTTTCATATATAAAACGTGTGTATTAAAATATAATTCTGGGATCGATACACTGCGACAAAAATGCGTTGAAAGACTTAAAAGTAAAAAATATCAGAAGCATAAACGGGGCGGCGTTAAAACTACAATCAGGAAAACGTATGAGAAGAAGTCCACTTTGCAGATTTTGGTATGAAAATTTGAGAACTAGTTCATCCATTATTGAATCGCATTCCAAGGCCAACTTCGTGCAGCAATAAGGCATACAAGCAAAAGGTAAGCTGGGAATCACCTCTCAAGATGCTAGCCCCAGATATTGAATACCTTACCGGCGAAAAAAGACATTTTAAGGAAGCAGTTCGAAAAACAAAAGTTAAAGCACAATTTTAATCATATGACGAACAAGATT
The DNA here is from genome assembly GCA_963576905.1 of Mystacides longicornis. Lineage (NCBI taxonomy): Eukaryota > Metazoa > Arthropoda > Insecta > Trichoptera > Leptoceridae > Mystacides > Mystacides longicornis. Next base: position 26,787,667 of record OY756428.1, read on the forward strand.
GAATTTGAACACCGCGAAATCTTTGCTCCTCTATTCTGTATATCCGCGACATAAGCTCGGCGTTAACTAAGAGATTTTTGTATAAAAACGCGTATATTAACCCCACAGAATTCTTCGGTATAAGCTTCTCCGCTCTGACGAAATACGTGCGAATCTCTCACCGGCATAAGGAAGAATAGGAGTTATTGATATATTCCCAACTGTTCTGGTCATATTGTTATCTTGTTGGATGTTGGTGTTTATTCGTCCATACTGACCAGGCAGGTAATATACTAGTCAATACGGTCGATTGGCTGATCGGAGTAATTACCATACCAGTTGAACCTGTTTAAAAATCATCGCAAGCTAATTACTCTACTATACGCATAAGTTCCAATACGTTTCCGCATATTAATTTGCCATGTTATTATCACTGCAATCTTTTGATAAAACTACCATACTATTCACCATATTAATTATAGGAAGATGAACACGTTAATCGATTTGTTGATTACATAAATTATGAACTTTATGGTGCTCATTGAGTTTTTAAACTTCTATTTAACCAAAAGCCATGAATTAATAGACCTAAAGTCAGACTAATTGCTCAATTTCAAACTCTACCGTTCTGGATCATACAAAGACGACTATTTTAAAACGTGCAAATACACATGCTTATTGGATTTATTCAGTGTTCTTGACTGTCTTGAGATTAGAATAGGGTAGTCTATGACGAATTATGATTCTGTACGTTTAGAAAATCGAATTCTCAACATCTACTGACAATCAGCGGCTTTGAAGAAAAGATACTCATTCTGAACGGACAACAATCAGTATGATGACAAAAAGATAAGTATGAATCCCACTTATCGCATCAGAAGCGAGGATAGTTTTTCAAAGATTCTTGCAATCACAAACGATAGACAAGAAAGACTGCTGGAAGGTCCAAGGTAATGGTTTCAAAGCAAAATGGTGAAACCAAACAGATCATTTTAAGCTTAGTGAACATCTTAAAAATCGGGGTCTCGAGAAGGGTGGATCCTGCAAATTCTGTGGCCAATGAACAGAAGCACCTCACCAACTCCTAGCAGACTGCGATAAAGTAGTTTAAGCGAAACCAAGAAGTTTTGAAAAACACATAATAGCGGCAAATGTCTTCTTCGCTCTAGATCCCATCATAATTTATAACTCTCTGGATATCTTGTATATAATATGACGAAGCTGTAATTGGGAGACACTATGCGCAATCGGTGGAAGCACAATAAAGCACTAAAGATCAGATAACGCCATAAAAATGAACATTTCGTGGTGTGGAGCAAAATAGTCATTGCACTTACTTGAAAATTATATTTTACATCATTTCGACAATTAGTTGGGAAACCAGGGCTCTGTTATAGAAAAAAATTCCATCTTTTATAATTTGTTTTTGTCGATAGAGACATCCATATTAGGAACAAATCAACAAGCGCTCACGCTTTTTCATATAAAAATAACCGTTGATTTTTTTCGGTCACCGAGACATCGGATTAGAAAAAACAGCCAGCACCAACAACAATATTGTAAAGAAATTGTTTGGCAAATACGTACATAGAGTTAATCTCAAATGTCTTATGCATACATCGATTGCTGCCATTAACATTGTAGTAGAAGTTTTACAATTTGTTCCTTATATTCGCGATTTTTTTCCCTCGCGTATGGTGGCACTGATTCAAGGGCCATTTTCGTAACATCATCAGATCTTGGCATCTACTCCATGGATAATGGTAGTCAATTATTGCTATTATTTTAGTGAAGCTTATTTGAATGTCACTTCAGAAAACTTCGGTCTTCTTTATGATGTGTCCGTTTTGAGTATCTTTCTGGAAGGCTAAATTTCAACAACTTTCTTTTCATCGCTCGTTTTGTTACTTGGAGTTTTTGTATTGACCATAAAGTGGAAGTTATTAATAATGTGCAAGACTAGAATGATGCACATATCGAACGCCTATAAAATTTGGTGGTTTGTTATAATTTGTTTTAACATATGGGAATAAATAAATCTACTCCGAACTAGATAAATGCAAACACTGCACTCCGAATGTATGGATTGATTGAAAGAGCTGGAAATGAAGTAATCAGAAAACTATGTAACTTCAATGACATCGTCCGATGGGGTAGAGAATAAATAAAGATTTTGGAGGGATGATGGAAGACTATCAAAACGCTGGTGGATTCACTGGTCGTAGAGGTCTCAAGAGGCGGAATGAAGAAAAGGCAGGGACTACATAAATGGGAATTGATAAATAAATTTATATAAAAGGAGGTACCTATTTGATCTTTTAATTTAAATGGAAAATAAAAAGAAAACGCCTACTCAATGATAAAAGTACGTACTTTCTCTCCCATAAGATTTAAGTAAAATAAAATAAAATAAAAAAGGTCCCGGTCGATTGTGGTGTATACAAAGGTTACTGACTTACAGCCTGTTTTCTTTCTCTGTATCCTTCAAACGTATTACCCACTTGGTCGTAAAACGTAGCCTTAAAAGGATCAGTCCCTGGTGTGTAGGACGATTTACTCATTCCATATTTTTATATACAAAAGGATAATAATAATATAATATCGGCCATTTGTGTGTTGTTCTTGATTTTATTGTTGTAGCTATATAAAATATTTTCAGTTTATGGGCAGTAAACATCCAAAACGTAATTGGATAGTAGTTATTTTGACAAACAGTCCACAGTATTAATATGTTAGTAGAAACATCTACAATAGGTTTATCATGTACGTTTCAAAAATCACACTAATATTCAGTGTGCTTGCAGCTATATTCACATAGAACAATATCCGCGAAATTGAAAATTTTACCGGATGCTAAGTTTTAGCGGAGCTGTTAAGGAATTGACCCCACTGTGTTTCTAATGTCATTAAAAATATGTATTTATTTCATTATCACAGACCTACAAATTATATATCCTTAGTAAACTATATTTTTGTAAAAATAGAAAACGCTCTAACGAATCTATATGAAGCTTGAGCTACAGGCTTAAAGCAAAGAATAACAAACGAACCTAGCGAATTATTATCTAAGCTGGTAGTAAAGCCTGCGGACACTAATAATAATAATGTCGGGTTACGAATTTATTTGGTATTTGGTGTTGAGAAGCTAAGAATCGAAGTGAAATAGCGATTTTGTGAGGAAAACGAGAATCTCTAAGAAATAACTAGCACCTTCATAGAATGGATACAGACAAATATTTCTTTATATCTATTAACATGAACAGCTTCACAATGGAAACCCTTTTATAGGTGAAGACATATAGTCAGGATTCAACATCAGAAGAGGAGAAACTTTTCGAAACAACATTCCCATCAATAAAAAGCTATTAAAAAGCAGCTACCTATTAATTTTTTTGAAGTATTCAATATTTTTCAACTTTGTATTTTATTTTATGAATTAATATTTTTTTAAACTATTTTTTTGTTGTTTTATTGTTTTGTAATTGTGATAATATGATCTCAATAGATGAATGAATGAGTATATAGATAAATAAATATAGCATGATTTAATAACTACCTATTATATTTTTATTTTTTTTATGATTTTTGGTATTTTTACCAGGGTATCTATTTTGTATTTTGCTATTATTTTTAAATGATTTTTTTTCTTATATGTATGATTTTTGTTTTGTAATTTGCCTGATGGCCGTGTGTGATTCAAATAAATAAATAAAAAGAAAAAGTCTGGTCATTAGTTTTGATGGTTTTGATCAAAGCCACAGAGTCTATAAGTATAGAGTCACAAAGATATTGTATCTGGGTTTCTTCATTATACAGCTACCGAGAAATCGATGGTACGAGTGCCAAGTTCGGAGAAAGCCTGCATTGTCCAGCGATAGAATCAGATGATTTGACGCAATCAATAATGAGAAAATCGATTAATGTTCCCTAACTGTTACAATACAAAACAGTTTTTTTGAAGAACCCATCATTTAATATAATTTATTATATTATCATTACAATTAAAATTTAAATAAATTACATTAATATTTTTATATACTTACCTATGAGAGATTGAATGTAGCGAGTAGCTGCAGTTGCCAATAACAGTGCTGTTTTTTTATAAATAAAATGAATTTGTGCTCACTCGACACAGGCTATGCCTAGTGAGGGTGTCCAAGACTGCACTTGAATGTGTTTATTTATCTTAAATGATTTTGATTTTGTTTGTATTGTTTTTCATGTGCCATATTTGTTTGTAATAAAGTTTATTATTATTATTATTATTTAATACAAATACACTTTTGGCATATTTCACACTAAGCAAAGGCTTGTGTCGTGAAAGCGGAAATGGTTAAAGGAACCACTTTAATATTCTATTCAACTGTAAAATGCTATATTTTTAAGTTACATACTTCGATTAGAAAACAGTTTGGTTCAAAACATTTCAAACATGGGTCACCGTAAATTTTTACATAGCACATTGAAAGTTTAAAGCTTACAAGAAGTAAAATTTAATTACAGTAAACGAATATCAATTTCAAAGGCAGTTATGTCGTAATGCCATGTCAAATTTCGTTGAGATGCTTTAGAAGGTTTATTTCCATAGCCATAATACAGTTGTACCTACTTAAAAATATAACGGTTATCAAAACTTAAAATGTCCAAAAAGAGAAAAGGAAATCCATCCACAGATAGTACCTACTAAAGAAACAAAAATAAACATTACCACGATAATTTATGCATGGATCTGCAACGATTAAAATCGAACGTCAAGTCTGCAGCTTACGTGTCATTACATTTTGTATGCAGGTTTCTTATGGACTTTTTAAAGGTCCGTTATATTGAGAATTTCGTTACTTCAGGATTCGTTATAACGTGATTGAGTATGCAGTAAATTCTTATACCGAATTTCAAGACGAAGAAAAATGATATTATTCCTAAGCGTAGAGGCTGGACGCTTAACACTCCGAGGATCTAAGACAGGGAGCATGGCGTGAAGATAAGCTGTGAGAAATGGGCCATAAACGTCAAGCTGAAGCAGGCACGCCTACAAATGATCTGTAGACGGAGGTTCCTTTAAAGTTATTGCTTGTATTTCTGCTTTATAGCTCAGACTTTCTAAATGATTCCGAGAGAGAAATTATGATGATTAAAAGATGTTTAAAGCTTTGATAAAATATAGGTAAATGTTTAAAAAAAATGGTAGATAGAAGGAGTTAAAGTACAATCAAAAGAATTTAACGCAAAAATAATAAAAATTTGAGTTAGCTGGGATTAACGCAACGAACACCAGAAAACTGAAATACAAAGAAATAGAAACAAGCTCTGGTGAAGATCCAAGATAGAGCCATACGGTTGGCTTTGAGGGAAATATGAGGTTGATAGGATAATAGAAGATTCTCGATAAACTAAGACTCATACTGAGTTGTATGGCCAAGATAATGATAACAATTTGATCAAAAAAAGATTGTTTAAATATTTTCTATAGTTTTATCGTGTAATATTTGACACATTAGCCTACCATATAAAAAAAAACATTGTAAGACTTAGATTCTTATCAAAACTATTATTTTCTTTATCAATGTCATGACATACACGTAGAATGTTCTTCCACGGTTTATCATACGTCAGCATACCGCCAAAAAGATTGAAGGATATATTAATTTCACTGTCCCAAATAACTTTGATGTGAGGCAGTGGAAAAGATTAAAAATTTTAGATGGTAAAGCTAAAGTTAATCAGTTCATGGAACTCAAACCTAAAAAACTCATTATACGTGAAAAGAAGTATCGTTTTTTCAGATTTTTTTTGGTACGTTTCGTCACTGATGTGAGAACTATGGGTTGGGTATGTCGATAATCGATACTATCAGGATTTTTCGTATCACCTAAGTCCAAATACTCCAATTTGGAGAATTTCTACAGCCGCGCCGGTCACAAAATCAATACTTAGGATTTTGTCAAAAAAGCTACGTCCCTGGTTGAAGGATATAAATTGTATGTCAAATCTGTTCTTGAATCAACCTTTAAACGTCACGAGAAATTCTTGGCAAATAATGAAAAAAAAAGCCAATAAGTGAAACTTGTCTACGTGATTAGGATTGGGAATCACAATTGATCAAAATTCAGTTCACGTCGGGACCAACAATGACATTCAAACCATCGACTAACGGATCAGTGATGTAGATTCATAATTTACCGTTTGGGGAACAGAGACTCATCCCAAATTCTTGGGACATTATCTAAGCCATCATGATACTAAATTTAATTTCGAATGAAAAGGGAAATGTGTATAATCAATTCAATTATTTAATACAATAATAATATGTTAGTGTGTAAGAGAAGAATGTATTGAATGACAATTCGATGCTGGAATGAAATAAAAATGTTGACAAAATTTTCTACAACTGTGTTTAAAAGACGATAATTAATCAATCAAATCAACTTAGGGGCATGGAGGCAACAAGAGTTCACCATTGCGCTCGATCTTGCAAAATGCTTATGACCTCCTCCCACACCATGTCCAACTCCCTTAGTTCTGTTCAGTATGAGAGGGCCTTCCACGTCTTCGAGACGTTTTTCCCCTGATGGGAGGAAAAAACCCTCTTCCTCGGTCAACTGTCGTTCGACATCCTTAAATCATGTCCCAGCAATGTGCATCTCCTCTCAATACTGGTGGAATTGATGGACCTGCGCTGAATGCGCCGGCGTATAGCGTCATTCGTGATGCGGTGGTGCCATCTTATATCCAAAATTCTCCTGAGATACTTCGTTTCAAATGCAAATACCTTTTGTGCCTAGGATTTGGTTAGGTGCCAGGACTCACACCCATAAAGGAGAATGGGCAACACTCACATTAAACAGTTTACTTTCGTCTTGACAATAAACGATTAATAAAAGTACCTAAATATTATATTTTATTTACATCACTGTTGGCAAATGGGCTAACTAGGAGTTATTAAAGAATATTATAAAGAATGCTGTAGGTCAGGCCCCCCACATTATTTCCTGGGCCCCGTTGCTAAAAGTCATAATGCCCCCCCCTCTCACTACCAAAAAAAATTTTCGAGCCTTTATTACAATATACATTTTTTAACTTTTATTAAGAATATTTTAGGTAAATTTTTTGCACCTTGAGTTACATTAAGTATTCGAGTTTTAGTAAGGATCCTTCATTTTTTTGAAAATATAATATTGCATTTGTTCAGCGCGGATAGTGTAGCTTCCCAACAGTGAAGGAATTTTTCAAATCGGTTCAGTAGTTTCGGAGCAAACAATCAAATTCTTCCTCTTTAAATATTAGTATAAAAATTGGACGGCTCATTTTTTCTTACTCTTCGTGAATAGCCTACCTTGGTGGTGGTTTTGTTACTCACAGCACAGCTGTTGTAGATTCAGACCCGTTATGTACGCAACGCACTGCAAATCCAATGAACCAATTTATATTACTCTGATGTAATAGTTCATTGAATAATTGATACCTACACATAAATCTAGTCCTAGTGATTTTATTTTGGTTTCATTTCTATGATTTATTAAAATGTTCTACTTTTTAATTTATTCCCCCGTCCTTGCGGGCCCCCTTGGCCCACGGGCCCCGTTGCTGTAGCATCGGTAGCACCGGCCATGTGGGGGCCTTGCTGTAGGTACACGTTGTACAAGTTTTCGATGATCGAAAATCGAAACTATCATCGAAAGAGTTTCGAAAAAAATTCATACGAAATGATCGAACGATTCGATTGTTTGATGTTGGAACACTATTTAAGCGCTAATAAGCGCTAATTGGCGTGCAAATAGCTTTCGATAAACTCTTATTAGCCCCACAGGTTTAACAAAGTCAAGTAAGGCAATAATCTCCAAGCTTATCACCAACGTGGTAGAGGCAGTCGATTAAGTGTTCTAAGATTAAGGACTAAGCGAGATTCTATAATCTGAAGCATAGATTGTAAAAAACACAGTTCTCCATTTCATGATTGAAACTACAAAACAAAATGGCTTCCATGTCTGTTTTCGAATGTTTCTTTACTGAAAGGTGTACCTTGAGTTTGAATAGTGAACTTAGCGAGATGACAACTCAATAACCCAGACAAATCCCTATGGGAGGTTCATATTATTATTTGTAGCTATACTCATAACGGTACAACCCCATATTATTATACTTAGATTGCTTTTTTATAAAAAGGACTTTTTCTCCTGTCAATAAAATGTTTTTCTCGGGCGAAAAAGTCGGAGGAAATAATTTAGGAGAGAAATAATCCAAAAGATTTTGTCTATGAGCGATATTCTAAAGAAGTTTTTTTGTTTATGAATTTACGCGTTTTTGTGATTGGCGGTAAAGTTTTCATCGAATAACATGTCGTATATTCAAAAATTAATTACGTTCTAAAATGTGTGTGTTTGAAACAAAATTTAGTTTATGGCTGGATATAGAAGGGAGGGAAATCTTTCATCGAATAATAGACATACACATACTCCCTTTAAGGCCCCCCGCACAACGCAAGTCAGCCCGGAGGAGACCAATCCGCAGCAAACCCGATCCACACGAAACCGACCCCTCATCTCGATCGAAGTAATCAAACCGAAAAGCCGGCCCCACACAAACCAAGTCCGCCGCGGATCCCCCCAGACCAACCCACAATGCGGGAGGCCTAAACCCCACTCAGGAGCATAGGGAGGCAACAAGAGCTCTCTTTTGCGCTCGAAGGCGTCCGAGGCTCATTGTGCCTTTTCTGACCAGTTGAGATTTAAGGACGTGAGGTGGTCAATCTCACGGTCCCGATCTGATTTTTCGATTTCCTGCCTCTTACAGAATGCTCGAAAAACCAGCAAAAAGAACAGAGGTGCTATTCTTAGCCGGCAACCCCACGGCTCGAATAATTGAACACCATATTTCAAAATATTTGTAATGTTCAATCATTTTGTCTTTGTTCGTCAGTTTGAAATAAAATTCATCTAGGATTAGGATAAAAATAAAGTCACGTCCACACGATCTCGTAAATATTGTGTCATAGAAAAGTTAAAGTTGTCACCGATAAGTAAGGGATAAGTACCCGTTACCTGTATGATATCTGAAGAAAAGCGGAATAGGTAGATGGTAGTTGGTGTGTTTTCTGTCCGTATTATTCCATTGTCAACAGGAATTGCATTCCACGGCTTGAACAAGTTTCTAGAACGTTTTCATTCTTAAATTCAAATTTATATTCTATATGGTAACATTAAACCATATAGACAAGATGATAATAATAATATTGAGTATAAGCTGCCGTCGTAAAAGACAAATTTAATAAACCTATTATTTACGGTGATTCCAAACAGTTATTGTATATTTGAGCTTTCGAGATTATGATTTTCCAATTATGTTAAAAAGCAATAATATCGTCTATTTTCAAGTAAATAATTATCATGGATAATCATAAATAAAATATGTTAAGAGAAGTAGTCGATGAGGGCATGAAAATACGTAGGTAAGTTTATTTATCTAACAACAAAGTGAAAATAAATATACATATATTTTAAATTATTGACCTCCATCCAAGCTCAGATTATAGTAAAATTAATACTATTTCTTCGCATCAACTATTGAATAACTGACAGTTTGCGTTTGATTTCAAAATTGGATTAATTAACTTTTCGCGTTTAAATTTATTAAAAAAAGGCGCTTCAATGTTAACAAATAATTAGAAAAAAACCTGGGAAAAAATTCCATAAAAAATCTGCGTGCGAATATTTTTAATGTCAATGGTTGTCAGGTAAATAAAAATTGTGTTTCTATAGAATTTACACGGATGCCGTTGTTGTAAGGAAATTCGTTCCATACTAACTATAATTTTATACCATGTGATATTCAATTTTCGATTTTTCATTAGTTATTATGTTATCTGTTGAGAAGGAGAATCTAATAAACCAAAAACGATAAAAATCTGCTCAGCCGATGTCGAGCTCGCACTAACCACTATCTTTATGATAAAATGAGTTATTTCGAAACTTGATAATAATTAAAAAAAAAACTTTTATTGAACAGTTAAGAGTAATATTTTTATGGTTTTTATTCTCGCTTGAAGAACATTATTATATCTAAACTGTATAAAACTAATACAAAAAAAAAATATATATATATACAATATATTATAAAGTTCTATCATTCCATTCTAAGCAATATAAAAATAAACAAGAAACTTCATTAGTAGGTACCTACTTATATTCCCGGTGTTGACGACAACTCTCGGAGTACAGTTATTTGTCCGCGCGTGCGGAGATATTCAACTTTAGCCGCTAAAATAATAAAACCTCGATATAATGAAACGCGGATAAAGTTATAATAACAGTGCTAGGTATCTACCCGCTAAGAATGAGCTTTGCAAGAGATGTGGACTGGGCTTTACAATCTGACACATACTGCAGTTATAGACGTGGGTAAGGGACTTTTACCATGGTTTTAGTGAGTGCGTTTGACAGGGTAAAATTATTATTAAGTACACACGTTCTTTCTGAAGACGGTGAGTTCCTTTCATATTTTGTTTCGCATCGAACTGAGTGATTTGGAGATTGTGTAGGAGGAGGTCATTGATTTATGCAAAATCGGGCACAGAGCTCTTATTGTTTCAATTTACGGGGGAATTTATCAATTTTTTTTAAACTTTACTTAATACATTACATAACCAAAAAATTGATGCTGTCGTTATTGGTTTTCAATTTAAGATGATTTTGTTTTCAAATTCGACACGAGAATCCATAAAAATATTTGTGTGATGTGTTTTATAAACATCAAAAGAACAGAATGTGTCTCAATCAGGACAACGTATGATTTATTTATACCTTGAACCAACACAAAGGAATTCAGGAAAGTCAACTGTCTAAATCTCTACCTAAATAACAATCTCATATTATTTCGCGCGCTATTTCATAAGTGTCACCGAATGTGTTCCAAGATTCAATTTTTCAAACCGCCATTACAATGATCCATCCACCATCTTGTTTAGTACTTAGATTGAGGGGAATTTTATTTTTTAAGTTATGTACATCAAATAAATGGCCACCACATTAGTCATTCCTACCCTAAATTTTGAACGCAATAACCCTCTCTTCAGATTATTTAGTTTTGCTGGGAGGTCGTCACCAAATATAATACAATTATAAATGACGGGATAGAGATTTCACTTAACAAATATACGGCGATTCTATTCATAGTTAATATCATGGCCTTAATGTGGGTTCATTTACCATTTATTACGATATAATGTGGGGTGATAGGCCATTTATTCTGTTTGAGATTAATTACATGAGAGACATTTGTCAAAATGGTTACGTCATCGTGTTCTTAAGAGAAGTCTTCCATATACCTACTTATACATTATAATATTATCTAATACAATCATATGTACCTACCTACATAATTTTCCTTTTAGATGAATGAAATTTCTCTTTAATGCTTCGTTACAAACATTTCTGGTGACGGTGTTCATTAGTATTATCATTTTTTAAGTATAAGTATTTCATTACTGTAATTATGTACCAATAGGGGAATTATCTTTCTCATCTTTGATACCCTAATGAGAAGAAGTGTTCCGTTCCATGGGGGCAGAGCTGATCCTTCTGGGTTCTGAGGCGGGCCGAACTTCACGGGCTAGCCATGATTGTTAACTGAATAGAGATCGCGGTGTAGTAGAAAATAAGTCTAATTTTTTTTTTTTACAAATGAATCTGTGCTCACTAAAAGTGAACACAAATACACTCCCTGACTCTTTCACAGTAAGCTACTTAAAGCTTGTGCCGTGAAAGATGAAGATGGCCATATGAAGTATGACTTTTGAGCTCACTCAAACGATGGAATCATTGGATCATTTTTGTATGGAGATTTTTCGAAACTCTCGATGATCGTTTCGATATTCGATCATCCAAAACTTATACTAGAGCTACTGTCCGTTCTCAAAAAACGGGGAACTCACTGGAAGAAGTAAAACGGCAACTCATTTTCATAATTTTCCTTTAAAACATTCACACGTACCTACTTGTAAGCTAAGCTATTTGGTATTTTTAACAAGTGTAAAATATTTAATCTGGTTGAGAAAAAGTACATTAAGTTCATCGAGGGATGAAAATATACATATTATTTCATTAAAGTGAAAACATGTTTACGCAAGCAGTTAGATATAATAGGGGTGAAGAAGGTTTAAGGTACCAGGGGAGCAGTGCATGCAGGGGTGAAATGTGTTTTCTGGATTCTATCTTAATGGAAATAAAGGGTGCTTGAAAACCACCACGATGGTAAGTTTATTTAACATAAATATAATATGAATGAATGAACACAAAGATGTGAGCATGCGTCAGATAGTTTTTTTTTTTATCTCTGCCAGAATGCGAACCCCAGGGAAAATGACAATTGAAAAAAAACTTAAGTATAAGAAGTAACGAAGACACAGGCTAAAAACCGTTATATTTATCTAATTATTGCTTTGAAAGAATAGAAAAAATCAATGCATATGAAATGACAAAACACACAGCCTAACTCATAATAATATACTAAGCGTAAGATAAAATCGTTTTTTTTTTACTGGCCATTACCAAATGCTCCAAGTTTGTAAAAAGCTTCATCCTGTATAAACCTAATTAATTTGGAAATGTTTGGTGTAACAAAATTGCTATATCTTGTTCAATATTCTGTGGTCATTTTAATTTCTCATTGAATTATCTCAGGGTTACTTAGAAAGATACATACCCAGACCATTTAGGGCAAAAGCCAAGTCTCATGTCAAATATTTATAAAAAGAATATGATTTCTGACAACAATGCAAATATTCTTCCATGTTTCAAGAAACTCCGCGATAGTGGAAGCAGTTCCTTGCATCGCAATAAACAGAAAGGCATTCACTTGTGCTTGCTGACACTGGAAAAACCTATCATGACTCAACAGTTACGGCTTTTGACCTGTTTAACTTCTACAAGGTCTAAACGTTCCTTCATTTCATTGATGGTCTGACACAAACGCTGTAGAAGAGTTCAAAAATTCAAGTGTGGATGCCTGAAAATTAATTCATTTCTTTTCATCTATCCTCAAAAGTACTGGATAAGAATGATATAAAAAATGTCGCTGCTGGAGCCCAAGTATTTGATTTTCGTCATCTGTTCAATCGCATATCCATCGATTACCATGTTGATTGAAATGTTGTATTTTTTGATGCATTGTGGACCCGGTATACCATCCGTTACAAAAAATTCCCGGATTCCGCTTTAATATTAGCATAATCAGCATAGCATATCATAACACATATTTATAAGTAAATTAACAATATTTTACATGAGGGACAAAAAATGGATAAGTTGGTGTGTAGCAAATGAGCGGACTGTATGAACTACATGAAGGACGTGTGCTTTTCACATAGCGAGCACGTACTTCCTACAGCCTCTCTTAACTCGGGACAGGGTGGAATATTAATTAAGCTCAACTGCAACGGGTAAAAAGGGGTGGATACACCGGATATATTTGCTTTAGTTACAAAATAGAATGAAAAACTTTGTAGCAAAAAGGGTTTAACTCACTTCAAAGGTAATTTATCGGTATTTCCGCCACACTATTGAACTTGTGTGTTGTGTGTTCAAACATTACCCTCTTTTTGTACTGGAAGAATTAAATACTCTAATTTGAATAGATTGTTGTGCCCATTTTACGAATCTTAAATTCAATACTTATTTATTAGGTAACTCTTAAATACAAACACTGAGTGATTAATTTAATAGAAAATTTTGAATATCGAACTATCCATTCTGTACTATTTTTTATAATGAAAACCCTATGTCGAACATTCGAAAACGATTTTGAACATTTTAAACTGCCTTTATTATACTACTTTTTAAATTGAAACCCTTGGAACGGGTTGAAAATAAAAGTACCTACTTTGCACTGAAGCAAAAGTAATCCAGATTCGTGCGTTTAAAATGTGGAGCTTACAATCCCACGACAATGAAAATATTGTCGTAAAAGATGAAAGTAATAAGTCAGTGTAAAACAATCAAATTTATACGTAATAACTGAAAGTGATTAATAATAATTTTACAAAATGACAACATTGACAACACACTTAAATTTAATATAAATTCGTTATAAGTTTTGTTAATACGAAACGCGAATATTCGTAATAATTATTCTGTTCGTCTTCGTACTAAATTCTTAAGTCACAACAAAGCAATCAAAATAATTAGTAAAATGTCGATGTATTTGAGGAACCTACTGGGTTCGTTAATACTTTAGGAAACTTGTTAACAAACTGATAATTGGTATATTTTGGTGGATAACTTGTAATAATTTCATAATATTTAAGTTATTCGTTAACTTATTTATCTTTTAACCCTTTATGCGGCATTGTTGCATCATTGTGACATTGCGAATTTTCTCACCTGAAAAAGATAATATTATATTAAAGAATATTGGATTATGCATGAAGATGCAATCAATCATAAAAATACAACTTTTCTATTCCTATAAATTGGAACAATTTAGAACTGATAATGGTGCTAGCGACTACTATAAGAAGGATTTAGTATTTAAAAAGCGCAATGATGCACATCTGCATCAAACATAAAAACAATCTAGCTTCTTGTTTTTCCCTTTTTTATAATCTTTAACCAATATTCGTGTAAAAGTTTATAAAGAAGTACAAGAAGTCACACACCCAATGTGTCACTGCGACCAAATTAGATCTATTGTGCCATCCTTCAATTCATTCATGGAGCTCTGCTCTGAGAAGTCTCCTTGGACGTCTTTATGATGCCTCCGAAAGAGAGGTCTCGATAGGATTCCCATTTCCCGATTGCAACAATTGTTTTGGTCATGTGACCGTTTACCCCTCATATCATTGACATATTATTTTTCTCTTGATTTTACGCATTCAAGAAAAGATTTCAAATTCCGTGAAAAGTAGTTTTCTATTCATTTCAGGTGAACAAGAAGAAATTTTCCTTTATCTATTAAAAATTCAGTAAACACTACTCCACAAGAATATAAAATTATTCAAAACCGATCAATGTTGATTTTCAATTAAGATAAGAAAACACTGTTTTGGTTCGAATACAATAGGAATACCTACGCTATTTTGAAATCTGATATTCAACTTTTGCAAAGTTGTCTGGTGTGGAATGTTGAGTGAAATGAAAGGATAACGGAGTTGAATAGAAGGAAATTGGTTTAGAGATAACCGGCAGCCACAGCAACCAGGTTTTAATTATTTAACAGCGGAGTATAGTTTAAGTTTGCCCAGATAAGATCGACCACTTAAATCCATTTCAGTACAAAAGCCTTATCTAAGATGTTAATTATTATCTAGAGTTCAATGGAAAATGATATTCTATTGAATATTTTTGGTGAAATATCGAAGGTTTTTGGTCTGCAAAAATCACGCTTTTGTTTTTGATTACGAAAATACAACTTATGAATAAGATTTTAAATAATCTCGACAGTCTATGATTGAGACATGACAAAACCCCTTTTCGGCGAGATTGACATAGCTAGGCTGTTCTAATCTGTCTCCGCTAACCGACGAATTTTTCCTAGGAATAAGCTACCTTAAGTGCACGGGGGTTATTTACGAAAAAACGGTATTTATTCGATTTATTAATTCCTGGAAGCTTTACCTTATTTTTAGGTCATAAACAATTTGACAGTTTACAATACTTATAGATTGATGAATAATTGTAAACTCGACGAATTGTTAGCGATGAATAATTGTACTGACGATGAATTGTTTGCGATGAATTTTCCTAGACCCTCGAAATTCGACCATAACTAATTTAAATTAGTATAATAAGTTTGAACATTATTAAGGTTCCATTTTCAAAAACTGAGCAAGCACTATATTACAATTTTCTTTCAAAAACAATCACATCGATAGGTAGGGTCAAATCTGAAATGTCGATATGAAACCTTCGCGTCTATACAAAATATTTATCTATTCTCAATTTGACCACAGTTAAATAAAAGAATATACCTATGCTTCTGTGTGAATGTCAAATACATCGATGTGTATGTGAGTATCAAATACATAACATTACAGTAGTGTTTGTAATGTTTTTTTTTCAGTCAACCAGTCCTATCCAATCTTAGACAGGCCAATCCCGGGTAGATATTTTCAAGTGAAAAACTCTAACTCGACCGGGAATCTAGCCCGAGACCTCGTGATCTGAAGTCCATGCCTATAGAACTAGAGGCTACCGAGGTCGGTCAACCAAATGTAATATTAAAATTTAAATTATAAACAAAAAACATAAAAATATACCTGGGTAAATATGATTTGCATAAATCTGTCCAAATGCTTTATATTATTTAAAAAGTAATAAACAAGTTCTGAGTGACATTAAAAAATCCCCCATTGACTCCGAACTAATATAAAATTCCTTTGAATTACAACTTTAAATTAATGATCTCAAAAAGTTGGGACGTTTTATTGAAATAACCATAAATTGACGGAATCAAATCTGATAATTTAAATGACTGAAATTAATATTCTTTATTTGAAAAGGTCGTCCATATTCCGTATTCAAATAACGAAAGCCCACTCGACAAGATGGCGGCTTTGCGCGAATTTTCAAATTTCATTATTATGTCATCTTAAGTAATCAACTACTGAGTTTATTAACTCAAAACTTTTTTTTATTTACTAGGTATTCGTTTAATGGAAAAAGTAAAACCTCCTGAACTTTCGATCTCGTATTTATACAAATTCAAAACATAATAACTGGTAGTTCGTGTGTAAATGAGTATTTTCATTGAGCACGCGAAATACTTTTTTCAAAATTCAATAATCAGGTTGATTTCTGACTATGTACCAGGACCTCATAGACATTTTGACACGTACAAATATTTTGGGGAATTGAAGTTGCTGACTGTTAGGGCTATTTTTTATTACAAATTGGGTATGGAGAACTTTTCAGACAATAAATTTAAAAAAAGATCAATACATGCACATAACACAAGGTTTACTAAAAATGAAGGATTAAAGGTACCAAAAACTAACAACAAGTATGGTGATCGCACTCTAGTGTGCTTAGTTCCGAAAATGTTTAACTCATTGCCAATGAAAATAAAAAAATGTAAAAAAATTGGAAAATTGAAATTGTTGCTAAGGGATTGGCTGTGTAAAAATAAAACTATGTATGTATAACCAAACCATAGTATAATTAGTATTAAATAGATATGTAAGTGGATATTATGATGCGGTAAACTGAGGGTGGAAGTGAGCGGTACCTGTTGACAAGTCATTTAAATGACTTAACGGGTTCCGCTCATTTGTTGCACTGTTTCTGTGTAAAATATTGTGTAAATAAGTTTCTTATTGTATCTTTCTGTTTGCTTGTGTATATTTATTTATTTAATAAAAGTTTAATTTCAAAAAAAATAAAAAAAATACAAGATACAAAACTTTCAAAACTAGATACGGATATTTAGGTACTATGAAAATATTAATAACAGAAAGGTATCCGCCCGAAATATTTAATCGGTGAGATATATCATTCTCGATCACAGATTTCTACATACAACTGTTGACACGAAAAGAAATTTCAAATTGGCCGCAGTCCTCAACGTGGTAACATAAAATTGGGACTCTTTGAAGTACAATAAAACCGATTCGATTATGATGGGATAACCAAAAAATTAATGTCCGATAGGTTTTCCTTCTAGTTTATTTACTACTAGCTTTCCCGACAGACGTTGTCCTGTAATCCTAACCAGAGGCGACCCGTTCATATGTACACTGCGCCCCCAGAAACAAAAATACATAATTAATCCGATTAAGTTACTAATAAAATAATAATGTTAAAATATTTCTATAACATCCATATTTCATTCGTAATCAAAGCTCAGGCGGGAACAACGTGAGAATATAATACAATGCACAATGTGTGCGCGCGCGCACACATTGTACCTGACCTATGAAGTAGGTAACGAAAATAATGTGCCCGATAATTTTGTTGACTTTGCGGTGGAGTAAGTGGGATGGGCTACTGTAAGAGCGACAATCACGTATGCGAGAATGAGAGGGAATTACCCGCGATGGCGTTGGCGCGTCGCAAGTGATCCGTTCCATACTAACTTAAATATTATATCATTTCTTACCCATTTTTCCAACTTTTTATTAGTTATTCTGTTATCCGGTGCGGAGAAGAATCCAATAAATCAAACATTGAAAGAATCTGTTCAGCCGATCTCGAGTTATAAGTGTTCGCACTAACCCGACTTTCATTTATATTAGAGATTTACCGACCTCAGTAGCCTAGTGTATAGTCGTGGACTTCAAATCAAGAGGTCCCAGACTAGATTACCGGTCGAGTCAGAGTTTTTCACTTGGACAGGACTGGTTGACTGGAAAAAATAGCCGTCCACCACTTTTAATAATAATAATTACTTAAATATTTTCCAAACATGTGTTCTTGTCGATATTAAGACAAACTGTCAGTAGATTGATAGTTGGTATGATTGTCAAAATGTCTCCTGTAAAGATCGTATAAAGCAGATGCATCGGTCGGATTTATACCTATTGTTTAAGTACCTAATTAATAATTAATCAATTAAAGACCACAGAAGTCTTCCGGGAAAGCTAGTAGGTACTACATAAAATTAATCAATCCAATCAAAATTCTACACATTACAATGTAATAAATTCATACAAGAAGTAATCTGTCAAAGTTGATGAATTGTTTGTTTTATGAAAAAAATTATTATTTAAATTAAAATTCAATTTTCTACTTCTATATAGTCTGACATGTTGTACAAAACTTGACAGGACCCACTATGCGAAGAAAAATTATCCACACTATCAAAATTATACTTGCGAGTTGTAAATAACGGATGGCTAAAACTACCTACTTATTATTTAAATTTCAATTTGATACACAAACATGAATGAATATTGTTTAAAATGAAAACTAAAAAAAGAGATTTGAGTATGTTTGAGTACCTAATCGATGGCGAGCTGTATTTATCGGTAGGTACTTGTAATGGCGAGCTGTATTTATCGGTAGGTACTTGTATATTTTTTGTAATGGCACTGATGTTCAGTACACTTTAGCCGCCAACAGTATCGTTCAGTTGGTATTCCCGTAGTACTTAACAACTTACAAACGTCAGCTTTTTTTGGGGCCCGGCCAACACGAATACAGATTTTCTTGAAGATATCGTACCAATATATCGGAAAAGGTGCATTGCCAAATTGTTAGGAACATAATTTATCATTAATATTATGAAAATACGTGAGACGGCATATAAAACTAAAACCTTTAAATTTATATAATCAATATTGTACCTATATTATTTAATTTATTTGAATCTCCTGTTTTAATATAATCTATGTATTACACTATACTTATAATCCATCTATTTAACTTTATTTATAGGTAATCTATCTATATTTAAGATCTATTCTTTAATGGTTTAATGTATGAAGGTATAGGTATGTTTGTCTGTTCAATTTGCTAAAAACACTATTCTGATACGACGAACTACTTTACTTGGCCGACTTGAATTTATTTGGTGTCTGGTGTGTTGTATTCTGTATCGATTTTCTCGTACCATTGTACTTCTTTTTGTTATACCTAAATAATTGTAATCTTATGCAACTTGTAATATTTAATTTGTTAAAGGCACATATTGCCGTATAAATAAATAAATATAAGTCGAGATTTTTACATATTTCGCTGGATACTTTTCGGTGTAAAATTGCTTTAAGGTATGTCAAAAGATGTCGGGAAGGATAAGGCCTAGACGTCTTATGATGGAAAAATAAATAATAAAAAAAAATTAATGAAACTCAAAGATCGCAGAAGTGATCAAACTGTAATTTATGACCGGCCGATATAATTAATTATGAACCGATTTGGTGATCGGTTTGTTCAAGGCCGTAGAGCAACTTGTGAAACCCATTCTTTATAGCCAGAGGTGGTTCCTAACGTTTTACATAATGTTCGCTGCACTGCTATGCAAACAAGGAAAATTTAAAAAAAAATGGATATCTTGTGATTTCTTGCGAGTGCTTTTTAGCTAGAGTAAGTTTTGCCGAGATTCCTTTACGTAAAATTTTTGGAAAAAACACTATTATTGTTTGGAGGAATATAATAAGTACATACATATTTCTAACATATCACGTCATATTTTCTAACAGAAAGGAACAGGGTATTGGAGATCGACAAAACATATTTTAAAGATTTTATGAAATGAAAATTATCTTTAAAATTTTAAAATGCGCGCGAGGACATTCACCTCTGTGCCCGGTGTTGACTTTGTATGAAAATTGGAGTAAGTGGGATGGGCTACTGTATGAGCGGCAATTACGTTTGCGAGAATGAGAAGGAACTCCCATCATAATTTTGTTATTGTTTTGGCGTTGCAGGAAATCTGTTCCATACTATTTTTAATATTAATTTTATATTTTTCTTATGCATTTTTCAACTTTTTATTAGTTATTCTGTTATCTGGAGTGGAGAAGAATCCAATAAATCAAACATCGGAAGAATCTGTTCAGCCGATCTCGAGTTATAAGTGTTCGCACTAACCCGACTTTCATTTATATTAGAGATTTTCAATAATACATAGGTCACAAATGACTGATTTTTTAATCAGGAACCTCCTCTGTTCAAATCTTGTCGAAATGGTCGAATAGAATGCTGGTGTTGATCACCGAGTAACAAACAAAATTACTATTATACTGAAGCTGCGCTTTGAGAGAAGGAACGGGTGCTTATCTAAGTGTGAATCTATTTGGAACATTAAGATAAAGAAAACAAAACATTTTACAATTCAGAATACAGGTGCCAAAAGGTAACAACAGACAAACGTTAAAATGAATCCTACAAAATGTTTTTCTTATCATAAACTTTGCTTTAATCTCATTGCCTGTTGAGTTTTGTGAGAAATAGCGGATAAAATTCTGATTGCTTGTTTTTATCTAATTTGACATTTTAACTTTTTACTATTTTGATGTTATGTATTTGTTATTTGAGGTATTTTATATAATATTATAGGTAATGTTGGGGTCTTCGCTGGTCCAAAATCTGTTTCTATGGGTAAGAACACGTAGAAAGCGGATTCCGACCCGCGCCGACCGGTTCATAGATTGTTGTCTATGGTTTCAATGCATTTAAATGGGCATGCCGGAAAGCGGGTTCCTGCTTTTTCTGTGCGTATCCCCATTCAAATGCATAGAAACATTCTTTGTACAGGTCGGAATCGGCTTTCTGCGTGTTCTTACCCTATGTTATTGATTTATATGTATTGTTTTGACTGTTTGACCTCTTAAAAATTGTAAAAATAAATATATAAAAATAAAGCCAATATAATAAAAGCAAAAGCAACGCTAAAAAAGAGATTCAAATGCAATTTGACACAGTTATTTTATATGTATTTTTGTAGAAACTTCAAGTAATCACAACTGCACTTTTATAAGCAAAGCTTCAGCCATAAAACAAGAAAATCTATCGGGGAACGAACTCACGACCTTCAGTATGAAAGTCCACAACTGATCCGTCAGCGGTTAGGATACCTACGACATAGTTAACTAGAACTTTAAGGAATTTTATCGAATCGCGTTTTTTGCAACTTATCTACGAGACTTGAAACTTTTGAAGCTTAAGCATTCAAAGCATATTGTCATATCATTTAGTGGTTACGGCGCCGGCTTTCGCATTGTTTCGTAGCGAAGGTCGTGGGTTCCATCCCAGGTGCCGACCATCTTCCTCTTTCATAGCACAAGCTTAAAGTAGCTTTACTGTGAAAGATCAAAAGATAATTTAATTATAATTGTCAACTCAATCTGAAGATTTTCTTTAATTTACACTTAATAATTTGTTGCAAGGATCTATTTCTTTCTTTTCTTCTTTGCGCGTCATATGAAGTCCTTCTGAAACCTTGTACTTTTTGTTTACTTTTTTTTGGCTTATAAAGTCTGGATGAAATGAGAACTTAGGTTCCTGAAACATCCAGGGGTATGGGAGGGCGCAACCCTTGATGATTACTGTGAAAGAGTCTATGAGTGTATTTGTGTTCACTTTGAGTGAGCACAGATTCATTTAAGAAAAAAATTCCATTGCAATATTTTTAAACCCATTCCAAATTTAAATATAGGATTAAAATACTCCTTACTCCATTACGTGTATAATAAATATAATAACATCAGGTTATTAGGTACCTGATTTTCCATAAATTTACGTAATTGCCACTAAAACTTTTTTCCATCGCGTTTCCGAACTATATCTGTATTAGTACGAACACTTTTGGAAGAGAATTAATATTGAATGCGGTTCAAAAGCTAATTTGATTTTATCTTAATGGCCTTTGAGTATATTTACATAACATAATATCATTGCCTTTTACCCGCACACAAAATTGGTATCATTTATAATATCTGGAAAGTTTCCTCTTGTAAAACTTAAATACGCCCTGTTTTAGCATAAACTTAATGTCATTAACTATAAACCACGAAAATAATGATTTTTCGAAATTATTAGTTTAACACTTGCAGCAAAACCTATAGGACAACAGGCAGGCAAGGGTTATAAAATGTTAGATTGTCCCATTACTTACATAGTCATGTCCTTACAGACATTATGTTAAGGTTAAATTTGTTGTATTTGTTTTAACTGGGTTGGCTGGCAGAGATCCTTCGGGATAAGTCCTCCCTTTCGACTGTCTTTTTTTACTGTCACCACACTTTACATTGGAACAATAAAGTTTTCTTTATTTATAAGGTCTAAATAAAAACCCAATATTACTTAGCAAGAAACAAATTAAAAATTTATTAAAATTTTGTACCTAATTCATTCCGCAGCAACAGATGTTTGTAGAAACAATACTTGCCACGGACTTCTGTTACTATTGTCATTGAAACCACAGACTTATAGAAGAATAATATAAGTATGGAAAATATTTCAAGTCTGGCAATTTTTCAACGAAATTACAGAGCTACGAATGATCTAATCAATGGCCATACACCATTGATTTGTATGTAGGTACTAAGTACTAGACGCGACAATGAGAACAACATTTTCCAAAAATTATGCCACATTTTTTATGAAATAATGAGTTTAAACGTCGTTGAAGTGAACAATATAGCGGTTACGTCAATAAAATCAACTAAGATAGTTTTAATTAATTAAAAAAAAAATTCTATGTTAGCAAAGTGCCCTTTCATAAGGAATATAATAAAGCGGCGTCATGTTTATTCGATCGATTTTATATCTCTTTCCTCCTTGTTTTTTAATAGTGTTATAAGCTAGATAGAAAATACAACAGAATTTTTAGAGATTTTTAAATCAAGTATTCTTTATTCTTTATTATCTACCCTAGGTCTCATGCGAGACACTTGGGTTCGTCTTTTTCATAACAATAACAATAAGTACAATCTCAATAGTTACGACAGATTAACAAAAATATTCACAGAAAAAAAAGAAAATTTAGGGATGACAAACTTAAAAATAAACCATAATTATATAATCAAAAGTCAATAGGAAGCTGATAAGAGGTAATGAGTATCAAATACCAGAAGAATGTAAAGGGTTCTTCTGGCATTACGTCAAATACATAGTCAAGAACGGGAGCAGTGACATAGATTATATGAGGGATTTTAAAATGCAAAACATCGGACCCCACTCACAGCTCAAAAATATCTAAATATCTAAAAACAAAAGTATCTAAATAAACAGATGATTTGGATTATATACAACGACCATTCATAGGATAACTGCTGGTCATCGTATATAGATATAATTACGATTTCGCTTTGAATAAAATCGGTGAATCTATTTACATAGTATATTCTCATACTCATGTGTGTGATCTATTAAGTACCTATATTCTCATATTCATGTGTATATAAACTTAAAATATTTTTTTAAGAGCGAACAATTGACGGTATATAACACACAAACATTATCTGGTTTGTTATCTGAATTGAGTTTATGTAAGAGAGTGTTGTAAAGTTACATAGTTTGGGAGCAGCGCCTAGAGGGATGTAATTACAAATCAATAACTAACAACTTTTGATAAACTGTCCAAGTTTAACACGTGGTACAGTCTGGCAGTGAGGTAACCCGTCTGAACTGTTAACTTACCGATAGGGGTGACTTACTTGTCGCAAATTATAATAATATACCTGATTTGAGGGTTGACAGGTGTACCAACTCGTTTATAGCATCGAACTCTTAAATGATTGAAATGAAATATAGTAAAATTCCTCCTACATCAGCCTCGTGCAAAGTGGATTTCTAACTATCGTCCATTTTTTGGGTCATCTCGGTTGCGGAATGCTGTCTCCGCCTTTACAACTTTTATGTCCGCCATGAATAAACCAAAAAATCCCTAGTTCATATCCGGCTCGAAGGACCATGTTAAATTTGGGAAAATATTGGTTATTTAAATAATAAGCGTGGAGAGTTCAGAAACATATTTTAACTTATTTCGGACAAAACAGAAGAAGGGTGGTTAAGGAAGTGCAATGAACAAACAATTCGACTTCTGAATTTGGACAGCTATACGCCGATGAAATATCGTGTCAAACATTCTCGTTTCAAAACTTTCTTCTCTGTCGTCCCTATTTATTCCTTCAAACTCGAATACTCTTAATTTTTTGTGTATTTCGTAATTTTCATCACAGGGTATTTCTCGAAGGAGAAACTTCTGTATGGGGGGGGGGTATCTCATAATACTTGAAAAGTAAGTCTTAAAGAGTTTGTAGGATAGAAAAGAGAACCTTGATTTTTAGCATGCGGAGGCTGTCAGAAATCAAAATCATCGTACAATACATATCTGACGAACTTATGCTAATTATAATAATCCAATATTACTTAGCAAGAAACTCGTTAAAAACTTTTCTTTTTAGCTTAATTTGGAAATTTATTTATTTATAATTATTCTTTCCCAGATACAGGAAAATCTGTATACAAAAAGTACATGTTCCTCAATATCATGAAAATCCAAGAGACTAAATTATAAATAATTGATCAACTATCGCCCACTATTCAGTTACCAGCTTTATTTCAAAACTAGGTTCTACGCTTCGATATCTAATGACATTTTCCTAAACGGGGTAAGCAGAGAAAAATAATCCCTTTTTTTATTTTCAAACACATCCGTTTATTTGTCTGACCACATTCATAACTCATAGACTTTCTATTAGGTGAAGAAGTAACAACCTTGTTGAAAATGTATTTTATTCTACCGACGAGTTGCTAGATAATGATTTTGACATTAAAAATTTTATTTATTTTATATTTTTGAGACTAAAATTTATTTATCTTTCATGTGTATTGCTTTGTCTGTTATTGTATATTTTTTTACTTTGCTTATATTCAATAATTAATTATGACGAATTACTAATAAGTAGGGCTCTTTACACCCCTTGAGTATTGAAAAGAGAAAGATGTTTTGGATATTATTGTTTTCTTTTTTTTTTATTGTAATTGTGATATGAATCCGAGTAGGTATCTCGAATGATATCCATGGGGGGTATGAAATAAATAATAAAAACTTTCAATTAATGCTTTTACACATGTACTATATTGATATGGGTTTCCTTGAAAATGAAAAATATGTGCTCAAACCAGTTCATTCTCTGCGTAGACCACGACTTCTCACATCTTTGCTTTCTGCCTAATATTCACAATTTTATTCTATACATATAATGTCAAAAACGTCTAAATTATAAAAAAAATAAAGATATAGAAACACTTATGAAAGTATGGAATAAGATATTCGACTGCCGACAACCCTGACTCAATCCACTTCGAATCATAAGAAACTTTAAAATCGCCACAAATATTACCCACTGATTGTTCCGAGTGATAATTGAAAATTATTACATAGCTCGTTAGACACTTGCATGATCGAAAGTAAAGATAGGCGCGGTGTGCTGTTACGTGTACAGGCAAGTCCAAAAAGAACTAACACATTTCATGACGTAAAGTCACCGTAATAACATCATTATCATTACATTTTTCACCTTTTATGGTTCATGCTTTATGTATTTTTTAATGCAATATTGAGACAAAAGGTGTAATAAGGATACTTCATTTTATTGTGAACACAGTTAAAATATTATAGATAGAATTTGTGGGACATTTAATAATTTTTGTCATTTACATTAATATTAAGACAGGATTTACTCCGATATGGACGCTAAAATCGATGTTGACTCCCGTCTAATTCTTATATTTGACGAGGAAAAATGAATTTCCAATTCCTGTAATTGATTTCTGATGGTGGAGGGTCTTAAGGTACCCTCCCACCACGCTATCGCCATATATTTTTGTCAATTTTCTATGATCATACAGACAGTCATAGATGTCACCTTATAAATGTACTCTTGTCATATTACAATATCTATGTAGCATAGAAATATGGTGTTATCGCCATAGCGTGGAAGTCTACCTTTATTCATGTACATTCCATAAAATTCGGTAACAATCATTCTTGCATAAAAATCATATTACATTAAAAATCGGTTTTGTTGTCAGCTGTTTTATCTAGATACAAGAGGTGATAGAGAAAATTTAGTATACTTATTATAACACAAGAGCAAACAGAAAACCATATCTTTAAATAACAATGTTCTTGATGATTCAAGTTATGTGAAAAGTTACTACGATTCTAAATCACATCAATTATCGGTCAAGAGGAAATCAGAACCCTCATGTTTTTCAAACCTTTTCTCTAGCTTACCTTAGTAAGGTCATCACTCCGAATAGTTTCGAGCTAACAACTATTCCTTTTTAAACTGTTTAATTGCGATGTTTGCCTAAAAATGTTTAGCAACGTTTTGCTGAAAACGATAATGAATTTTGAAATCACCCAAACAAACCAGAAGCACAACAACACGAAAAAATTAAATGGGATCAGTCTTTTCGAACCAGTCTGTATTGCTATGCACTGCTTGCAACTGTTGAAAATTGACGAAATTATTTAATTTAAAGTTAGGTGAGGTAATCAAAAATGTTCTCTAGGCAATCTCACTACGAATAACATTCAAAATGGAAAAAGTAGGCACCTACTACAACCAAGAAATGCTCTCCAGAACATGATCTTACTTAGGTAAACTAGTCAGTCCGTATTAAAGTTTCAAATTCAAAATTAATCGTTCGAAGGATTACTCAAACAATTTGATGCTTTGACGTATCTCGAGAGTGGATTGCCACATTTAAAAAAGGAAAAGAAAAATTACATACTATTTTTAGTTATTTAGAAGCATCAGATCTAAGGTTTTGGACAATAATGTGTTAATTATTAACACATAATGTAGAAGGCATTTATAACAATGCAGTTTAGGGTTCTACATAGATGGCTTATTTGCCCTTATTTGGGTTACGAAGGGAGTATTGATTGATTGAATATGATTTCGAGATCTAGAACTGTAAGCAAACAGAAGAAAAATCCATAAAAAACTGAATAGTGCAATCAATCATTGACTTCCATCCAATTAATTAGTGGGAAAATGATCTCACAGCGTCTAACAGTTAGAATATGTAACCAATTATTGACAAGAAAATAAAATGATCTAACAGTTCTCTCACTAACGCTTTTATGTAATGCGGATTACTTGCGCAATCAGCAATACAAAATGATTTATCTTCATTTATAGACACCTCACCGGTTTTACCGATCTCAAGATCCCATCTTCAGCGTGTGATAGCGAACCGACATACTTTTCAATCCCCCGACACCTTTTTATACATTGAATAAAAATTGTTTATGATGTATTAGTAATATTTTTACGACGTTCATTAATATTTTTTACTGCTTGCAACATAATGCGATAATTTAAAAATCGAACGACTGTTCTCTTTTCCCATACGTATATTATGAACCTTTTTCCATAGAAGAAAGAAAAGAACTTGAATTTATATACGTACGTACGTACCTACCACGATTTATCATTTTGTCAGAATTAAATAAATTTGTCAATTCTTTATTATGTTTTAGCAAATACTTCTTTAGTTCTTAAGGCCACATGATACAGATTTATTGTTGTTGTTGCGAATGTAACACTTAGGTGGCATTTCTCCTCGTGTCGGTTTTTAATTTGTCTTTTAAACCACCTATTACGGTGAAAATTTTATTGCGAAAGTGTCTCACTCTTGTTTTTCCAGAGAGTTCCGAAAATTAATACAAATATTGTTGCTATAGTCTGCCATTGTAGACGCAAATCCCTCCTTTTCTAAGTTCCTACCTATTTCGTAGTTCCTACCTCTGTCCTACGGTGTGTGACCTACATAATATTTATTTGGAATTATTGTCTATTATAAAATTATTACATGGATTTTTGAAAATGGAACTTTGTTGTTTTCATTGTGAAAATTGAGTTGTCATATTGTTGTTGGAAAAAGAGTACTGTTGAGTACTGTGTGTTACGTGTTGTGAACAAAATTGTGTTGTTCAGTGAAAAACTATTAATAGAGATTGCAGAAGAAAAATTACAGAACCGGCCGGTCTGAAGACATCCGTTTACCAGCATCCCAGGTAGGTCACACTCATATCCCTCTTCGAAATACAGTTCACACCCATCACCTTTTCTGAGGGCTACCTGCGTTTACAGCCATTGCATACCATTTTTTACTGAAAATGAAATCAATTAAAAAATAAAGCATTTTTATCGTGTTCTGAGCTATTTTGAAAGATTCAATAACTGTCTAGCTAATCAGGAACTTGGGAAAATAGTAAAATAGATTGTAAGTTTTCACCCGAACAAACAAACAAACAAACAAACAAAAATAAACTATACTTACAATATAAATAAAAACACAACCCTACAAAATTACACGAGTGCTGATATTAATTTTACAATACCAATTTTAAATGGTCTATTCATAAAAAGATTGCGCAAGTAGAAAGCCCTTAAGTTGAAATAAATTGTTTTTGAAAAAAAAAATGATAAAAATAATCAGATTTTATCAAAAAAAGTTGAGAACGGAGTGAAAAAAGATTCTCATTTGAGTTAAATAAAAGTTATATTTAATTAAGTGTTTCAAAAGGAAACGCGTTTATCAGATATTTATTTTTTTGTAAGACATTTATTTTTGATATTAATTCTGAGAGCTGACGCACAAATAATTTTATTTCATCTTCTTTTCGTAAACACTGATAAGGGTTTCTTTTCAACTTGATAAAAACATAACTTATGCCTGAAAGAAATTCAACGATAAATGAGCGTTTAAATTGAATGTTTATTTCTTAATAATTTTGATTTGAATTTATTTCAACTGTGATTGTTGTAGAAAAAAAGGCAATAAGCCGCAACTTAATTTAAAATACCTACCGAAGTAAGTAACGAAATTGAAAGACTCTTACAATATTATATTGCAAATACAAAATTCGTAGAAAAGAAGACTGTTTAGCATAGAGAATTATTTACAAATTATTGTTGAATTGATATCGTTTATTTTTCAGCCAAAAGCGAGGATAAAAAGTTGAGATTTTTTTACATAAATGAAACAAAACTTTGCGGTATTACGACGGTGGTTTTTCAAAGAATGCCACATTTGCTATTGCATGATGTTTCGAATGGACAGTGACGAAATGGTGGAGGGCGAGCTGGAGTTCAGTATCCCAAGAGGCTACTCCTTAAATGAACAGACTCGTGAGTCTACGAAAAGAAGAAGAAGAAGGTAAAATGGCAAAGTACAGTGAATCAAAGATTCAAAATTTACAAGCACGCGTTTATTTTTCTTTCACTTTTTCCAAAAACTTGTCAATGTACCCTGAAAATTTCACTAAGCCATCTTTATGGCGTCATACCTAAAATTGTTTCAAAGCAAAAAGGGTGGTGAAAATTTTGATGGATCTCGATAGTAGAACGATCGAAGCACTTTTTGCAGCTGCCCAAGACAGAGAAAGATATTCTCGAATGATAGTCGACGTTTGGGGGACCCAGCATGATACAAACATGAAGAAGAAAGACAAAGTGGTTGGTAGACTAGCGGTTAGAACGCTGACTTTCGCACTGTATCGTGCTGAGGTCGTGGCTTCGATCCCAAGTGCCGACCATCTTCCTCTTTCACGACACAAGCTTTAAGTAGCTTATACAATTATCAATTCAATTATCTACAATAGTTCTAACAGATACCTACAATTAATTTGCGAAATTCTCTCAACATACATTTTGTATGAAATTTCTTTTCGTTAGCTCCCGCGTGTATTAATTAGACGAAAGCACTTGAGATTTGATCAAAATTTCGTAAAGTAATTGAGTTTTCTTTTTAATCATCATAATGAACTTTGTCTACGTAAATACACAAAACATACAAAAATAAATAAAATTTACTTAACTCAACAAAATTTTTGAGATGATAGGTTCACATTATAAAACAAAGTTCATCGGAGAGTAGAGAGAATAAGAAAGCTTAGGAATTAAAGATAACAGAGAGAATTTAGAGAATATTAAAATCACCAAATGAATAAAATATAGAGTTGTTTGAAATAAACTTGGATCAATTTCCAGAGAAAGACGAGGGTAAGATGTAGCCGTAGCTTCCAGAAAACAATGGGGTGAACTTGGTTAAAGTGGGTGAGGAAGGAGATCCAGACGAGATGATAGCAACAGAGAGGGAAGAAGGGAGGATTGAGAAGGATAAAGGTGCTAGGGTGAAAGACGTCAAGCTGTTGTTATGATACATTTCTATTTAGATATTTATTGAGAGAATGCAGATATTCTTCAATTAACTTTGTTGCAAAGTTTTATAAATAATCTTTGCTACAAAATTTTCAGATGAATCTTCTTCTTTGAGTCACAATCCTAGGATTGGTCTGCACCAAGCATGCTGACTCTTCTTCTCCACTCCTCCCTGTCACTGGCCAAACTTTTCATTTCTTGGTAGGTGCTGCAGCGCATGTCTCCGATCACCTGGTCTATGTAGTTATCCCTGGGGCGGCCTCTGTGGTTTCTGCCTTCAATCATTCCTTCAACGATAGTAAAGAGCAGACCCGGGTGCCTGATGTTATGGCCAGATGGAACAGAAAAAGTCGAACAAAGGTAGATAATTTCACGAAATTTGTACTGTTTCATTGTCATATCATAAATGTTTTATTGCTGATGCTTTTTAAAGTGCAACATTATCGTTTATGATTTTTTAATGCAGGATTTTGAACTATGCACTTTTGAAATAATTATGTACCTAGTTGTGGAGTTTGGAATAACGCTGAAATTACTGAAAAAAAAAACGGTCTTATTGGTCTTATAATTAAGTAATTGAAATTGAAAAAAAATGTGTAAGGTTTAAAATTTAAAAATGCTGTATCGATTCAGAGTTTTCAATTCCGAATCTCCGTGACATTTACGCTGGCGTAAATTAACAAAATTTTGTATGGAAATGTGTATAGCGCCACTACAGAATGCTTCGGAAAGCTCCGCAGCACATACAAAATTTTATTAATTCACGCAAGCGTAAATGTCACGGAGATTCGGAATAGGGGTACAGATCTCGAGGTCCCCCGTTCGATTCCCGGTCAGGTACGTGTATTTTCACTTGAAAATACTACCTACCTTGATTGGACGGGACCGGTT
Source organism: Mystacides longicornis (assembly GCA_963576905.1). NCBI lineage: Eukaryota > Metazoa > Arthropoda > Insecta > Trichoptera > Leptoceridae > Mystacides > Mystacides longicornis. The sequence continues at coordinate 26,819,153 of OY756428.1, forward strand.
GAATGGAAAATTTGCCTCAGGCAATAATTTCCGCCAGCCGTACTGTTATTTACTGCGTTAATTCAATTTATTTATTTCGAATCGATTTTTTTATCAAATGAATTAAAGGGAACACAAATGCACATGTTGGTAAAATTCACACTAAGCAAACCTTGAAAGAGGAAAATATTCGAAATCACGTCTTTCAACTCGTCAATACGAAAACAGGCAACTTTATATGGAGTTCTTATTAATAGGATAAGATTTTGATTGACTGTTTCTTTAAATTATGCATTTTGTTGTTGCTCATTAAATGTTACTCAGATTTTATAAGAAAACACAGTCCGAGCGAGATACAAAAACACAGTCTTAAATTAACAAAAATCCACAACATAGACAGTTAAAAACTGAAATAGATAAAAATATGTAGGTAGGTACTAAACGGTGTGAGTATATCAATAATTTAAACTAAATCAAACTTCATTTAGTAATGTCTCCTTATTGGATGTTTCTGGAAACCTTATTTCTCATTTCATTCAGTAGGTAAAAGACTAGTTTGTGATTCTCACTTAACAGAACAAAGGGTGACAAGAACACCCTGCAGAGTTGAGAGTTGTGAAGTAAGCGAGGGCGCTTGAAGGAAGTCAAAATCTCAAGAAACTATCACACGCAACGCCATCGCGCCAGGCTGCCATAAAATAGCATCGTTGTGGACTAACTGTATAATAATACCACGTTTGAAATTTATAAATTTGATAAAATGTTGTTTTAAGTGTTTTTTATGTTTAAAACAATTTTAGACAAGACCGGTTTCTAAAGAAATTATTCCCCAGCCATGTATTTATATGAATTATGGACATTTTCGATGAGGAATTGGAAAGAAACAACTAAAAATTATTCTACGTCACACTTCCATTGAGGTGGTTTGTTGCCCAGTGGTATCAGTCGGCGGCTTTCGTAGGTTCAGCGTACTGAAAGTCGTGGGTTCGAACCCGGTGTCGACCACTATTTCCACTTTCACGGCACAAGTATTTTGTTCGGTGTATTTGTGTTCACTTCGAGCAAGCTCAACTTCATTTAAAATCTTTATGATATATTTTAATTTACGAATTACAGAGGTGAGAGGGTTTCGAAAGGGAAAAAAAAGTATTGTAGTAAAAATAACATCACATATTCGTAATCTTAATAACTACGTTAGGCAAATGGAATGCCAATAAAAATAAAAAAGTACCTTTTCGAAGCGAATTATAGTAATGAGGAGCCATAGGTATACGAATTCGAACGTTTTCCTGTTTTTTTTTTTTTGCTATAGGTATTACAAATGAGAAAGGAAGAACATCATGTTCAATCTGTCGCATATTTTGGGTATAACTCCTCAAAATAAAATTTATTCTCACCCATTCACCCCAATGTGAAAAAATAAAACAATAAAACGGTACAAATGTTACATTTCGTATTGTTTTATTTCGAATTTCAACCCCGTGGTCTTGTTTTATAGTTCGTAAGGGTGTTTTAACCCTTTAAAGCCCAAGCAATGAAAAAATCAGTTTATCGGTAAAAAAATATTTTGTCTAAGGAGAAAGGGGTTTAAATAAAAATATTTTCTAGTTTTTTTATTTTTTTTATTTTTTTATATATATAAAACAACGACGGGACTTGGAAGTCCCGGTGGGCATTTAGGGGAATTAATATCTGTAAAGTATTTTCTAACATTATTTCGTGATACTCCTTCATACATTTTTTGTCATTGCAGCAAAGAAATACTTTGCGGTTTGAGCACATAGAGAATGGTCGTGAATCATTTTTTTTTATGCTGCACCCCTCACATCGTACTCTTTTGCTTGTAAATACTGCCCAATGTACCCCCCTGTTCCCTAAACGATCATCATTTTTGGAACTGACATTCCACTATTCCTTCTTTTTGTAGGGAAGACTTCCATGGGGTAAACTGATTTTCGTTTCAAAGGCATTTTTTGGGCCATGACCTCTCATGATGGACCTTTGTGTTTCTAATACTGAAGATTTAGAAAATATTTTATTGCTAATCACGTACGTGTTTACAAAATAAATATCTAATATACCGAAAAAGAGGCGATGCCACCATTTCCGGGACTTCGGCGATCTATGCAGTATAGTGCACACTGTCGATCCGCCAAGTCTACTCCACCCATGTAATGGTCCACAGCCAAGGGACAAGTAGTGACCTCTTTCTTTTTGACATCAATTGCAGTACGTTTCACAACAGAATCTTCGCTACCATGGTAGTTGGATGCAAGGTAGATCCAGGGGGGGGGTTACGGGGGTCATGACCTCCTGGGCAGGACCCAGACCAGGGGGGTCATGACCCCCCTCTGGGCTTGGCCCAGGACTTATAATTTTTGTCTATTTTCAAGTACACTAGGTACTTACATTTATTAATAAAATACTTACTTTTCTATTACGATCATAATAAAATTATAATTTCTTGTGGGCCGTGACCCCCCCCCCCTGGGTAAAAAGTTTAGTTCCCAGATTCCAATTTTTTTTCATAGGAAAAGTTTAGTTTCCAGATACCAAATTTGGGAAATGACCTTTTTTAGGAAAAGTATAGTTTCCAGATACCAAATTTTGGAAATGACCTTTTTTGCTATGTGACCCCCCCCCCCCCGGCGCCAAAGCTAGATCCACCCTTGGTTGTTCACAATGATTACAATTTTGTTATCCATCCACTTGAAGACGCCGATTTCCAATGATGAAAACAGGTAATCACTTGATCCACATTTCAAGGCTTTGTCGCATTCCATATTTTATGGAAACCCTTTTCCGTTGCCAACATCAGATGGTCCATTTATGTCTGGAATATCTTCCAGAAGAATATTTTCGATATCAGCTTCCGTAAGTATATTCATCTGAAAAATTAAACAACTAATGCGTATTATCAAATCTAAGGAAAATTTCCAAAATAAAAAGTGTCAAATGCCCAACGGGACTTCGGAGTCCCGGTAAGAAAAATCATGATAAAAACAATACATAATATATTTTTTATGAAAAAAAACTTTGTATTAGTTAAAAACATTACTATTAAAAATATTTTATAAAATAAATGGTTTACCGTGAGGAATTGCAAATAAAAAATGGTAATTTCTTTAGCACCATGCGACACACGTATCTAGGTTGGGCGGTTGAATTTGACAGAGCTGTCATTTATCAAATTCTCACTTTAGCGAACTTATTTCTCTATGGTTAATTGCGAGACGGAACCTACAAATCCCTTCCGTCACTAAGTAAACGAAATTGCCCCGTATATATTGAGTAGGCGCATTTTAATTTTCGGGACTTGTGAGTCCCGTTAGGCTATAAAGGGTTTTAAGCTACATATTGATGTATTGTAAACATGGTGGTAGCTTACAAGAACATTTCTATACAGTTATTGGCATCATTAAATTTCACCCTCACTACACTTGTTTGAAATAAATATGTATGTAGTGTGAACTTATAAGGGGTGTTTTAGACGGAATATTATAATTTTTATCAAATTTTCATAAATATAGGTACATGGTAATGATATTTTTCACGCAATGTGTTGCGTAAAGTTATAGATAAAAAATCAAAGTTTTGCTATTTACCTACTTCTTGGGATATTGCAAATTTCGACAAAAATATGATTTGCACATTTGGAAATTCTTTTATAAATAAAAAAAATTACCGCACCTACAGTAAAGAGTTCTTTTTTGTTCATGGCCTTCTGTACATGGAAGTTCGAAGGACCATGCAGAATAATCACATGCGCTAAACTTCGATGGAAGAAAGACATTTTGTTAGATATAGGTACATTCTGTGACACATGAAGTTGCAGAAGAAGGAAAATATGATTAAATAATTATCATTGAGCAACCTGTTTCTTGTATAAATAAACAGGTTGCTCATTATTTGGGACAAGTCAATAGTTTGGCTACTATAATCAATTTCCCATCGCGCACGACATGCAAAGTCGTTCGGCGCCTCGAAGTCAGTAGGTACAATTACAAGTGCGTAGGTACCTACACGTCATAAACTAATACCGTTCAACGCGCCAAATAACAACACTCGCTCATAATTATTAGGGCCTATCTGCTTATAATAAAACTCGGTCATTCATTTTGTACAAGTGTTTGATTTGGTATTTCAAATTTCGAATGATGTCATTTTGCAAAATGGCGCTGATATGAGATCAAACTATCGCAATATTCTCTCAGATGTTTTATTCTTTTCGTCGTTGTTTTGTTCCATTTTCTGATTTTTTTTTAACTTCAATTTGCTAATTTTGGGTTATGTTATTGCTAATGTAATTATTTATTGAAAACATAATGTAAAGTAATTCTTAATCCTGATCTTCATACTAAAACTACTCTATCGAGATATGGTGATCTTGGTTGTCAAGGTTGCTAAGTTGTATGTCACTAAATGTCCATTTTTTATATAAAAAGAAGTACAAAAAATATGAATCCAGAACAAAATTAATTAAAAATAAGTTCCATTGAAGATTCAATCAGTCATGTTTTTTGAAAAAAAAAAAACATTTCTGGTAGATATGTGTTTATTCAACAAAAAATATTTTATTTTTAGAATAAAAATCTATTAAAAAGAATCGCATACCTATCCTGTATTACTCTAAGAAACAAACACATAAAAAAACTATATCAAAAATTATACCTACACAACATTATTTAATCGAAATAAAATAATAGATAATGTTTAATTATTTTTTTTTTAAATTTATTAATTAAAAAATATATACAAGTACAAAACATATAGGTACATTAACAAAATATATCAAATGAAAAAGTCAATTTTATATGCCCCATTTGAAGTTAGAAACTTGAGTATGGGGCAATTAAAAAAAAAACTTAAATGGTTAGAGCAATTATTTACAAACAAATCTACAGCAAATATACTTACTCTTTTCTATAGAAAGGTGTCAGATTAGCCGACGGACTTGTTGCCTGAGGCAATTTTTTCTAGCCATCCGTTCTCGTCCAATCCGGGAGAGGTCAACCCCGGATAAGAATTTCAAGAGAAACACAGAAAAAATCTGACCCGACCGGAAATCGAATCCGGGACCACATGAACAGGAGACACGGAGCCCATGTTAATACTATGAATATTGGTGGATGTTTTGTCTGCTGTTTAGTTCAAAAAAGTTCTTCCCCAGGAGGCTGACAACTAGTAAAGGTTTAATTCTAGTTTGATTACCATTCGTGAGAGAATAGCTCCGCGACTTCATAATAAAATAAGTATTTAGTGCGGTTCGAATCGAATCAAAGAATATGGAGATTAACACACTTTTCCGGCTGATGCCTGTGATTGATCGACCGTTCAATTGTGTCGCAACTTATTGCTTATTGATGACATTCAAACATCGATCATTACGAGACAAAATTTTGATGTCGTTCAAACTTCGATCATTACGAGACAAAACTTTGATGATGTTATTTGAACTTCATTTTATAAAAGACAAAATTAAACTTATTATGAACTCGTCAAGTTTGTTGATTCCTAAGGGTGCGTTTACACCAAACGAACATAGTGCCAGAGCTAGAAATACAGTATATTTTGTCGATCGTTGATCACCCGCCCATTAATTATGGTTCTTGTTCGTTGTTGTTTCTATGGTGTCCAATATCAACTAAATAAAGTATACCATATTTCTATCACTGGCTCTATGTTCGTTTGGTGTAAACTCACCCTTAGATAGTTCCACAGCACAAGCATGTACCTACCAATTACCTTTTCATCAAACCTTGGTTGCAAAATCTACCTACTGATGAGTAGATTGTGACTACTGATGAAGTTCAAACTTCAATCATTACGAGACAAAATTTTGATGTCGCTCATATTTCAATCATTATGATACAAAATTTTGATGTCGCTCAAATTTCAATCATTATGAGACAAAATTTTGATGTCGTTCAAATTTCAATCATTACGAGAACGAGACAAAACTTTGATGATATTTGAACTCCATTCTTTAATAGACAAAAATTATTAAGAAATTAATTATCGTTATAATGCTGATTGCAATAAGTGAGTAGCTATGTAGGTACCTATCCTCTATGAAAATACTTTGGTACATTTCGTCATCAACTCCATCGCAAATTATGTTTATTTCTTATTTTATTTATTACAATATACTAGAATGCATAAAAAATCAATTAAAATACTTAATATTGGAATATATTTCCAATTTCACAACACGTGCTTTGCTTTATAAGAAAGATAACGAAAGCGCATTATTTGTGTACACTTTGAGTGAGCCCAGATTCGGTATTTTGAAATAATATAATATTTTCATCCAAAAACCTAATACCTACATAATATTTTGCCATCATGTGATAAATTTAATATTAGATAAAAATGTCTAAAATTATCGTTGAACGAATTCGGCTAACATGTAAACTCGATTAAATGTCACTTGGACATTGGACATTTTTGACCTTGGAATGTCACAGGTCGAAGTCTGTGGTCTCTGCGATTTAACTCCGAGGTAAATAATTAACATAACGTTTGTATGGAAACGTGTTTGTTGTCGCTGTAGAAAAAGCTTCGATAAGCACTGCACCCCATGGAAAATCCGAACATTTTTTTCTTCTAGGTACCTATTCAAAATATGTGGCTTATTTGATTTCAGATGCCTAGATTACACACAAATGGAGAAAATGGTCATGCTAAGCCAGCCTTCAAAACGGCAGTAGAAGACGGTCATAAGCCCGTAACGGTTCAAATAAAAAAATACGATTGCATAAGATGTATGAAGAAGAATACAAAATAACGATAGGTATATCAACAACTGATGGCTGACTAATACTGTTCAATTTTATAAATACATACTTAGTATGAACAAACTACTACGGTCTTACGACCGTCTTCTACTGTTATTTCGAAGGCTGGTTTAATGTAATCACTTTACGTTAACAACGTTCGCCATAAGGTGGAACTGGTAATGTTCAAACTATGTGAAATGTCAACATGTTCAACAGGATTCGAACCTGCAAATTTCAAAATAACCCAGACAAATTGACCGACCTCGGTAGCCTAGTTCTACTGGCGTGGATTTCAGATCCGGGTTCGATTCCCAGTCGGGTCAGAGTTTTAAGTGTTTTTTCACTTGAAATTTCTACCCGGGGTTGGCCTGTCTCAGATTGGACGGGACCGGTTGACTGGAAAAAATTGCCTCAGGCAATAAGTGACCTTAGCTTGTCCAACAATAGTGTTTATAATATATCAAAAAACTACAGCCCGATCCCTTATACCAGCACCTGGTGCTGTCTGGGATTATTTTTATTTGTATTCTTGTATATATGTATTTATATTTTATCTATTGTTAACGGTTTATTTTTATTGATTTATTATTGTTGTTTTTATACTTTTAATACAAATAAAATTATTATTATTATTATTAAAGTTCCGCCGGCTATACTGACACCTTTGTATAGAAAAGTGTTACATCTATTTATTTAAATTGATTTGGCTTGATCTGTAAAGATAGGCTATCATTCCATCGACGTTAAGACCTTACAATAGATGGATGAACAACTGGGGAAGAAAAGAAAGAAGAAAACAATATGGTATTGGTATGGTCGTGTGGAATGAATAGACATTGAAGGTCCAAAAGACGGATATCCGAGTCTATACTGTGGTTAACCACGTGAATCACGTGTTCTCTTGAGTAGACCACGGATAAGGTTACAAAATGTATGCAAGAGTGGCAGTGTATGACCTTTTTTCCTCTTTGCCTACCACGACAAGGTGTCGTGATCGAGTGCATTTAATTTCATTGTAAACTTATGTGGATCAAAAACCTCGATGCTAAAATATTTCCTTCTTTTTTGTGGCGATCCACTCTAGATGGAGTGATTGAAAATCATTTTTTGGAAAAATTTCATCCCTAAATTTTATTTATTTTATTTCTCTTATCTACTTAATAATAATGTAACAATAATAAAATAATAATAATCAATGCCATTCTAGATGTTAAGGGCCCAGAATGGCATTTCGTCAAGTAGGTATATACAAAAAAAATAAGGATCACAAAATAAGCCATTTACCTACATACAATGTGTTGCCAAGAAAATTATTAAAACTTGTCCTCACTTTCGTTTCTTACGTCGTAGAGAGGTAATCATTTATTGAATAATCTAATGCTGATACAAATGAAGCTTTTCGACATCTTGGCAAGTGTGTGTTTTATGTTAAATGTACCTACCTAGTATGGAATTATATCTGAAAAACATTGAATGATTTGGGCTTGTTAAAACGGTGAGCGAACAAAGAAAAACAAAGTGAATAAAATATACCTACTTAAGTTTAAAAGAAAATGAGTAGGGTAATATGGATTTTTTTTTGATGAATCTGTGCTCAGTCAAAGTGAACACAAATACACTATTTGACTCTTTCACAGTAAGCTACTTAAAGCTTGTGTCGTGAAAGAGGAAGATGGTCGGCACCTGGGATCGAACCCACGACCTCCGCACGAAACAGTACGAAAGCCGGCGTCGTAACCGCTAGCCTATCAACCACTTCGATTTAACGTAAAGAGATGTTAAAAAAGCCCAAATTTATGAAATTTGAAGAGCACACTGTATTTTTGTAACTAAATAATAATTAATAAACAATCAATTATTGACGGTAAATAATTGAGATTGACCATAATGGTATTAAGGTATCTCTAAGATCAGGACAGTATTGAAAAAAAAACAGGAAAATCTAAGAGAAAATGTACGGGTTAATTAGGTACCTACTAGGCCAGATACTAAGAAAACATTAAATATAGCAATGAGCCGGTTAAGAAACATGCAATCTTTTTTTCTAAGAATATGCAATTGAAGGCATTGATGAAAGGGAAGAAACCATTAATTTTGAGTCCAGGAACTTCCTTGATTGACGCAATGTCTTAAAGGAAGCGGCTCATTATAGGCATGAATTTTAAATTTGTGCCGATTTTTTTTAGTATTACGACATATTACTTAAATATTTCGTTCATATACGAAATAGGTGGGCGTATCGTAAAGCTAAGAGCAGTATTTTCGTAAGATTTAGGAAGCCCATTGAAAATGAAAATATAAACAATAAAACTGTTTAGGCTACGAACTATTACGAAATCTATTAAAAAAAGATTGTGCCAAAAACATGTCGCTTTTGTTTGGCTCAAAAAGACCCGCCCATTTTTGTTTTTCATTGGTCAAACCGTAATGTCAAAATTTACTAGTGTAACAAATCATACCCACACTAAAAAATATGAGATAAAATTTTTGACACTTTTTGTATAAAACTAATAATAAATATTTGAAAGGTTGATGAAGATTATAATATAAGGAAATTCGAAGAAATATTGTATCTCTCTTAAAAATCTGACCTCATGTCATTGATATCTTCGCATAGCGTAAGTTTGTCTATATTATAGTCATCCAGTAACACTTAAAAAAACCTACAATACCGGTTGTATGTATGCGAAACCACTTCAATGCAGACCAAGTGACCGCTTACTAGAAAAAAAAATACCTTAAAAAGTATTTAAAAAATAAACATCAAAATACCTTATAAATAGATTTTCCTATTAATCCAAGTTTTCTTTCGAAATTGAAGAATCTAGAAGTTTTCACAGTAGTTTTCGTTATGACTTTGTAATACAAAAAAAACAGACTTCAAATATGGTTTTGATTTTAATTTAATTAATATAAAACTCGTTGTCTTATTTATATAAACAACACACAAACAAGCACAATATTTGTCTAGTAATTAAATAAATTAATAAACAGAACTTGGTACCATTTAGCAATAAACTTAACCGGAACCTTTGCAAAATATAGGTTTATTATATTTGCAAAACGAGACACCTTTTTATAAGAAATATCTGCACGTATTTAAAAAAAAAAACTTTATTCACTTCTTACAAGAAAAAATATAAACAACGCTTAAAAATCTGTCAAGTTTATTTATTTCGTAAAGTTTAAACACTGATTTTCTTGATTTGTTTACAAAAATGTGTAGAAAAAATTCGTATAAGCGCGCGCGAACCCACTTCGTACGTCAAATCTCGCAAAACGACTAACCATAGAAGTGATGTAGTGAGAGAATATCGAGCGACGTTTGAGAGGAGGTAAACGAGATGAATACGTGTGTGGGAGTGAGATGGAATACCCGCCCTCTGAGGAGGAGGTGTATAGGAAAGAGACGACCGTATTTCCCCCTTAGCTTATAAAAGGCAGTGTTACCAACTTAATTAAACAAACGAATTTATAAAAAGGTTCGTATTGAAATTACTCGAATATTAAATTGTTCGATGCTGTGTGTTCGGACGTTCCTGTGTTAAGCGTTGAAAATACTTAGAATGTAATGTTTACGTAAGGATGGGGTTAAAGCAAAAAAGGGGCGACGACAGGGCGGATTTTGCCGAATTTTGTTGATAATCGTAATAATTTGCAGTGCCGCTTGATGCTGGGCGATTTTATTGCCCCGTTGCTTAGGTAGACGGAGAGATATGGATTCTGTGAGTTGACTGCCCTGCAGAAAGAGATCACATTGTAATATTATTATGCGACATGTATATTTTTTTAATCTCGTTAGGTTTTCGATATATTCTTACATAATAAAAGCCGGGTATTCATAATTGAATGTTTGTCTACCCTGAAAGGGAGGCTGTTTTTTCATCCGAACAAATATCATAATGACGAAAAACTATCTGCCTTCAACGACACCTATGCCTTATCAAATTTTTCAATTACCCGATTTTAACGAGACTCTCGAAAATATTATGTAATGTAATTAAAACACAGAGGTACGATATTTCAAATTGTATTAAGCTTTCAGTAATTGGGAGTTCAAATGAATACTTTTCGACATTTTCCGATTTTAATGAGATTTTTATACATCAGTCCATGATAGTCCTTCGAGCCGGATCATTATGGATGATTTCTCTCTTTATTGTGAATAACTTTTTACAACGGTTTAATATTTTTGATGTACATTAAATACATTTTCAGCGCCAATAACAGAAAGTATTCAAGATATTATTATGATAATAATAATTTTTTTTCTCATACAAAGTGATCGAATTAGGAAAGGGAAAAAGGAAAGGAATAGGAGAGGGGAGGGGAGGGAAGGGAATGTATGAGAAGAAATAAAGGAAGAAGTGGAAGTTACCAAAACAAATATAAATAAACAACTAAACAAGAGCCACAGTTTACAAAGGGTGTCAGTTATCTCAGTGAAGACCTAAATATGCGGGAAGTAGTAGAAAAAGAAAACAAATCAATGTTTGCCTTCATGCAGATTCCATTTTATATTATGCAAACTTTGTTTGCAATGGGGCACATTAAATAGAGATTTATTTCTGACAGCTCTAGTTGGACAGGGAAATGGCTATGTCTCCAATAGAACACCATTATCGAATTCACTCTTTACTTTTTATGGAGGTACCTATGTCAATGTCATGCCTTTAATTAATTTTTATTTATAGTGAATCTGGGGAAGTGTGACATTCATTCATTCTTCTCTTTTTTGACCCCACTTAGGGGCACAGGGAGGCCACAAGAACAGTTCATTGCGCTCGAACTCACGCAATGTTTACGATCAGAGGCGTATGAGGTTTATTTCATGCACCTTTTCTGACTTGGTATTTAAGGACCCGGTCTGATTTTTTCATGACTAAGTGTAACATATTAAACACAAATTCTAAGTTACTTTATTTATTCAAATTGTCAAATTGAACTCTGAACGAGGAGGTGAACATTCTCATGGACATTGAATCGGACTCTTGCCCAAGGGCAGACCTAGGTACTAGTAACAGGGGAAATGCAACTAAGCAGATTGCTTCGTCGCAGTGTTTTTTGGTCTACGATTGTGATTGAAGTCTCTTCTTATCTCTTTAATCAGCCTCTATAGTCCCCATCATCATTGAAATCATGCTGCTCAAGAACATCCTCGCTTCCTGGATCTCTATAATCAAACTTACCAGATCCAGATAATCTAGCTGCACTTCTCTTCCGATATCTGGATACCTGGGACATTTTATTGGAGGTACAACCACTTTGATCATTTGTTTTTTCTCTTTTATCCTAACACTAATAATTGTTGGTTAAAATTATTATAATCGTGAAGTTAGCGTCTTCCTTACAAAGCGTCACAATATAAACTAAGACAAAATAGAGTACCTTCCTAATAGGTCAGTAAACAGATTATTCATAGAGTATACAATGTAACGCGATCTAAACTGCAACAAATAGTAATTCGACACCATCAATAAGTACTCATTACACAAAGAACAGTTGTTGCCCACCGATCATATTAATATTTCTGGGAAGGTACTGCTCTATGCGATTTATGGTTACACCATATCGGGATAATGAAATGCTTTTAATCAAATCCGCTAATCGCATGTCCCCCATAACTCTTCCGCGAAACTCGCGTGCTATTTGAAGTGATGTATGCGAATAGCAGGCACTGTGAATGTTTTATTTTAGAAAGAAATGAAGTAAGGTGTTTTAAGAAAGTTCTCTTCCCGTTCTGCTCTTCTCTCTTATGTTGTCTTTCGTTCCTTCGGAGTAAATATAAAGGATTTTGGCCATGTTTTGGAAGAATGTCACGTCATCAAGCATCGAGCGCCATGGTAGGTACTTATCAGTTTTTATTTTCCTACCTTTGCCTACCTAAGTGGGGTCAAAGAGAGATTGGAATAAAAAAATACAGAAACTTTGAACCAGTCTGAAAAGGTGCAATGAAGCAAATACGTATTTTTTTATTACTCAATCTTACTACTTTAAAAGACTCTCTTACTGAACTAAAAGATCAAGTCGAAAAATGCAAAAATATTAATCCTTTCACAAGAAAATGATGCGAATAGTTAGTTTGTTGGAAAACATTCGCTTAAATTTGAAAAGATTTAGATAACTGAACGGATGGAGAGATATTTTTAAGGTTGCTGGGGCTGGACTGGCGGCAGACAAAGCACAGAGGGTCAAAGCGTCACAAATAAATTCAAAAACATTTCCGTTCCATTCATTCTAACATATCAATTCTTATTTAAATTATTTATCAAATCACTGCTACTGAAATTCTCAGGTACTGCTCCTTAAATTTAAGGTCATAACTCTTCAAGGGTCATTTGCAACTAGAGAAATAATTCTAATCCTTGAAGGTGCCAATTATTTATTTTGACAAGGAATTCTGTTATCTAATAACATTCATACAAATATAATCAATATCAAATTTCACGAATAATCATTCAGTTTTAAGTGCATACTTAAACGTCTCATGGCTTTCAATTGGTTATTTTTAGGCTACATTCTCTGGTCATGGTTAACTTCCCGCATTTTACGAGGTCTATTGAGAATTGCAATGACGAGATTGTTCTTTAACAACATGAGGAAACAGTGGAAATCCACCAACTTTTCCACCAAGACTGAAGTGTCGCATCTTTAATGCGTTCATTCTGCCTGTGTTGTTGTATGGTTGTGATTGTTGTGAATCCTGGCATCTGACAAAGGCTCAACAGAAGAAGATCCTTAGTGTTGAGAATAGATTTTTGCGACAGATTTTGGAGATTAGGTGGTACCACTATGAATGAGACCATATACAGTGGCGGATTAACTGTCAACAGCGCTCTAGGCAAAGAGCGCTTGACGCCCCTCCGAGCACAATAATTGAGGAGTAGGTTACTATATATGGGCGATTTTGCTAAAATGAAATTTGAACACAAAAAACTCAAATTTTTGTATAAATAAAAAATGTTCAAAGGTGGTTAGTATTTATTATGTACACATTTTAAAATTCTAGCCGTCTAAATTTCTTTCTTGCTAAACTGTTAACGATATCATCATAGTCCAAAGAAACCACTAGCTTTGATTCGATGTTAAGCATTGCAAGCGAATTAAGTCGGTTATCTGACCCCGTTGAACGAAGGTAGTTTTTCACTCTCTTTAGACAAGAAAAGCTCCGCTCACCGCTGCAGTTGGTTACAGCTGTCGAAACGCGCATTCTTAACCCGATGTTAAATTATTTCCATCTGTTCTTTACTATCTTCAAAATTGCGTTGGTTGTACGCGGTAGTTCTTTTTCTTGACTTATAGTAATCAAATATGATCGCAGATGAATGCATTCTTGTACAAAGCATTGTTCCAAGTCCCCAGAATATATATTTATCAAGAACGTTGTTTTGTTTTATACTTCTTCGATGGAAAAATTCATTAACTCAAAAACTAAAATTTGTCGTAATATTTTTTGTACGCATCACGTATTTTTTGAAGTTCCGCTAAAAGGTTGTCTATTATGACCTAAAACACCGACACTTTGAACATTTCACGACCAGACAAAGAAGAAGAAATATCTTCTGCGCCCCTGTGACACTGGCGCCTCTAGGCGGCCGCCTAGTCCGCCTAAAGGATAATCCGCCACTGACTGTATATAATCTTAAATGAGACCGTACGCCCCAGAACAGCACAACAGCCAATGACTTCAGTAATCCAGTATCGAAGATTGAGCTGGCTTGGCCATGTTCTCCCCATGTCCCCCGAGAGTCTTGAATATGCAAGTCTTTTCTACAATCCGGATGGGACAAGAAGGCGAGACAGGCCAAAATTTACTAAGCTTGGATGAAGCTGTGCAATTGGTGCAAGATATAGAGGCTTGGAGGATCTTCGTGACGGCCACATGCTCCACACTGGTGGAAGCGAACGTGGATTAAGTAAGAAGTTAGTTGAGGCAATGGAAGGGATGGGATATATTATGTTAACTAGCTAATACCCGTCTTGCTTTACGTTTTTAATTCAGATTGTCAGGCTTGATCGGTAAGTAATTAAACAGGTTCTAGTCTAGCTTCTCATTGCTTAACAGACCTCTATAACTGACATAAGCACAGAAAAAGAAGAATGACACTTTCACAATTCATAAAAAGAGAGAAGAATTTCAACACATTTAATGTTTATAAAAAAGAGAAAAGTTTGAATTACATTTATTTTTATTTCAAATCAATCTTGAATCTTTATTACATTAAATATATTTGAAAATTGTAAAAATTTGTATCTATGATTACCATAAATATACCTGCAAGGATCCACGATGATCAAAATCCAACGCAGAACCTACGCTTTTATGCTCCAAAATATAAAAAAAAATACTATTATTAATAAAAACATTACTGAATTATTATGTAGATTATATTTAAAAAATTTGATCAATTATAGGTACTTAAGTAATCTAAATAATAAAAATTGCTGAAACAATTAAAATATCTATCTTCATTAAAAATATTGACTAAAAGTAGGCATGAGCTACCATAAAATATACCTGCAAGGATCCACGACATTAAAATCCAATGCAGAACCTACAGTTTTATGCTCCAATATACATACAAAAAATAAATAAATAAACATTACCTACTGAATTATTAGGTATGTAGATTATATTTCAAAAATTTGATCAATTATAGGTACTTAATTAATCTAAATAATAAAAATTGCTGAAACAATTAAAATATCTATCTTCATTAAAAATATTGACTAAAAGTAGACATAAATTTTCTTAAGATTGTTCAAGTTAAGCTTCTTACTATGGAATTTATGTATAATTTAATATAAGGAAACTTGTCTTGTCCTATAAATACTACAGTAGTAATATATAATCAGTGTAGTCCCTGAAACAATGTATTGTATTACGTAAGAAAGCATCTATAAAAACTTTGATTCCTTCAGAAATAGAACCCTTGTCCTCAAGATCAAAAGTCGACATCTTAATATTGAAACTTAATGCACACAACTGTTGAAGAACAAATTTAAGGTCCACGTCAAGTTTTAAACCAGAATCTAGCTCTACTTGAACTGATTATTTTCTCTAGATGTGGTTATATAGAAGAATGCTGAGCATATCATGTGTTGATAGGGTGTCTGTGAGTCCTGGGAATGATACAAAAGTGAAAAGAGAGCTCCTTACCACTGTCAAGAGACATAATCCCCCATACTTTGGCTACATACTCATTACTCCGTGATGAAAAATATTCCCTCTTCCAACTTAAAATTCAAGGAAAAAAGTGGTTTGAGCAGAAGAGAGTCTTCTGAGAAAAGGCTGGCTCAAAATCATGAAGAGTTTGCAGTGATGGTCACCAACTTTAGTTAGGAGAACCACACGAAGATATTCATATACGTCGAGCCATGATTGAAATCCTCTATTTAGACTAATATTTTTTTTTTCTTTTTTGGCATTTCATCCACAAATTTAGACTAATATGTAACAACTAATGACTCTAACAATTCATTACTGATGTTCCATTTAAAAATGGTTTAAACCACTTCGACGAACGTCTTCTACCGTTATTTCGAATGCTGGCTTAGAGTGATCACTTTACGTTAACAAAATTCGCCATTAGATCTAATAAATCTGCTATCTTGGACCTTAAAATGAGTAATTATGGTGAAAAGTTTCATGCCAATTGCAGGATTCAACCCCTCATAGGGATATCTCATACATGAAGATACTTCTTTTGACACCGATAGACATTGTTAAGTTATATGCAACAATGGGAAATAGTTCATAAGGAAGAAATAGCACTTTGTGGGACATATTAAATTTATAAAGAATTTTATATGAAATTGACTTGCTAATATATTCTTGCTTCCTAAATTTACAGAATAGCTTTTTAATAATAATAAAGTAAGTTGTGTTAAAATGCCACATTATTTGATACTTATTTTAACAATAACATAATCTATGTAAAAATACTTACAAAACTCCCTGAATTCTCATAATTTCTTTTTGCTGGAGGCATCATTTTTAAATTTAGTGGTGTTTGGGAGAATATATTATTATTATGTTTGATGAAAAAGAAAAACATAATGTTATTTCATTTAGTATATTTCTAGTTATGAATAAAACAATTTAGTTTATTTCATTTCAGTCATATGACAATATGTCATTGTAAGATCTAACAGATAAAAAATAGAAAAAATATCTCCTATACAAATGAAAAACGGGGTTAGTGTGTTGATTCTGTGATGTCTTTGTTATGTTAAGTTTTTATGCGTATATGTATACAAATTTACAGTAAAGAATAAATAAAAACCTGTATAAAAATGTATTGTTTTTTTGTAATTTATTAAGGTTATTGTAATTTATTTATATTGTTGTAATTTGTTATTGCTATTGTACCTAATTAATTTATATTGTTGTAGCTTATTATTGTTATTGTAAATTATAACTGTTATTGCAATTTACTACTATTTTTGTAATTTGTTATCATTATTAATATCATCTTGTTCTTAATTTTATTTTCCATAGATTTGTTGTGTTTTAATGTGCCTACTCGTATATGCATGCTAGCCTCAACACAGGTTCACACCTAGTGAGGCGGCAAATTTTTCTTTTTTATTTGTATCTGGTGTGTATTATTGTTTTGAACTGTATAATATGTATGAATTTGATGTGACAATGATTAAATAAAATAAATAAAATTTCATAACTATGCTTACCAGTGGATTGTTCATTAACATTCCTGTTCGTTATTTATAATTAAAAAATAACCAGACAATAGAAAGTTGGTTACATTTTATTATTTTCATTAGAAAAAGAATAGTTCGAATAGTTCTTCAATTTCTAGTTTGACAACAAAATTAGAAGTGTCAAAAAATCCATAGACAACGCAACAAAATATTTCTTTTTTAGTGCTGCAGTCGTTTTCGAACTAATACAAAAGTTTTGTAAAAAAATACGTAGGTGTGTATATGGTGTGTATCGTAAGTAATTTGAGGTAAGTATTTTTATTAATTTAAAGAATACATTATTCACACAAAATACACATTAAAAAAAATCATTATCTTTCACAAAAATATTTCATTTTAATCATAGCCTATGGTTTACAGCTGTCATTAATTTTGACACATTAATTGTTCGAAGTTTGAATAAATTATAATATAGGAATATTATTGCTGCTGTTTATTTTTTTCTAAGTAGGTACCTACATTATAATATTAAATTAATCAAACTGCACATAAAATATTTTGTTGTGAATTATGTAGATAAAAATATGATTTCTCTTAAGTGTCATTTACCTTGCATCTAATGTACCCAACCCATGACTGTATGTTTTTAATTAACTTTGTTTTAAAAGTTTTTTTATGTTCTAGGTATGCCTTAGTTTGATTTCTTAATTGTTAATATTGATTTCATTGTGATATTATTCATTTAAATACTTTAAAAAAATACCTGTAATAAAAAGAGTGTTGATTTTGGCTAGTTATAGATGTATTATATACCTACAATAACTTTAATTAATGTACATGATGTTACATAACGTAAATTATGTGGAAGATGAAATGACATTAGGTTTATGTCGTATCATAATAATATTGTATTTATTCTAGGATGAATGATTTGTCACAAACCTTGGAGGGTCGTCAAGTAAGGCTTCCAATCAAACCTCTTATTGGCCGCTGTCTTTGAAGAATACTTCTTTTAACACAATTGGTTTAAAGTTAAGTATGTGACACCCTATGAATATTTTTTTTAATTAATTTTCACGCCAACAATACGACCATGAGTCCAAATTTTTAACAATACTTTTATAATATGCAGGATAAAATAAATAAGCTAATGTGGTTTTGAGTTTATTTACATACTAATTTAGATACAATGTAATACCGCTGTTGAGTGTGATTAATTTCAATACAAATATTATATTTCTAAATTATTATGTGGATAAAACAAACGTTTTATTAAACTGATTAAAATCCTGAAGCCATATAAAGATTCTCAATTATTGTCAATTTTATTTCTTTCTCTCAACAATTCTGTCAAGTTCACTGTAAGTTATGATCTAATTTATCGGCTACTGCTGCAGCCCGATTCACGGAAAAGTTTAAGTCTAAGTTTAGTTCGAAGTTCGAACGAAGTTCGATTCAAATCCTCCGTAAATAGGTACATAGACCGTAGATAGTCGCCGCCTACAATTATTATTACCAGCAGCCCTATTCACGGAAAAGTTTGAATCGAACTTCGTTCGAACTTCGTTCGAACTTCGAACTAAACTTTTCCGTGAATCAGGCTGCTGTTTTACCGACCAGTTTGTTTATGGAATGTTCATACCAATTTCAACAATGATTTTAAATTTAATCTTTTTCAACGATGAATATAAGATTTAAACGTTATTTATATTTCAGGAATATAAAATGATTCAACAATTATTTTTAAATTATTTAATACCTATCTACATTAGAATATGATTTTATCAGGCACCTACATAATTACTTATCTATTATCAGTGGCTACGACGCTTTGTAAAAAGTATAGCCATAAATTTTCTAAAATATGTCAATTTCAAAATGGAGGAATGATTTTTACAAAATTTTGCATTAAATCTTTATTTATTGAGAATAATAAGATTTGAATAACATTTATATGTATTACGAAACAATCTCCAATTATTTTATTACATTTTCATACCGTAATACCAAGATTCCATTCAACGTTTACATGAGTAATTTTGTTTCCAAAAGATGTCTTACTGTCTTTTTTGAAAAATTTGTATGAAGATCTTAAAAAAATAAAGTTTTTTAAATAGCGCTAAATATATTAAAGTTAATATATCAAAGAGTATTTAAGAACGCTCTACGGAATTTTGCGCGGCTTTTCGCATATTAATATCTGACCTTAACGTCTGTTTTCTACGATTGATGCGCATTCAAAAATATAAACGGACTAAAATATTATGTAGATAATCCATTCTTTGGATGTGATCAAAGTCTAATTTTGATATTATCGAGTTCATTATCTCTAATATAAATGAAAGTCGGGTTAGTGCGAACACTTATAACTCGAGATTGGCTGAACAGATTCTTCTGATGTTTGATTTATTGGATTCTTCTCCGCTCCGGATAACAGAATAACTAATAAAAAGTTGAAAATGGATAATGGATAGTATAAATTATAATACTGAAGTTAGTATGGAACCGATTTCCTGCGACGCCATAACAACAAAATTTTGATGGTAGTTCCCTCTCATTCTTGCAAACGTAATTGCCGCTCTTACAGTAACCCATCCCACTTACTCCAATTTTCATACAAAGTCAACATCGGGCACATAGCGGTAGAATGTCTGCGCGCGCATATTATATTCTCGCGTTGTTCCGGCCTGAGTTATGAATACGAATGAAATATGTTTTGGAAATATTTTAATGTTCATATTTTATTAGCTTAACTCAATCGAATTAATTTAATTATTAACATAATATATCCCATCAATAGTAAACTAGAGGAAAGGCAGTTGAGATGGTATGGACACATAGAACGACGACCACAGGAGCATATTGTACAACAGGCAATAAACCTGAATGTTCCACGTTCTGTGGCTAGAGGGAGGCCGAAAAATTCCTGGGTGATGCAAAGGCGCGAGCAGATGCAAAGATGTGGGGTGGGGGAAGTAGTGCAGCAGAGGAGAGTCTACAGCCTGAGGACGAGGAGAGCTGACCCTAGCAGTCTTCATAGACGTTAAGCTGGGAACAAGCCAGGGAGAGAGAGAACTCAATCGAATTAATTTGGTAATTTTTTTATGGGGGCGCAGTGCACATTATGTACATATGGACGGGCCGCCTCGGGTTAGGACAACGTCTGTCGGGAAAGCTAGTATGGTATAAATAAGGATATTTGTCGTTCGGGAGAAAATGCACTGATGTCATCGAGCAAACGAGTGGGCCGCAAGATCACGGTTGACTCACTCACAGAATGCACTTCTTACAGACTATGGCTTTCATTTTTCATTACGGCGTAATAGCAACATATTTCAAGAATGACAGACATCACATAAGAAAACGATCTATCAATCGAAGTTAATGGAGCTATTTTTATATAAACATGTCTTTATAATTAATATGAGACCCAGTGTTGCCACCTGTCCGGGTTTCGGGATGTTTGTCCGAGTGTCCGGGCGAAACCAAAAATGTCCGGGTTTAAACTTTATTTATTGACTTTTTTTAAAGAGTGTACTTACTTCCACCTTTTCGGATACCAATTTTTCGGATTGACCTTTTTTAGTGAATTTTTATCTCTTTCCAAATTCAAATTTTCAGAATGCACTTTTTAAGCGAAGTTTACCTTTCCGGATACAAAAAAATTTCAAGTGTTTTCATTTGTTTCCGGGTCAAAATTTTACAAAGGTGGCAACACTGATGAGACCCCTAGAAACTGGTAGGGTGTCATCACATACCAAGTAGGTAATAATATTAAGTTGTGTTTTGTATGAATATTGTTAACAAACAAAGGAGTCTAGTAATGTCATTCAAACCGTCAAGTTCATTTTATTTTCTTTATACGTCATATTTCTATGCAAGTCTTGCCTCTGTCTCAAATATATAATATAGGACTAGGTGTGAATTCATAATATACAAACAGACCAAATGGAATACCTTTTTGCACAGCATCATTACACATATTTTGGTGAAAAATATTTTAATCAACTGCCATTGAGTATTAGGGAGATCGAAATTTATAGACAGTTATTACGATTCAATAAAACATTATGTCAAAGAAAAATATATTTATAATGAATGAATGAGTTAAAATGTGTAGGTATACATTTTTATTATCACATCTTTTCTTTTTTGTTTGTGTTTTGTTTAAACGGGTGTTGATCGGGTCTTCTTGTTAGATATGTTGGAGGCACACGTATAGGGAACGTAATTATTTTAAATTGTCCTCGTCTGTGTTTTTGTTGTGTTCTTTGTTTGTTTGCATTACATCTACATAAATACCATGCGACATTGACAACATCTATCTACACAAAATTTCTGAGTTTTATGAGAGAGGAAGAAACTATTAATAATACCTAATAAGTATATGTAGTAATGAAATAAAATGAAAATTATAACTATTGTAAGAAATTGATTGGATAAATAAAAATTAAATAACTTTCGTACATTTTGTATTATCATCGATTTGAACCTTTTGATGCACCTGTTTTAAACCACATGCCAATCGCACCAACCATTAAACAACTCATGGTTTTTGTCCAACGCCAATTTCATTTAATACTTGAATTAAATGATATCGTTAAATCACTAAAAGGGTTGGTTTACTATAAGCTTTTGTTAAATTTTGTCGTGTTCTGTACAACTTTCTTATTTTTTCTTTCACAAGAACCTTTTCTGGCGATAGTAATGGAATCCACTAAGCTAGTTTAAGAGAAGACTTGAGAAGATGTTACATTTGTTATGTTAGCACTTTTTTATTTATTTATTTTTATTTTTTATCATTATCGTAAGAAGATACTGAAGAACACTGAACAGTAATTACTCGATCTAAAATTTAAAATAAGTTCATATCTCTCGGTGGCTTGATATCACTTTAATTATTTGTGAAATTATTTTGGACCTCCGCCAAGTCAGGAGCCGCTGAAGGCTGGCGGGGAGAAGTTCTTGCATTAGCGAATTATTGGCTCTCTCGCTCGTAAATCCTCGCACGTCGTTCGTCACAGACTGTTCCTTCTCTGTGCCCAAACCTTGCCGATACTTCTCCCAGTTCGTTTGGACTTCATCCAAAAACCTATCACATTTCTTACATACTAGCTAGATGATGCCATGTTCGACGGGCGAGGCAGTTTATGATGTAACCAATTGTTTAAAGAAACCATGTAATACTCGTACATATGCCATGCTATTTCTCCAATAACTCAACAGGCACATGACAATGTATATACATCTTTTAAATACCTGTGCAGTGTGATATCACCTCGATGTGACGCAGATGAAGATGTCACCCACCGCATAACACAGGATGGTTAAAATTGGGGCCCCTCTCTGGAGTATTGTGCGATACAAAAATGCCAAGAGAGAGAGAAAAGGGCCAAGTATACAAGACCGCAGTAAGACCAGCAATGACGTATGGATCTGAATGTTGGGTACTAAAACAAAAACACCAGCAAAGCACGCACACTGCAGAGATGAAGATACGCAGATGGGCTGGAGGAGTAACCAGAGTTGATAGAGTTAGAAATGTCCATATCCGAGAAAGTTCCAAAGTCGCACCCATACCCAAAAAGAAAACAGGCTGAGTTGAAAGGGCAATGGGCATGTTATGAGACGACCACAGGACAACATGATCCAGAGAGCTATGGACATTGAAACTCCAGCCAGGAGACCAGGCAGACCAGACGCCATATAGTTCTCGAGTATCAAGAGAGACCTCAAGGAATGCAATGCCATGTGGAGCCAGAGATAGCGTTGGACAGTCTTGGTGCAACAGGATAAGGAGAATCGACTCCAAATCATGGGACAAAGGCGAGGGCGAGGAAGAATATGTGATACTCGTACATCATACTATTTCGGCATTTTGTCTCAAAATAATATTAATGTGTTAATAGTTTTAAACGCAGGTAAGTCTTTAGGATTAGGTGTTGGTTTGGAGTTTGGACTATAATGGAGAGGGATAATTGTGTGTCCTACCTGATGAGCAGGTACACGAATGGCTTCAGACCGGCCGGTTATGTAATTTCTTTTCTGCTTTAATCTTCAATGTTTTTCAAAAATAACAAATTTTCTTCCTCAAGTCACACGTCACTTTAACAACAATACGAAATGCATAGATAATTTTACAAATATTCAGTGATAGAACACTTTTAAATATTTTTTCATCATAAACAACGATGTCCAAACGTGTGACGAAGGGTTCTGCGTCTACAATAGTTTTAATGTAAACAAATTAGATAAAATAAGGTTAAAAAAACTAATGCATAACGTAATCGTGTTAATCCCATCAATGATGTATGGCTGCGAAACGTAGGCATGGACCAAAAAGAGTGATTTAGTTAGAAAAAAAGCAAAAGACATTGGTAGAATGTTGACTGATTCTTATATTAAACGTTAAACTTAACCTCATTTCCTATTTTTTTAATATAAAAAAATAATTTGTAATATTATCAGAATATTTTCATATTATACTTTACATCCTGGAATCAATAATAACAAGATCAAGATTTACTTAAAATCAATCAGATATTATAAAGATAAAAAATAATTCCTTTTTTTTGTTATCAGTTTGTTATCAATACATACGTCTGTTTTATATTTTACACCAACCGAAATCTCGTCGGATACATAATTTTGTAAAATATCAAGCTAGGGTAATTTTTGCGTTTCTTACTTCTTGTCTTGAATGGATTAGAAAAGGAGAATATCACAGAAAAGAAAGAATATCTTGGAAAAAAATGAGAAAAAAAGGACCACACATTATTGCAAACCGTTTTTTAGCTGGTCTTGCTTTACCTTGTATTGATCGACTGGTCATCCGCGATGGATTTCCCTTAAAGCAAAAAAAGGCTAGGGTAAAATGAACCATTTACATTTTATTAATAGTGCATCAAAGATTCAGAACATGTTATTATTCTCAATTTTGGCGAATATTTAAAATTATTGTAGCGAACAAAATGTATAGTACACTTTGAGAACTCGGCAAATGCGTGATATATATAATTGGTAACTTGAAGTCTGTCTGTGGAATAATATGCGAAAGTTAGTACCTACCCGATGTGTTAAACCGAAACTGGAAGGGATGAGATTGTTAAAGGGCTAACCTACCGCAGATGAAAATTCCAACGTACAAGAGGCTAATTAGAACGGGGTGTGTTTTTAATTGTAATTAGGAACCTCCATAGGATGTTATTGTCAACTGAATGTAACACTTTGTTAAAATAATTCATACGAATAACACTAATTCAGTAGAGTGGCTGTTTAAATAATTGTTAATAACTAGCATTCCCGACGGACGTCTCCCGGTCTAGACAAATTAAAATTGGGGTTCGACTACAAACGAACATTTAGTCAATCTATAGTGCGAAAAAAATAACTGTCCACAGGATCATCTACATAATAATTCAGTTATGAATACATAAATAATTATTTAAAGCAAACAAAGACACTTAGGTACATATATAAAAAGTGGACTGTTTATTTTCTTCCTACTCTACATTGTCGAAGAATTCGTTTGTAGTCGATCGGCAAATACAATTTTTCTAGTCCTGCACTATGAATATTGATTTCAAATAATATGTAATTTATACAAAAATACGTTTAAAATATGTTTGAATGTTATAAAACTATTTCTGAAAGCTCGAAAAAAATTCCATTAAAAATCTGCGTATCAATTTTTTAATGTCAATGGTTGTCAGGTAAACAAAAATGGTGTTGGCGTCGTGGATGATACGTTCCATATTAACTTTAATATTACATTTTATATAATTTCTTATGCATTTTTTTTTACTTTTCAATAATTATTATTATCCGGAGCTGAGATGAATCCAAGCATCATAAAAATCTATTCAGACGATCTCGAGTTACAAGTGTTCGCACTAACCCGACTTTCTTTTATATTATAGATATTAAATAAATATAAATTTAAATGGTTTTTTGTCTGTATATAAAGGGAAAAAGTAATTTAATTAAAAAAATAAACAAATGAACGACTCTTTATTTTGAAACATGCGATGAAGCTGATTGATTCCACGGAACTCAAAAAAATGCACCACCGAAGTTCTTAGGGTGGATCTTTTGAACAAGCATTAAACAGTCTAATAAGTTTTAATGGAGGATTAACTCACTTATGCCCCGTTAGAGAAAAAAACGGATCTTTCAACTGTCAAATAGCGGCGATTAGGGCATTAAACCCCTTAATGAAAGATTAAATTTAGTGGGCCACTCCAACAGCCAATAGCACACTAATGGACAATTAAGAACTGTCAAAATGGTTGCCAATTTTGT
This sequence comes from Mystacides longicornis, assembly GCA_963576905.1. Lineage (NCBI taxonomy): Eukaryota > Metazoa > Arthropoda > Insecta > Trichoptera > Leptoceridae > Mystacides > Mystacides longicornis. The sequence goes on from OY756428.1 coordinate 26,844,874, forward strand.
CTGTTTTGATACCGTTTTTCGAAATTGTTGATGATTCTTATTATGAGAGAGCCTATTTTTATCGACCAATCTATAAATCGGATTACAATGCTTTCTATAAAGCATCAAAATAGGAACTATGCGGTACTAAAATATCGTCTATTTTATAAAAATATCTCCCTTTGGTAGTAATGCTAAGTGAAATGTCAAAATCACAAGATGACGCACATAGTAGATACATAATATTATTATAAACCAATGGGAATAACCTCGAAATACTTAATACAGAAAATAATATATATGAATTATTTTATATATTTGTTTGGGTTCACTTTTAAAAATATTAAAATAACAGAAATAAAATAAAACTTAACTTGACAGTTGCAGTAAAACAAACACATAAGACTTTGTCACCTTTTTCTAACGAATGGTGTTTACCGCGCGTCTCGCTCTCACACATGTATGGAGTGAAGATAGCAACAAGTTCAATATTGCCAGTCGCAAAAAAAAAACAAGATAATTGTCAATTAACCAATGGTCCATTAAATTTCTCATGAAAGACCCGTTTTGAGTTAGTGGAGCCTTTAAAGTTATATCTCCATTTACTATTAGGCTGTTTAATGCTCATTCGAAAGACCGGCCCTTAATCTTTCAAAAAAAATTAATAAGGATCCTATTCAGAACCTTGAAATTGTACTCTACAGACTGCGAAAATATATAGACTTAATTACAAACACTTACAGCCGGTTTCATAAAAAAAAGAAGACTTTAAGCTTCCTTTAAAAAATAACGCGTTTCATAATAACAAAATGACACTTTTTGTTAACGTTCCGTTCTTGGAACTTAAAGTCGACTTTAGTGTAGTTCAATCTTTTGCCGTCGGAGTTCATAGAAAATTTCGTGGCGCTTTCACTGTCACAAATATGAACATTATTTGTATGCGGTGACACTGTGGACAAAAATGACTAAAATAGGATGGAAAACATGGTAAAACGGGAAGAATATAATTGGTTACAGATTTCGGTTACTAATTCATAAACCATAATAATAAATTAACATGGTTAATGGTGATTGAGGACGAATGATTAAGGATATTACTGAATGCCGAAAAGTAAAGACTTCCAAGGATGCATGAGTAATTGGGTGACAGTTGACTGAATATTGTTTTCGTCCATATATTGTACTTTACCATAACTGTTGTCTGTTGATGCGTTACAAATAAATAAATAAATAATAACACAAAAACGGCACTTTGATGCTCTATTGAGAAATGAAATTGACAGATCAACAGAAATTCCGCAAAAATATTAGTAAACAACCTATGTTTTCCTTATATTTCCATGGTAACAATAGGTACCAACTGCTACCAACTTTCATATTTTTTTTGATATTTAAAACTTCAGCTAAAGTACGCGGGAATATTTTTTATGAAACCCGTCAACTTAAAGGAAACTTTAAATTTTAAATGTTCCTTTAGCTAAAGTGTTCTTTAGCGCTTTTTATGAAACCCGCCGTTAGTATAAGCAGTATGAAAGAACAAAAGACTTTCTCCCATCCAGCGAGCTGTAACCGATACTAACTAGCTTACTACTATACTACTAGCCTAACTGTGCAAGGATCCGAACAGCTAAAGGTCTCCGGTTGAATGGTTGAATATTATGTCGGATGATCAAATCGGATGATATGTAATTACCATTGACAGATAACATTCAACTATTTAATGAAAAATACAGTAGGGCATTTCATTGTATTGTGACATTTGATAATGGCGGTGTTAATATACTTTTTGGCAGCTCTTGCCTTGGCCCAGGTAAACAAATATATTTTTTAAGTAAATTGCGTACAATATCAAGAAGTTTCAAAACCTATCTTCATCAAAATTTTCTTGTCCTTCCTAGGCTCTTCCTGCATCTTCTCCGTTCGTCGCCCCTGAAGATCTGGATGACCGCATCATCCAAGGATGGCCAGCGGCCCCTGGGCAATTCCCCCATATAGTTCACCTCCGCATGGTGACCACAACTGGAGGTCTGAACGCTTGTGGTGGAATCATCATCCATCCCAGTTGGATTTTGACAGCGGCCCATTGCTTGACAAGGTGAGGGTTTCTATTTGAAAATGTCATTCTTACTTACTATCAAAAAGTATAGCAATTAAAGTATCTTTTCCTCTTTCCTTACCTTTCCCAATCCCCATACTGGTGTTCATGTTATATACATTATAATGAGGGTACTGCTGCCGGGTGTCGGGAGTCTGTCGTGACGAGCGTCGAGGTATGCGCCCTGGTGGGTTTTCGGGCCCAGCCCGTCTAGCTTTAGTGTTTTTTTCTTATACTACTTGATGGTGTGTAGTGTATGTCGAGTGGGGAGAGGAAAAACCCTCCAGATATTAAAAAATAAGTAAGTAATGTCTGCAAACTTTGCTGGTTTATGTGTTGTACTTTTCATTATATTGTTATTATTTGTTAAAAAAACTGTATGTTTGCAAAAATCTGAAAAATAATAAATAATAGATACATTCAAAATAAGAAACTCCCCAAAACTAGACATAATGTTCACTATAACTAAAATAATATATGCGACTTATTAATAATATCAAATTATAAAATGATGTTTCTCAGCTGATGATGTTGACGCATTTAAACGTTCGCAATTATAAAAACAACCATCATTATTTTTTTATGTTTACCGTGAGCCCGGTATTTTTGACAGATGCGATGAGTTGAATACAAAGCGAGTGGTTAATTAACACTCGACGAAAGTCGCAGAATAATCACAAGCGAAGAAAAGCGTAAAAATTCTATTAGAAAAGCTATTGATCAAAACTCTAAAATTGGGTGCCTGTACCTACTGTTCAAAGTCTCTCCACTGTCGAGTCGATCACTAAGTTCACCTGTGACCTCTACGTCATCAGGTATGGTCAGTTTGTTTTAAGAGCCAAACTAGCATTGGTCGTTCCAAAACCTTCTAGTCTATCGTCCCCACCTTACAATATCCTTGATTTCTCAGATCCTTCGACTGTCTGTGTTTGTACTTCGATGTCGAAGGGCTTTTTTCGGAGATCTCCCTTAGAATCTCCAATTCACAAGTAGGCACGAAAGAGGTTTTAGGTTCGGACAGTGGATTTTTAACCTACGTGGATGAAAGAAAAACTATGAGTATTTATACTTTATATAATAATATTAGGTATATTCTTCATTATGCAAGGTTTAAATCTCTTTCAAATGTGTTATCAAAAAAAAATCATTATAAAATTAAATGTACTGTTTTAATTAGATGAGCAATTTGTTGATAAATAAATTAAATTATGTATGTATGTACTTGCTTATATTAAAATAATCCGAATTTGTCATTGTCTCTGGATTAACGGCTTAATTGTCAAAGGGATCTCACACACGTGTTTTTTTAGATAACGTAATTAAAAATTAAAATTTCGTGGTTACTTTAATAATTTATTACTAGAAATAATTATTAGTCATGTTGATTTGTTTTATTAGATACTTATACATCTTTATTTTATTTCCGTACAAATTTTATTAATACAGTAATTATTCTAAACCGCGTTAAAAATTTTCAAAGTAGGTACTGGTATTTTCCTAGGCTTGTATTTTGAATGATACAGACCGCGCGGCAGTATTTGTTATGCATATAATAATATGACAAATAAATAAAACTTTATTGCGAAAAGAGAATTTTAAGTAGTACAATGTCCTTTTTTCATAAAATTACATTACAACTATCAGAAAAGGTGGGAACCTACATGTACGGTCGTGGTACCATGACTTGAATTACAGGCCACAAGGGCTAAAAAGAAGGTTTATTGCCATCTCCATAAACCATATTATGTCAACTATGATCATCTTCGCCGGGAATGTGACCTCACACTGCTGTCCGTGAGCCGCATGATAGCGTATATGACTTTCTTCCATAGATTGATCGGCGGCCAGATTGATTCCTCCCGGTGTCTATGGTGGAGCATCATGTGCCTTCCAGGAGCAAGCGTAGTATACAGACCTTTAGATTAGCACACAGTGTCACCAACTATTCTTTCAAAACGCCGATTTAAAGAGGGGGTAATGATCTTTACGAAATTGATATATTTTCTACTCCCTTGTATAGTTTTAAAGGCAACAATGGGTTGCGTAGATTTGAAATCTACTATATGTATGAAAGTCGGGTTAGTGCGAACAGTTATAACTCGAGATCGGCCGAACAGATTCTTCCGACGATTGATTTATTGGATTCTTCTCCGCTCCGGATATCAGAATAACTAATAAAAAGTTGAATAAATGAATAAGAAAGATATAAAATATACATATAAAATTAGTATGGAAAGGATTTTCAGACCGAACTGCCACCGCCATCTATTGGGGAAATTAGCGAGATACCTGGTAGAAATAGTAGTGATATTTTGGTAGAAAGATTCAATAGATCTATGTTTCGACAGATGGCGGTAATGATTTATTTTTTAATAATTTATTTGGAAATATTTGTACAAAGTCAACAATATTATCGGGCACATTTGTATGGTACCTACTTCATAGGCGATGTAGGGTGTGTGCGCGAGCGCATTACTTTTACGTTGTTCCCGCCAGAGCTTTGAATACGAATGAAATATGGATGGTTTCAAAAATATTTTTTAATGATATTATTTTATTAGCACCTAACTCAATCGAATTAATTTTGTATTGTTTCATGGGGGCGCAGTGCACATTACGTACATATGAGGCATTACAAAACAAAAACGGCAGTGTCACATTTTGGTCAAAAATGTGTTTGTAATGCCGTTGGATAGAGGGCAAAAACTGCAGTACTCTGTTGAACTGGTTTGAAACAAAATCTAAAGTGTATCATAGAAAATCTTAAAATGAATGTAGGTTTTAAACAAACACGGCAGTGTCCTTCTCAGTTCATAACAAAACCGGCAGTGGTTTCTTGTATATGAAATCCAATATGGCCGCCCCATACACACAAATTTCAAACAAATGTGGCAATGTCATTTGATTCGAAGCAAAGGTGGCAGTGTCCGTCATTTAATGACGAATATCTAAAAAAGTATGCATTTTCTATTCAGTATTGTTATATTTTCATGGAAAAAAGAATTTACTCCTATTTTTCAATAAGATCCTATAAAATTCTCGGTGAATATAATGTTTTTAAATAAAAAAATCAATTTACACAAAATGTAACCAAACTGACACTGCCATTTTTGTTTTGTAATGCCTCATATTAACGGGCTAGAACCACAGGACAACGTCTGTCGGGAAAGCTAGTAAATAAATAAATACATATAGGTACGGCTCTTCGAGAACTTCTGATCATCACTCCTAAATCATCCATCTCCAACAACAACTCTTCAACATGTTTATTAACGTCATGTATTGACCACTTCGAAGCAGAGCTGAAGGATTTGGACATGTTATGCCACTAGTGGAGTGTAAAAGAAGTTTTGATTTGGACTGGTTTACTACTGACTAAATTTCGTAAAGAACTGGAAGAAGAGAAACAAATTTTTAGGACCTTTGTTGTATAATATCAATCAACGGCATTATGAAGCTGAATCTTCATGGGAAAGTGATAGCATATGCAGACGACATGGCACTTGTAGTATCGGGAAGGAGTTGGGAGGACCTACAGCACAAAGTTTGTGAATATGTGAAGAAAATGAAAAGGTGGCTGGACGTAAATTCCCTCACCAACAGCGATAAAACATACGTCCTGCCTTTCTCCATCGTAGCTGGTGTTTGCCCCTTGGAGTTCATAATAAAAATGCATGCCGAACAATGTTTGGATGAGAACTGTTCTTCTTGCCAGGTGCTTAACAATGTAAAAGAAATAAAATATTTAGCAGTTACGGTGAGGTAATTTTAATCAGCTTCCCCAGAAAATAAGTGAGATGTCCAATTGCAGGACCATGGTGGCTGAGATTAAAAAATATTACAAGATGGGTGGAAGCCCCTGCGACAACACAATTTCTGCGTAGAAATCCTTGTTTCATGTCCTCTTGTCCATTTGTGGGTGATTGTATCTATGTTGATGGTTATTTTGTGTATGTCTGGAGTTTGGAAGTTTGGTGGAAGCTTCTTTTGAGACATTTCTTTTGGTATGTATGTAATATGTGTACTTAAATGGGAAAAAAATGTTTACCCATCATTAGGTACCTACTTAATGCTGACAATAGATAATTATTAATTGTGTGAATATTTAGTTTTAGAAAGTCCATCTCGTCGCTCAAGCATTAAGTTGCTTTAGACGAAATGGACTACACAATATTGTAAAATATCTGTAAGAGATTTATGTGTAACAAATAATTTGGTAAAATAATATTTAATGAATAAATTAAAAAAAAATACATTTAAAAAAAATATTCTGTCGTGTAGGAAGACGATCAGCACCAGGAATTGAACCTTTAGTAAGCGCTTTGAAAGTCGGCAAATACCTGTCTAAATACTGTTGATAGTTTCGGCCGAGGGTGCTTGGTATAGTAGTTCATTTTCAATTATGTAAAAATAAATAAAGAGTCTTCAATTTGTGCTAATATTCATTAATAATATTATCAATAAAAAACCTTTTTATGTTAAACCAATATCCTATTCTGTAGATACCTTCTTTTCAAAGTTAGTTCTATGTTCTTTAGACTTAATTATTATTATTGTTATCTTTCCTTAGCTCATAATAAGTCACTTTTACATTGTATAGTTGTCATTTTTTTAAAGTACTCATAAGTTCACCCTTTCTTTAATGCTGTTTTTTTTTTGTTTCATATACTTAACTAATTTGTAAAATATCTCATATTCATTTATATTCTTTAGTCTTTGTCCATCTGAGGAAGGGAGTAGTCGCTCCCGAAAACATGTTTATGGAAATAAAATAGTTCGTAGTAGCACAAATTGAAGACTCCTTATTTATTTTTACATAACTGTCTAAATACTTCATATTATTAGCAGAGCATCGTTGTAGGTTCACCGTTGAGACATATCGTTGTTAATTAAGAACTGGTTTATAAAAATACTAATTATTGTACTTTCCTTTTGTTAACAGTAAGACAGCGGTATTTGTCAGATACGGGGCTACCAATGTGACCGAACCTGCCCTGATCTTGGAGTCTACCAACTTTACAATCCATCCGAACTACAGTTCCAGCAACCTCAACCATGATATCGGCCTCATCAATGTTGGGAGATGGGTGCAATCTACAGGTTGCTTACACTTTTAAATCCTTTTATTAATCAACTATTTACTACCCTTCTTGCATTACATCTTCATTTTCTTCTTCTTGTTATTGGTCGCTTTCTTCATTCCTGAAGGTCGTAACCTAATCCCAATCTGGTCTCCGCATCCCTAACGATGTTTTCTAACCCTCCTTGCACTGAGCAATCGTTCGCCTCGGCTATTGCATGCCTGACCTGGTCCAGAGCTCTCTCCCGACATCTCCTCCCTTCGACTTTGCCTACCATTATCAGTTTTTCTAGGCTGTTGGAGTCCCGCCTAGCGATTTGCCCGAAGAATCGGAGATGATTCATTTTCAAAAGATGGCTTTTACTAACAGGAGAATGCCCATTGCCCATATAAAAGTGTTTAACGTGGTACAATGTTGCGTCAAAGTTAAACTTCATTTAAGCTGATTAATAAAAAAAAACTGATTATTAATGACCAATTATCTATTTAAAAAACCAGAAACCAAATTTCAAATTCTTTAGCCAAGTCCTCACTGAGTGGTGACTTACTTAGCATTGTTTGCTTACTTGGATACACAAGGGGAAACACCAAGTACTCTGGCGGCCGGTTGCGAACATTTTATAACGTTTGTTTTAGTAAACCACTCACCAGGGACTGGATAGACTACTGCGTATGTAGTATGTACCTATCCTAAATAATTTTTTATTTTCGATTTTTACAGACAAAATCAAGCCCGTCAGAATGCCTGGCAGACCTACAGCCAACGCCACCTTTACTGGAATGACAGCGACAGCCAAAGGATTCGGGCGTACCACAAATAGTGAGTCTTCTTCTTCTTTCTCTTTAAATAGTTCTAATAACGTGTTTTCATTTCAGAGGTTTCCTATATCTTTCCTATATCTTTGACGGTCTTCCTGCTTGGCGATTTCCCATCGGAATGTTGTGGGTTTATTATTAATAATTGTTTGTTTAGGGGGGATCTGATTAAATCCTATAAAGTCAACACAAATATCGACATCCTTCTCACTAAGAAAATCTTTTGTCGTGAGTAGGATGGTCGGCACTAGGATTTCTCAATCTTTACAAACCAATAGAAACTTTGAGATCCAATAGGCTTTCGAACACGATCAATCCAATAAATTCAAACATCGGAAGAATCTGTTCAGCCGAAGTCGAGTTATAAGTGTTCTCACTAACCCGACTTTCTTTTATATCTAAAGAATCTAAAGATGTCAGCACAAATAGATAGATTGATTATAAAAATAACATATACTTATTTAAAACCAAACATCAAAAGCAAAATTATTTCTCATTCTAGCCGGCCCAGCCTCAGAGATCCTCAACTACGTCAACTTGACAGTCATCAGCAATGAAGTTTGCGGAAGCTTCTACGGAATCGTCATCAACTCTACTCTGTGCACTGTTGGAATACAGAGTCCAGCCCAGAGCCCTTGCAGTGTAAGTCTCATCCTCAAATATATACCTACATAATAGGAAGATCTGTCATCATGTAGCGAATAACGTCACCAGTTTGCATACAACGCATAGCTATTATCCTAGTACAACATACAACTCATAGCTATTAATCTAGTACAACACACAACTCATAGCTATTAATCCAGTACAACATACAACTCATAGCTATTAATCTAGTACAACACACAACTCATAGCTATTAATCCAGTACAACATACAACTCATAGCTATTAAACCCAGTACAACATACAACTTATAGCTATTAACCAAATATAAATAAATATCCCAGCGTTACAGACAAGTACATGTATTGATAGTATACTGCGATATAATCATACATATATACATATATTCTGCCTTTGAAAACCAATTTAAGGAGCATGGGGAGGCGATAATAGTTCTCCAATGCGCGCGATCTCGCACCACAAACTAGCCCTCAGGCAGTGTATGTCTCAAGATTTTGAGAATGCCTGAACTCCCCCATGATGGGCTCCAAGTTGCGTAATTTTTGCGCCTTTTCTGAACTGTTGGGGTTAAAAGATATGAGATGGTCATCGGTCAACCGCACGGACCCGATCTGACTTTTCGATTTCCTGCCTCATACAGGTTGCTCGAAGAACCAGCAAAAAGAGCAGAGGTGCCATTCTTAGACGAAAACCCCAAAAACACATAATATCTATAAACAACAAGTACAAAATGAAAAAGTTTCCAGTTGTTTGTTGTTTTATTTGGCCCTTGACATTCTTTGAAAAAATTGGAATTTTCTAACAAAATTGTAAAACGTTTATCCGCACGTCGAACTTCGACCTAACCCAGAATAAAAAAATTGACTTATTGCATGAATTGTATTCAACGTACAGTTTAGGACAACTTGGTTAAATTAAGCTTATAATTTATTACATCATGTAATATAACAATTATCGTTGATTCGGATGCGGGATGTAATTCGATTGGTCATAAATTTGTAATTAAAACGCTTCCTCTATAGTTGCATCCAAGAGATGGCGGTGTAGTATGAAATAAGTCACATATGAAACATGTTACGTTACTGTATGTTTCGCTGCAAGAATAGACTCAAAATGTTTGAAGCCTAAGAAGTGCCAAGAAAATAAGACTTATGGATAGAAAATAAGACTTTGGTATAGAGTATGTTTACCACTAACTTTCCGAATAACGGTGGCCAAAAATATATGAACGAACTTATATATTTCTCATCTCTTTGATTTCAGGGAGACAGTGGTAGTCCACTGGTTATCTACGAACAAGACGGCCTTCCCACAGTTGTTGGTGTAACCAGCTTTGTCAGTAGTGCTGGCTGTGACGCGAATGCCCCAGCGGGATATGTCAGGCCACACTACTACCACGATTGGATCACTTCAGTCACTGGAATATCATTTGCATAAAAATATTTTTACAACCCTTTCAATATTTATATATTTCTATAACAACATTTTTATACGCGCAGGCAAAAAGAGGTTAATCCAATTTTTATCTAAACACACCTAATCAGTCTCTTCTAAACACATATCATTGTTAATTAAACTTCTATTATTTCACAGAAACAAACATCGTTTTCTCAGACTCAGAGGCATAAATTTGATTATAGTTGTAATAAAGAAATTCAGAAATTTGGCACAAAGTGTTTTATTTCTACAAAATTTACTTTGAAAAATTTTCAACCAGTACAAAAACTTTAGAAAATAAGTTTATTAGCAAAAAAGGCCATTGCGGTAATTAAGTATCCTAATAGCTTTTGGCCCTTTTGTTTTCTAAGGTTCCCTAAGAAAACAAAAGGGCCATTCCGATAATTTTGTTTCCTTAAAGGTTCGCTAAAAAACTTAATTTATTTAGGTGTTATAAGAAACTTTAAAAAAATAATTACATTGATGACATTTAAGTAAAGATAAAATCCGGACTTTTTGAGATGTCCGGATTTTATCTTTACTCCCAGATGCACGTTGTCAATCCCGGACAGGCAAACACTGTAAAAAATGTCTAAGCGGCTGAAGTGTCTACCTTATGGTCGATTGCCGGTACTACACAGTATCCATTTGGAGCACATTCGAATGCCTTTTCATAGTCTACAAAACATGTTTGGAGAATACAATATCTTATTGATTTTATCGGCATAGGGTCCGACCCGTTTAACTATTCCTGAAGAATGTTGAGTATTTTCAGCCATACATAATCTTTCCCTGATACTTACACTTGGCCTCTCGAACGCTACAGATTTTTGCAGATTAATCGGCATCAAATTGAACGGGGATGTGCGAGGACCCTTAAGTACTTTATTAGTACCGTAATTTTATAAATATAACAATAAGAAACAAGAAAAAATAATAGGTAAGGCATGTCACTCAAAAAGTGAGAGAGAATTGGAAATTTTACGCACCTTGGCAAGTAATAGTTTAAAGACCTGCATCCGGTTTCGAGAGGTTTTGAAAACAAGCGATAATCTAGTTGATTTTATTTGTCCGTTATACCTACCTATTTTTGATCTAAAAGTCCCAGTACCTTCTAATTCTCTCTCTAATAGCAAAGTCGAATGCCTTTATATAGCCTACAAAACAATATGAATTGAAACAAAAATATGGATATATTTTCACACTTTACGAGGAGACGCTAAAGAGCTACTTAAGGAGGGCTGTCGTGTTTTTCATTGTATGTGCCAGGAAAAACTCTCAGGGGGGAAAACTCCATATGTTGAATTCTCTCTACACAGTCTTCAAAATCGTAGGCATGAGATTCTCGCATCTGCTATCTGTGGAGCATCTGACAACATCGGCCATGACCCAGGCGGATTCGATTTAACTCCACCCGTTGACATCTGTAGAGAATTAAAGCAGTTATTGGCAACCCCACCTCCTGCAAGACCTCATATTTTGTTTATTCGAGGCTCTTACATCTTACCCCATTTGAATTGCTCATTGAAGTCCCTCTCCATTAAATGGAGGGCAGTAGCATGGGCTGGCCTTCTGTTGAATTTTCCTACTCTTCGTTGATTTCTTCGAGGCAGCGAATGTGGGGTGATGGAATGTTTCTGAGCACGGTATGTGATTTTTTTTTATTTAATATATATTATCAAGAGTATATAACAAACCAGGGATCAAAATAATTGTCAGCCAGCATCATTCATAGAATGAAAGGGAAAATAGATGGAAGTTGAGGAATGGATAGACGACAGATGTCCTGGCTGAGAAACAATCCAGGGTTGAAAGAACTCTTCCGGTTAGCCCAGGACAGAGAAGCCTACGCCATAGTGGTTGCCGACGTCGGGAGGGCCTGATATGGCACATGAATAAGAAGAAAGGAAACAAAACGAACACTAACAGTTCCGTTGGAAAAAAACAGGGAGGAATACAGTATGGTTCAATCAATATGCAAACAAAAGCTTTGAGAAGAAAGTTCTATTCGAAAGGGCAGAATTTCCAAGAGGGTTTCAAAAACTAATATGTTTCTTGTTCCCCTGTTCTCGGGCTATTTATAATTTATAAGCGAGTAATAATTGATTCCCTGTTGTTGTCCTGAAGAGAAGGAGGGCATGACGCAAGCAAAGGCGAGGAGCTCTTCCTCCTTTATTTCCAGTCATCCAAGCGAAACAAAATGTTCGGAGAAACACTGAGGAATGGTGTGACCATGCTTCTATTTGATTGATGATTGTTATTTTCTTTTACCAAATGTTCATGCGGATTCTTTAATGAAATTTAACCAAGTTTATTGCAAGACTCTCTATTATTGGGATTTAACACCCCTTTTTGTGTATAAAGCATTGTACTGTTGGATCTTCTCTATGTTAATCTTGGCACCCGCATAGCAGGATTCGAGAGCAAGTGCCTCAGAAGAATGCTGGGCATACGTAGGAATGATTTTGTGAACGACGAAGACCTAACAGGCCAACCACTGGTCACTACCGCTATCAGATTCCGGCGGCTGACCTGGCTAGTGACTAGGTCACGTACTCAGGAATGCTACAGAGTACATATCCCGTCTTAGCCTCAACAACCATCCAGAAGGCAATCAGAGATGCGGAAGCTGAGACAGGACCGCATGGCGAGGACTTGTGGAGTCCATAATATGCTCCAAATAGGGAACGGATATGTATGAAGGAGTATGAAGTTTACCTTTTGCCACTGTCCAAGACCGTACAAGAAAATAATTTCGGAAGAGGTTTAGTTTAGTCGCATAGTGGAACTGTAAAAAATTAAAAGCAATCGCATTGGTAATTATAATGAAATAGTTTATTTCAAAGAGGGGGGAGGTTTTTTCAAGGGGTTTTACAGTTGCTGGCTACGGCCTTGCCAATGTCAAGTTCTGATTTAATATGTCTTCTTCTATCTGTGTGAATTCAGGTCTCCCCAACGTTAACAATCAAAATTTTCGTACTTACCTATCAATCAATCAAAAACTCTTTTTTCCCCAGTTAGGGGGATAGGGAGGCAACAAGAGCTCACCATTGTGCCTGTTCTTGCACAAAGTTTATGACCTCCTTCCACATCATGTCCTGATTCCTCAGCTTTGCCTCGAAGAAACGGATCGCGGTATGAGAGGGTTTTCCTGGTCTTGAAAGCTCTGATGAGAGGAAGAACACGGCTTTCCTCGGCCAACTGTCACTGGGCATCCTAAACAAAATAAATGTCCCAGCCATGTCCACCACAATGAATGTCTCTCCACAATGATTTGGAACTGTCCATCCAGCGTTTAGGTTAGTCGTCCTGGAGGTCTGCTTCCTTGTGGTATGTTGTCTCTGGCCATTTTCGCGGCTCTCGTGTCTTCCATCCTTGAAACATGGTCGTTTCAAAACCGTCTCCTCTGTCATCCCCACCTTACAACGTCCTCGGATCTCCGTGTTTCTAACTCTATCGCGAAGGGTTTTTCCGGAGATGTTTCTCAGAATCTTCATCTCAGTTCTACGAAGGAGTTTCTTGGTTCGGACAGTGTCGGCTTTGGATTATATATTTTGAGATTTCATTATTATAATGTTTTTAATGAATCTGTGCTCACTCACAGTGAACTCTTTGACTCTTTCATAGTGAGTTAGTTAAAGAGGAAAACAGTTGACACCTGGGATCGCACCCTCGACCTCCAGTACTAAAGCCGGCGTCGTAACTGCAACGCTACCAACCACTTCAATTTAACGAAAGTAATTGCTGCATATAATGGTCACCCTACTAGAAGCGGAAAAACTTCATTATTCATTAATCACCGCCTTTCAGTATTCAAAAAACCATCAATTTATCCACACTCTGTGCCAAAATAATATCGATTATGTGTTAAAGAATATACGAAACCACTAAACATACAAAAAATAGTAGGTATATAGTCATGGAAGTTTAATAGAAAGTTCACCAAAGTATCTTCAAAGAAGAAGTTCATCAAAGAAAGACATGGTCGAAAAATATGGAAGTTGGAATGAATGCTGTGGAAATGAGATCACTCCGTGGGATATGCGGGAAGATACTGATTGATAAGGTGAGGAATGAGAATATTAGAAAGGAATGTGGAGTGGATGTTAGTGTTATCCTACGCAGTGATCTCATTTCCACAGCATTTATTCCAACTTCCAAATTGTTCGTCCATGTCCAAGTTTCACTCCCATAAATCAGGGATGGTATCAGGATTGCATTGTGCATCAACTGTGGTTTAAAGAGAGACCTTCTTAGAGGTCTTAGTGCACCGCCAACCCTTCTCCCAGCCAATTTCCTTCTTTTGAACATGTTTTAGTTTGTTTTTTTTTTCAATTAAGTTTATAATCAGTATTCGTTGTCAATCATGTAAACAATTCAGTTTAATGGTGGTTTTATAAATATCAGTAAACAAACAAAAAAATATTCTAATTGTTCTTCATTATACCTAATGATGTATTCATTGTGTTAAAACTTACCTAAACTCCTTATAAAATGAACTTCAATTAAGTATAACTCCTTAATAGCAATGTTATGTATACGATTTTGTTTGCTGACGGTTTTAAAAATCTCTGTAAATAAAGAAAATTTTCGAAACTCCTTACGCTTCATTACAATAATGTTATATTTTGTCAATGTATGTGTGTCAATAATGTTAAATAAATGTTACTGATTTGGGAAAATGACACTTTTTAGGATTTTGTTTTCAATGGTCTTTTGTATGAATGTAAATACATTAATTGTCTTTTTCTTAACTCGTTGAGTTGTATATTTGATGGTAATAGATTATACGTATGACGCTGTGGTCATGTGTGTATAATATAGACTATACGTATGACATTATGGTCATGTGTGTATGTCTTGCTCAATCACTACAAGATAGCTTTGAGATGAAAATCTCTGCTCTTGCGTGTATGTAGTTAGCCGACGAAATGGGGATTTCGGTCTGAAAATGCGCGATGCATTGTACTAGACGTGGCGTGAAATACATAGAGCTTTTATGAATACATGTGTATGAATACATGTGTATAAGTATTAGGCCGTATTTGCATATGTAAGTTGACCTCGAATTGAATTCGGACTGAGATTCTTGAGATAGAATTTCTCTAGTCGCGGAAAACGTTAATAGCAATTGGCTAGTAGATGGTAATATAAGATGGTAATATAATTGTTTTACATTGACAATTTAGATAGAATATTTTTTATAGACCATTGAAATAATTGTATCGTTGATAAGTTGATACATAAATAATCGTTTATTGACCAGAATAAAATAAGAATTGGTAAAATATGTATGAAATGTTGATAAGATATTAACTGTAGGAGTCTGAATGTCCTTTCATGTGTTTACCAAAGATCAATATGACAATATACAAATGTATGTGAAAAATGCGATTTAAATTTCTTGTTTTTCTTTAAAATGCAATAATGCGCTATGAAAATCTAATAAAAATGTAGGTATTTGTTTCGCTTGTTGTTTATGTAAAATATAAAAAGGTTACCTCAAAGTTTGGCAACATGAAAACAATGTACTTGTGAATCTGCAATCAGATAATCAAAGGTTATTCTTTTGTAAAAAAAAATCATTTAAATTTGCAATTCAGCATGCGATTATAAATAGTTAATGTATTAAATTAAGTTTTGTCAGTATTTAAAGACATGAAAAGTTTTATGAAAAAAATCTCGATGTGACATTGTATCGTGAAAAAAATTTAACCTACAAATTATTGTTCACATATTTTTAAGTTTTTTTCTTTTTTTTAAGATTTTATATCAATTTTACGACATTTAGGCATTATTAGTTGAATATCTGTAGCAATAAATACAAAGGCAGAAAAACAAGAGGCTTTTAATAATCCGATAAGTTGAAAATGTTTGGAAAAAAATATGGGCTGAATGCCGTTTTACAGTGGTATTTTTAAAGATTTTACTTGCCTGTAACCTATCGGATGACTCTCCCCTTCAGAACCGGTTGAATTTTAGAATTTGCACATGATTTTACACTATATTTTATATTTTTTTGTCGAAAATTTGAATATATTTATCGCGAACAAAAGCGGCTGGTAACGCTATTTTGACAGTTGTACTCGTAGTGGAGTGAAGTTGCGCCGGATGGTAAATGGTTGTTGGACGCGCTTAATTTTGAATGTCATATGTGAGATGAAAATTTTTAAATTGTGGGACAATATTATTTAGATGGCTTTGTGAAAGAAATAATTTGGAATGAATGTATAGGGTGTTAAATATTCGAGATGGATTAGTGGACGAAGGTGTACATGTAACAATTTTATTAAGATTGTTGAAAAAAATATGTTTGGAATGTTGATGGATTAAGTGAATAATTGAAGGGTGTTCGAACGTCGTGGGGTCACCAATTTATGGGGTTCAGATTAGTTGAATCTGATCCATAAGATGAGATGAGATTGAGATGAAGAAGGAGTGCTGATTTCTTTTCTCTGGTAGAATGATAGTGGGAAGAATGATCTTTATCAGAAGATAAGGAACTCTCTTATGAGTTTAGTAGGATTAAGAATATCTGGAGTACTCACCAACTTTCACTATTTCTTTATGAACAAGTCTAAATAGTTAAGAAGGGATTCGACTCACTACCGAAATGAAACTCAATTTTATATTATAAAAGACACAAGCACTATATTAGTGAATTCAAATAAAGTTATCACAGAAAAAATATTTTAACTTAAAAACTAATTACAATATTATGCACTCTAGGTTCTGAAGGAAAGAGTGAAAAAATTGCGCAGTGAAAAAGTATATATAGGTAAATTATTCACACAAAATAATTTGTCCAAAAAGGTGATGTATTCTCCCTCTGGTGCGAAATAATCTAAGTTAGTTAATTTGGTAAAACGGTGGTGAATCTACGTTGTTGATAAGTACAAGTTGTATTCGGCGTATTCCGCTAGATGGCTCTTTATCTTCTTATAGGTGGCGCTATACATTCGTGGCATCAGAATTGTGTGGTATAAATTCAATACTATATAACCGCTATACAGGTATTCCTTGTATTAAAACTTACCAAAACCTCTTATAAAAAATTAACTGCAATGAATATAATATGGCCTATCCAATCAATCTTTTTCATACGATATATTTTACATTCGCCTTCTATCAATCGCAACAACAATCAATCCACTGACAGTTAATTAATTAAAAATCAAAAGTAGACCAAATTATTTTGCAAAAAGTACTAAAAAGGTTACCTACTTTCTGTGTTTTCAATAATTTTCTAATTTTCCATGCACTTTTTTTCTATTTCAACCTTCTCCGGATAAAAGACTACACGACAAAAAAAGAATTAGCGGAATCGGTCCAGCCGTTAAGGCGCCATCCGATGACCACGCGAAATAGCTCTCCATTTTTATATATAAGATTTCGTGGAATTTTAAATGGACCGCAAAGAAATCTCTAAAAATCTTTGTAGGTTCTTTTCTCGATACTTTTAGTATGCATATTATATAACGTTCTTTTTTTTTTTTTTTTTCTTTTATAAAAATGAATCTGTGCTCACTCAAAGTGAACACAAATACACATGCGATACCTCAATTGACGATCATCGTAGCAAATAGTTGCCCGCATTTTTAAGAATTATCAAACTATAGGTATTCATTCGTGTCCTTGTTAGTTTCCTCACCTAAAATTTAATCAGTGAAATTAGGCAAATTATTGCCATACTGAAGTGATAAAGTTTTTAAAAAAATATATTCTTGATCATATCATATTGTTTTAATACGCAATTATCGAATATTGTGTACCTATCTTGATAAAGGTACCTATGTTTGTTTCGAAACTTAATGGTTGCTAACCTACGTAAATAAAATTGCGCTGTCAAGAAATTTAAATCACAGAAAGGAATAACCGTTCCATACAAAATGTATGGGTATTTTATTTTCTTAATATTTTTATTCCTTATCAATTTTTCATTTTTTTAATAGCTAGTAGCCTATTCGGGACGGAGACGAATACAACAAATCAAAAACTATGAAAATCGGTCCAGCCGAAGTGGCCCGTTAATATGTGCACAATGTGTACTGCGCCCCCGTTAAGCAATACAAAATTAATTCGATTGAGTTAAGCTTATAAAATAATAACATTAAAATATTTCTGAAACGTCCATATGTCGCCAGACGTCACCAAAATTCGTCGGGGGGTGCAAAGAAAATATTTAGGCGATATTTTTGTATTTATAATAAGAAATAGTGCTCCTGTTAAAAACAAAAAAATAAAAGGATATAATTACCTACTACTCTATTTAAAATTTATTAAAATTAGAAAGTTATTAAAATTAATATGACATTATAAATCCATTTTTCTAGAAGTCTGGGGTACATTGGAAGCAGAAGAAGAAGGTTGTGGCATTGGATCACTTATAAAAGCATATTATATTCATTTTTAGTTTATGTTTTTTCGTTTCCGCGTTTTTTTATATCGCTCACTTTGGCTTCTATCAAAATACTACAACCGAAACCGAAAAGCACCATGGACCTAAAAGGCGCTAGAAAAGTCGCTAGAATATTTTGTCGCTAAATGAAAATGAAAAGTCGTTTTCCATGTCCAAAAGTCGCTAGATCTGGCGACAAAGTCGCCAAGTTGGCAACACTGCTGATGATAACGTTCGAAGCGGAGGAGTAAGTGGGATGGGCTACTGTAAGAGCGTATGCGAGAATGAGAGGGAACTACCCGCGATGTCGTCGGCGCGTCCCAGGTAACCTTTCCATACAAACTTAAATGTTGTATTTTACATCACTTCTTAACAATTTTTTTAACTTTTTATTAGTTATTCTGTTATCCGGAGTGGAGAAGAATCCAATAAATCAAACATCAGAAGAATCTGTTGAGCCAATCTCGAGTTATAAGTGTTCGCACTAACCCGCACTTTCATTTATATAGTAGATTATTGTGGATGGAAGTTGGACAATAGACAATGCTGGAAGTATTTTAGCTTTGAGAAGAAATACTTAATACCAGAGAAATAATATGCTACTGTGCATGGATCCAACAAGTACCACGTGACTTTAGCCCCTGTAGACAATTTGAAATTGGCGTTCGATACAAACGAATATTTCGATAATGTAGAGTGCAAAAAAATAAACTGTCCACTGGAACGTATAAACAATTATTTAAACCAAACAATGACACTTAATTTTCAGACAGTTAATTTTCTTCCTATCCTACATTGTCGAAAAATTCGTTTGTAATCGATCGCCAAATGCAATCTGCCTAGGCCTGCTGTTATGCTCATATATAAACAAACTGTGAGGTTTGTCGGCAGCGGTGTCTGACATTCGATTTTTTATTTTTTATATTTTAGCGTTAACACAGAGGAATTTTATGTTTTAATCATATTCTTAGTTAGTTTTAAGGAAGTTTTAAGACTATGGACTTTGTTGTGTTATCTTATGCTTGTGGATGAATGACAAAATGAAATTATTATTGCTAATTTATCTTCAGTCACGTGACTGTTGAATGAAGGATCCAATTTTCGGTTCTGCGAATCCAAAATATTTCTCTAAAATTATTCGTACTCAGTGTATTTTAGGATATTGAACGCCATTTTTGTTAGAGGCGCACGGTGTTATTCTTCCCATCGGGGTTCCGAAGATTAGGAGGATGTTTTCTGTTCTCCTTTCCTTCGTAGCGGAGTAAAGGGACTTGGATATGGCGTAGGAAATAATGGTCACTGTCACTAAGCACTATCAAGCTCATGGAGACCATAATTCAGTAACAAAAGTTTAATTAAACTAAAAAAAAATAAGTTTCACTGCAGAGTCGGACTTTTAATATTACGTTCCGAACGACAGAAATGTTAATTCGGTAGATTTAAGCCACATTAAAACAAAAGAAAAACCGTTCTAACTTATTTATTGGCTAAGTTAGAATTTTTATGGATTTTAAAGAGCATTGAAGTTACAAAATAATTAAATTCTTTTATATATATTTTTTTTAACAAGAGATATGTACATACATAACATATCAATTAATCAATCACTTCTTTATTATCCTGACTAGTTTCGTAGGCACACGTCCTACATGGTCACAGAAGACTAAGAAACTTAGTTTCTTGTGACCATGTAGAACGTTTGCCTACGAAACTAGTCAGGATAATAAAAATTTGTGGAAAAGTTATAGGTACAATCTGCTATTTGAACTTAATTTTCAAATGAACTCTACCAAGAAATGCATGTTCATCATATAGTAAATTTTATAAATCCATTTTTCCTTTTACAACCCACTCAGGAGCACAGGGAGACAATCTTGCTCGATCTTGCGCAATGTTTATAAAGTTAAGAAAAATGTGCCAATTTGAATTTATTTACTTATTGATTATTAATCAGAAACACAACCAGAACTTTGGAAAAAACGAATCATGAAAAACAACGTAAATCGACAGTGCTCCGTGCATGGCTTTTCTACTAACATGCAACCTAAAACGGAGAAAATATTTGACAAATATCTAACAACTAAAAACTCTAAGAATTCATTACTGATGTTCGATTTTTAAATGGAACAAACCACTACGGGCTTACGAACGTCTTCTACTGTTATTTCGAAGGCTGGTTTAGTGCGATCACTTTACGTTAACAACGTTCGCCAATTAGGTGGTAATGTTTAAGTCTCCGAAACTCTTAAACATGAGAATTCTCAACATGTTCAACATGTCGAAAAATCTCATGTATGCAAAAAGTAGATATTAAATAATTAATGAAATAAGAGACTTTAAGTAAGGCTCACTTTAAGTGAACACGAATACACTTTTGACATCTTTCACACTAATCAAAGGCTTGCGTCGTGAAAGCGGAAATGGTCGACACCGCCGGGATTCGAACCCACGACCTCCAATACGTAAGAAAGCCGCCGATTGATACCACTGGACTACCAACCACATCTTAAATTCCGATTATTATCACTAACTCCCTGGGTGGCTAAGATATGTAACCACCTACAGACCTGCATATCATATTATGATAACTTTTCTTTCACTTGGATGCATCCATCTCCTCAAAACAAGTAGCTTTAACGTAGATATTATGTATAGCATGGAAATAAGGCCCTTTAATTTTCGGCCAGTTCATTAATATAGTATTATAATGACTAACAGGCTCAAAGCATAAACGTTGTCTCTAAAAAGTTGAATAGAAAACCAGGATTTCTATAGGGAATATAGACAAATCCACCCTTATATAAATCTCAAATGAATCATTTGCAAAGACAATGAAACTTAATGAAAACGGATTCAGTATAAAGGTTGCTGCTCGAGTTGTCCGTCAAAATAAAATAATAGACATTAACGGTGATGTTGAAAACAATTAAGTGCCTACTGCCTCTCTGTAGTATTTTATAAAAAAAGGAAATCTTTTTGAATTTCGAACGAAATGTCAAATTTTAAAAACGAAATTGACCTGTCAAATAATAATGAATTGGCATAATAATATAAACTGTCGAATGATATCATCTGTTGTTATGTCGGCCATTATAGTTAAATCTTCTTGTGACATAAATTTGGAAGACGATGATGAAAGTGTTGTTCAAAGAAGACAAAGGCTGGACTATTCTTGAAATTCAACCCCGATTCAATACCGACCGTCAACAGTGTTAATACTATGAGTAGGTACTTCTTGTATAAATCCTTATTAATAGGTACCTTTTTTCGTTAATCTAAATCTCCCTAAGTATGCTCTTAAGTGGAGTCAAAGAGGGAGTTTTGTATTAATCCAATAGAATTCCGACAGATGCATCTGCTTTAAACGATGTTGACAGTCATGTCAATCACCATCAATTAAAATTCAAAAATAGATAAGTTTATATTGTCAAAAACAGAAAGTTACTTACTTAAAGTTATCTTAAACTTTCTAATGTTCGAAACTCTTTATTTTTTCCTTCTTAACAATCTCCTAATGACAATATAAAATACGACAAAAAAGAATTAGAGAATTTGTCTAGCCTTTCAGGTTTCACGCGTGATGCGATGACCAAGGACAATTTAGGGTCTTTTTCAATATTAAAGATAACAATAATTATTCTGCCGCATTTATTTGACAGCTCATACTAAAAAAAGTTTGAAGTCAGCTTGAAGTAAGGAAGGATCCTTTAGGAAACTAGAGTCCGTATTTCAAATAGTCGTCGATCATCAAAGAAAACAACCTCTAGTAATTATTCTTAAATAATCTCAAAGGCCGAACTATTGAATCTGTTCTGACCGACAAAAGCTTCTATGAATAACCAGCATTGGTCATTTCTATTTCACGTTTGATAAACTTCACACTGCGAGCTGGTTAATGATGTATCGTCCGAAATCAGTTTTTCCCCTCGATAAGCTGAGCTCAATCTCGTGAATGAATTCTATAAGAAAATCTAGCTCATACATAAGACAAGATTGTTACGCTTTATGGCTTATTATGAAACACACCCGTGTCTCATATTATTTTCTATTTTGTATAACTTTAGAAACTTCATACGCAGTTGGGTATCCAAATTTCATATCCAAAGATTTTATATAGCCAGAAAGTTTTTGATGATCATTCGGTTGACAAATACATTATCATAGCTCTAGAAATGTGTATTAAATCAAATCAAAACTCACTTTTTGATCCCACTCAAGAGCATGGGGAAGCAACAAGAGTCCTACACGGCGTATAGGGAAAAATTATAAATATGAGCCATGGAGATCACCTTAAATAATAATTATCAAGGATCCATGAAGGTTATCAAAATTTCTATTTTTCTTTGTTCCTGCCTTTTTTCAGTCTCAGAGTTAACGGCAACGCATACATTCTTTTTAATAGTAATCCGTTCATCCGGGGTTCAACTACCGATCAATTTTCTCTTATTGATTAAAATATTTCATCCGTGTCTACTGTTAAATATAAAGATTTTCTGCAGCATGACACTTGCCCAATATGTATTTTGTAAACAAACAAAATCGTAACGGGACAACGCGAGGGCCAATCAAGGGAACAAGCAAGAGGCATTATGTCAGATTTTGATGATTTCTAGTTATTGATTGATAAAAGGTAACTTATTTTTAAATGATTTATTTTGTAAGGAAAATTAGTGCTATCAGTTGACGTAAAATGCAACACGAGGGGATCAATTTAAACCACAGGGTTTAAATCATATGGAATAAACTAACTCGGCGGCGGCTTAATCTACCTTTCAGTCATAGTTGAGCTATTTTAACACTGATCGGAGCTTACTTATAGGGTTTTTTTTGGTTGAGCGGTAGTTTATCTCTTGTCAGAAATTTGATCCGCATTTATTACTAAAACAGATAAAAATGTTTTGACTTGTTTTATTTTAGTAAACATACCTACTCTTTAGACATTCCGCCACTGTTATTCTTCCACAATCTTCCAAACTATCTGTATTTATTTCCTTCTCACGACTGACATAAACTCCTTTCCAATTGCTCCTTTTCCTCTCCAAAGGTTACCACATTTCCTTTCATACCTTTAGAATAATAATACATTATTATAGGTACAAAGTTATAAAAATCTTTAGATACTTTGGTCCACGTTGGTCTTTGGTGCCCATAGTTTCAAATTCTAGTCGAGGACCAAAAACATCTTCGATTACGAAAGTGAAAGAGGGTATGATGGACACAATTATTTATTCGAGCAATCAATTAACCATGTATGATATTGACTGGTATTCTCAAATTCACGTTCCAACTCAACGCAAGAAGCTCTTGCTTAGAACTTAATCGGTTGCCAGTAGTTACGCAACTAATGTATTGGATAAAATATTTTCAGAAAAGATAAATGTCAAAAGTCTCAATAAAAATTGGATACGACGCAACTCAGTTGTCTGTTTTTCATTTCAGAATAATAGTCAATAACAACAACCATGATTTGTAAAAAACATTAAATTTAATGTCACATTTTTTGTCTTAACACTGGTAGGTAACTTAGGAAGATGCTAAAGCATAGAGATCGGAACCCGCGACACTCGAAATTGAGGAATCCGCTTCTTGATCATCTACTAACTTGAGCCATTGATATGCAAAGTTATTTTTTCTATCTATTTTGTTTAAAATAAAAAGCATTATTTATCGGATAGTACAATAAAAGTGTGAAGCCACTGAGTTGGACGTGTTTCGAGTATAGATGTGTAGATGGCGTTGAACATTACCATCACGTCCCAAATGAACCTCCCGCCCTCCGCCACACTGATCTGGAGAGCGAGCCGGCAAATTGGGACAATAAATTTTATCTGGAGATAGTGTTTTTTTGACATTTTACATGTGTATGCCACACTCATATGAGATCATAGGGAGACTTTAAGAGTCTCAGTATTCTTTGTCTTAATTAAAGGGGTGGTTGGTGGGCTAGCGGCTCATCGCTGACTTTCATACTGAAGGTTGTGGGTTGAATCGCTGATGTCAAAAATCTTTTTTCTTTTACAACACGAGCTTTGGTTTCTGTGATGTCAGACTTTATGAACCAAAAAAAAGACAAAATTTAAACCAAACGTCCATGGTTTAAGCAGTTGATCTAATACGAGATAATAACTATAGGCAGTATAGGCACTTGGGTCCGCCCAATTATGACATATGGAAAATCGAGATTCGACACTGCCAGAACCTAAAATCTCTTTTGAATATCCTTCGAGATAGATATGAAATACAAAAATCTAAAGGGTACGCAATGCTGAAGACATTGCCAATGGGAACGACAGAGTAGTATGTTCTGGAATGAGGATTAAACCAGAATGGTGGACACAAGAGCCAATGACAGCATTGTGGAGATAGTGACCAAAAAGTGAACGAATTTGATTTGAATTTGAGCGCGAGTGTGATTCGCCTTTAATTGAATTGCGCAATTAAAGGCGGATCACACTCGCTCAACACATCATTAATATTTGACTGACGACCGTTTTTATTGGACGAAAGTGCAACGACAAGCCTTTTATTGCGCAATAAACTGTCATAATATATTTTTTGACATTTTCTCCAGAAATAGAGAATATATACAACGTTCTCAATCTTGTAGACTTGGAGAGAGACCACCCAAAAGATAAAGGGATGGATTGAACTCTACGAAATTATAAGGAAAATAAAAATAATTTCATTTTATGGTACATCTTAAAATAAAAAGCTAGTGCAAAAAATAATAGACAGTCTGCGTATGTAAAACTATTTCAATAATGGCTGCCCTTTCACTTGGATAATCCTCCCCTTTGACCTGAACACACAGGCACATATTTGACCCACATTAGATTTATCATTTATGAAGGTCTTCAAATACTTTCAGATGATTATTTTGGGCTTTATTACGGGTCGCAAACTATGTGCTATTTTCCTAGGAGAATATTGTACTACGAATAAAAGGTACGGATACTTAAAATAATTTTCATTCCTTCTAGTGTTCCAATCATACGGAAAATATCTATTGAACATAAATGCAGATGACGGACCAATTTTACCACGTTTGTATGTAATCGTATTATTGTTTTTTGTCTTTGGTTAAGCAAAATCTATAATCTAAATTCTAGATTTTGCTTTAACAACCTTATGAAAGACTGATAAGTAAACCTAAATCACATATCTCTTAACTGCCTATTCATTGTCACCTTGATTGCATGAATTGTTATTCCATTTATTCTAATTATAGTAAATATGTAAATTAGAAAGATTCTCGAAGCTACGGGATCAAGAAAAATTCCTTGCAGACATACATCCAGGAAAAGCCAGAAATCGGGTAAACGTCAGAAATAGAAATAAAAACAAAAGAATTCAAAATAAAGGTACCTGGACAGTGGACAGACAATAGTAGAAGCCCATTTTCTATGTCTACCCCTTTAGGGCGCATTGTGAAATAATACAGAATATCCATAGGAGGTGATAATATAATGCCATCCAACTGTTGAATCATTTTTATATAACAACATAGTTTTATTCTATTTCACACTTACTCCCAATAGCAACATTTCCAGGGGCATTCTCAATCCTCAATATTTATACTATATTCCATCCCACATGGTATTCGTATACAAGTGAGTGACATATTTTATTGAACATAGTATAACAATGTTCGAACGAGCCAATTGGCGATCTCAATAGAGTTGAACGACCACCAACTTATTTGCTGTGTCATCTGAACTTTAAAAAAATCCTACTTTTTTACCTCAAACTTTTTTTTTCTTTTTACAAGACTCGGCATTGTCCAAGAGAAATTAAAAGGCTTTCTACGCTGTCTTTATTTCTTGATTCTACAATGTTATTTATTACTAAACAAAGATTCATTTTTTAGTATTTAACCGAAATATTTTATCTTAAGAATTCTTTTTAACCCTTTGCTTTTTCAATCGATAGATGTTATTATTTGACACGGCATGACGGTTAAAAAATAAATATTCATCAATGTATTCGATGAAACTTTCAAAATTAATTAATCAAGACTGTGGAGGTCAATTCATACAAAAATGACCAATATTTTATTTTTTTTTCGCAACCCGTCATTTTATAATATTTTTTTTTTTTTTTTATTTTTTTTATTAACGAATTCGGCCGCATCGTTAATCATTTTGTATATGGCAGTTTTCATTATTGACAGTTTTCAATATAGAACAATTAATTTTAATAAAACTAACATACCTAATACCAGTGAGGTTAAAACAGATTTTGTGATAGGATATCAAAATAAAAAAAAAACTGTTCCTATGAAAAATTTCGTTACTGATTTAAAAACATCTACCTCCAAAAGAGAATAAAAAAGTTTCTCAAATAAAGAAAGGTTAAAAAGTTTTGAAATAATAGTTATACTTAATATTTTTTTATTTCACGGAATAAAAATGTTAACAATATAAGAGTGAGTCTCTTCAATGTGAGTAAGAACGCGTGTATTGGAGAGGTCATTTTTTAATGAATTTCGTCAATCCAATCCCTGTTAGACAATTTAAATTTTGCGAACGAATTTTTCGTCAGTGTAGAATGCGAAAAAAATGAACTGTAAATCATTTAACCTAAACCAAACAAAGACACAATAACAAAGACACCTAAGTATAAAATT
Organism: Mystacides longicornis; assembly: GCA_963576905.1. Taxonomy (NCBI): domain Eukaryota; kingdom Metazoa; phylum Arthropoda; class Insecta; order Trichoptera; family Leptoceridae; genus Mystacides; species Mystacides longicornis. Next base: position 26,871,931 of record OY756428.1, read on the forward strand.
ATATTATATATTAGGTTTACATATAAAAAGTGGACAGTTAATTTTCTTCGTACTCTAATAATAAATAATAATATAAGATGATTTATATAGCGCCGTTTTGTGGTGTAACACCACCTCAAGGGCGCTTTTATAATGGGTGGAGTTAGTGCTTTGTGTCTGGATATGATTTCCCAAAGAGATGAGTCTTAAGAGAAGTCTTGAACCTGGAGATGGTTGGAGCTTCTCTCACGGAGGCAGGAAGTTTATTCCACATTTCTGAAGATGCAATACTAAAAGCTCTGTGGGAATACGCAGGCTTTGCATTGCAGTTGGTTGTTACGAGGAGAGTGGTAGCATCTGAAGCTGATCTGAGGGTTGATTTCCTGTGGGTCAACGGTTGAAGTTTACACATTTCAGAGAGATATTCTGGGGCCATGAGATTTAGTGCTTTGAAGACTAGGAGACAGGCTTTAAATTCTACCCTTTCAGGACTTTTAAGCCAGTGAAGTGACTTTAGAGTAGGTGAGATATGTTCAGAGAGATGAATATTGTAAATGAAACGAGCTGCCGCATTGAGGATGGATTGTAGTCTGAGATATTGAAAATGTGGTAGATTAATAAGAATGCTATTGCAGTAATCGAGCTTACTCAATATGAATGCTTTCATCAATGTTTTTGCTCCTTCCACAGACAAGCATCTTCTAATATTTTTGAGTTTCCTCAAAACGTAAAACGCACTACTAACAGTAGTAGATATATGCTTATCCATAGAGAGTGAGTTATCGATGTACGCACCTAAAAATTTGATATATTTTGATGGAGTGATATCTGTACCCTGAATGTTTATGGATTGAGACTTTATAAGGTGTTGTCGTCGTTGTGAAGCAACCCACAGGAATTCGGTTTTGGAGGGGTTTATCTTCAACATATTGACAGACATCCAAGAAGAAATATTCATGACACAAGATACCATCTCTTGAGTGAGACAATCTTGGTTCTCAGGTAAGCACGATTTAAATATGAGTCTGTCATCTGCATAACAATATGTATCGAAACCTAGATTTTGTACAATGGATTCAAGCCTATTGGTGTAGAGGTTAAATAAAAGTGGACCCAGAACTGAGCCTTGCGGCACTCCATGTGAGGCGGGTTGGTTTTTGGATTTTGAGTTGTTGAAATATACGGAATACTGTCGATAACTCAAATATGAATGCAACCATTTCAAAACATTTTCTCTAAGGCCGAATTCGAAATCAAGTTTTGTTATGAGGTGGTTGTGATCTACTGTGTCAAATGCAGCACTCATATCTAGGACTGATATCAGAACCGTTTCCCCATTTGCTACTCTAGAAATCAGATCTGATGTTATACTCTACATTCGTTCCAAAATTCAAATTTTCCAAGACCCTAGGTCACTTATATGACATATCATATTATTGATAACAAGGATGTCCCGATGGCGCATGTTGAGCGAGAAGTTACAGTGCCGGCTTTCGTACTGTTTCGTGCGGACGTCGTGGTTCGATCCCAGCCGACCATCTTCCTCTTTCACGACACAACCATCAAGAAGCTTCTGCGAAGAGTCAGAAAGTGTATTTTTGTGTTCACTTTGAGTGAGCACAGATTCACATTTTTACCTGCAAAAAAAAGCTGAAAAATAGGGTTTGGCTTCAATTGTATTAAGAAAAGCTCTGTCTCCTGCGAATTCCTGCTGATCCTATAAAGATAATACTTGTAATAAAAATATACTTTATTTATTTATTTATTTATTTATTTATTTTATACTTTATGCATATTAAAAATAGTGTACAAAAAATAGTGTATTATTAGTATTATTTAAACACAGATGAAAATAATACGAAACTGTGTTGAAAAACCTATGGAAAAGGATAAATAATTGCTGTTTTTTTTTGTTTTTTTTTTTTTAATATCTACGATGACGACGACGAAGATTCGAAATGAAATCTTCGTAGGCTAAGTATAATACCGAGCAGTCTATCTCCCAAATATGATTGATTTTTCAATCGGTTGAAATTATCAAACAACTTGGTAGGTACCTACTGTTTGTGACAGCTAAAACCAACTGGATAATACGTACGATACATTTTAACTTCCGTATTGACGTACGCCATTGACGGCTATTCTGAAATGAAAAACAGACGATTGAGTTGCGTCATATCCAATTTTTATTGAGACTTTTGACATTTCTGTATTCTGAAAATGTTTTATCCAATACATTAGTTACGTAACTACTGGCAACCGATTAAGTTCTAGGCAAGAGCTTCTTGCGTTGAGTTGGAACGTGAATTTTAGAATACCAGTCATTGTATTTAGTAAGTACATACCTATATGACTCTAAATAGAATCTCCCGCTTTCATTTTCATCAAATAAGTAGGTAGGTTACCTTTTTCTATGATATTTTGTTTCAAAATAGGTACTTACCTTTTTTTAAATATCTTTAGAACAGTGGTTTTTAAATCTTAACCCCCACTAGTTTCATATTCAAATTCACTGCACCCTCTTTTATTTGAAGAGGGGTTCAGTGATGAATTGTTAATATGAGTCTTGACCTTCTCCGAACCCACGAGACTGACTCCCCGAACGCTTGTTGTTCGATCGAACCCAGGTCAAGAATCACTGCTCTAGAAAATTCAAAATTTGATACGACGATTGTTACAATAATTTAAAATAACAGGATGAAAAGAGATAAGAACCATTCATATATAAAAATAGCTTCTTAGTATTATTTTCGCGAAAAAGGGTCACTTGCTTAGTATAGCTATTTTATTAATTACCTAAGACTATTTGTGGAGATTTTCTGACCTTGTTACTATTTCTGCTCCCCCTTCCCCTTAATATCACTTAAAATTGACATTTTTGTTCCTATGTTCGTTTTACATATAATTCAATGTATTTCGTTTTACATATAATTCAATGTATTTTGGTGGTTTGGGCATGTAGAGAGAATGAACGAAGATAGAATGACTAAAAGGATATATAAATCTGAAAGAATGGGTGCACGCAGACGAGGCCGACCTCGAATGACATGGTCCGATCATATCGGTGCCGTCCTAGAGGAGGGCCAAGTCAGGAGTAAAAGGAATAGAGAGCATGTATGCGGAATGTTATGCGTTTGGAAGAAGCGAAAGAGGTTTGTTTGGATAGGAAAGAGTGGAAATCCGTACTCTCTGCCTACCCCCTTCGAGAAACGGCGTGATGGGTAAAAAAAAAAAAAAAATGTATTTTCAAAGATATTGTGACTATTTAGTCTTTATTGTGTCTGTAAGCACGTACGTACATCGTGAGTTTTATTGATTGCGTGTTTATTCAAGGACGTCTTTTTTTGATAAAATCAGATAATTCAATTTGGTCATGACCATTATGTGACACTGACAGTTTAGACGTGTGGACATTTTTTTTTATCAAAAATAGGTGTCATTTAATCATAAAAACAAACAAATGTCAGCATGAACCAATAATAATGCCAAAAACAAAAATATTATTTTTCTTGATTCTTCTTCTGAGTTCTGTTTTTTTCGAATGAGACTGATTGATAAGGTGAGGAATGATAATATTAGAAAGAAATGTGACTAGAATGAAAGTGAATAAATTAAAGTGGTTTGGGCATGTAGAGAGAATGAACGAAGAGAGAATGACTAAAATGGTATATTATAAATTAGAAGGAATGGGTGCACGCAGACGAGGCCGACCTAAAGGAATAGAAGAGCATGTATGCGGAATGTTATGCGTTTGGAGAAACCGAAAGAGTTTTGTTTGTATAGGAAAGAATGGAAGTCCGTATTTTCTGCCTACCCCATTCGGGAAACGACGTGATGGGTTAAAAAAAATATACAATCACATGCATTAACAGCTGTTTAGGAATAAAATCCACATCCTTGGCGTTTGCTTTCGCGTGACTTACTTAAGGAGATACTTGAATAGCATGCACGGATGGCTATTTGGAATCAGTTTCATAACCTTTGAGATTGCCCGATCGAGATTTGGTCACAGATTGGCAATGGTCCGTGCCTACTCTGGGTCGCGGTCCGTAAGGTCACCACATGGCGTGCGGCTCCAGTCGTTCAATGGTTTAAATTATCCCAGGTTCAAGTGCACGAAAATGAAATAACGTAACCTACTAATTGGTGTAACGACCACTCGTAGCTCCACTGTTTCTAAAACTGATTAAAATATTTTATGATATTCGTTTTTTTTTATTTTATATACTCTTAGGTACTTGCCTTTAGTACTACCTGTCGTAGGACACTGATTTTTTTCTACTTTTTTTTTAATATACGGCTGAAAGCCTTATACATGTTAATTCAAAACATTTATAAACTATGTATCTATCCGACCTCGGTAGCCTAGTTGTACTAGCGTAGACTTCAGATACGAGGTCCCGGGTTCGATTCCCGGTCGGGTCAGAGTTTTTCTAAGTGTTCTCTTTTTTCACTTGAAATTTCTACCCGGGGTTGGCCTGTCTCAGATTGGATGGGACCGATTGACTGGAAAAAATTGCCTCAGGCAATAAGTTCCGCCGGCCATACTGACACCTTTGTATAGAAAAATGTTATATTATTTTATTATATATATTCCTAACTTTTATCGTAGGTACGTAAACGTATTGACTCTATGTCAGTTTTTTAAGCATTTATTAATATTCAGTTTTTTACCCAATGAGTCTATAAATAAATTACAATTTTCTCTCTACCCAAACTTTCCGAGTTTTATGAGAAAGGAAGAAACTATTAATATGAAAAAACGTATTTGTAACAAGTAATAATAATAATAGAAAAAATAATAGAATTAACAAAAAAAATCAGTGATATAAAAATGGAATTTGGCTTAGAAAAATTTTCAAAAAATAATTTTCAATAAAGGAATTATCCGAAACAACGATCAAAACAAGTTCAAATATCCCTCTTTTAGATAATCAAAATTATAAATATCTTGGTTTTCAACAAAATCTGGTTTTTAGACCACAAAATTATTAAAAATAAAATTAAAAATGAAATCATGAAAAGATTAAAAAATTTGAAAAGTTTTCTTTCAGGAAGAAACAAAATTATGGCTATTAATTCATGGGTTATACCGAAAATTTTATATTCTTTTGGAATTATTAAGAGGAACCAAACGGAATTAGACAAGATAGACTTAAGAGTGCGTGCTTTGCTCACGCAATCAATACAGGATGCATCACCCACGATGTTCCTTGATGTGACTATATTTACCAAGAAAGATAGGTGATAGAGGCATGTTAAATTGTTAAACATCAAAAACATGAATAACAAAGAAATAAACCTCCTCCAGTCTTACTTTAACTCAACAAGGAATAAATTGGGTAATGAAGACATCATTGCATGTGATTTGAAGTACACATCCTTAAATTTATCAAATCCTTTTTCACCACTGATAATTGGGGTACAAGATCGAGTTGATATATGGAAAGGCAAGTCTCTCCACGGTCGATTCTTCGAAACTTTAATTTAAGTAAAAAATTTAATAAAAAAAATTTAAAATCTCTTTTTCAAGTAATTCTTGAAGATTCGACTGGATGGTTGAGGTTTGGTGAACTATTTAGTGAAACAGAAGGTTTTGTCTGTGCAATACAAGACCAGGTCATTGTGACCAATAATTATAAAAAGTTCATAATGAAAACGCCGAATATCATTAACAAAATGTCGTGCATGTGGCCAAACGGGAGAAACACACAGACATATTTTGTCTGGGTGTTCTATCCTGTGTGGTTCTGAGTATCTGCACAGACATAACGACGTGGCTAAAATATTTCATCAAAAACTTGCCTTGAAATATGGTTTGCTCGATTTTGAAGTACATACCTTATTATAGGTACACCCCAATTTCGGTAATTCAAAACAATAATACAAAGTTACCTATATTGGGATTAGGGAATCCAATCCCGCATCAAGTTCACGATCCCGCAAGCCTGCGGGATTGGTGACCTCAATCCCGCGGATCCCGCGGGATTTGCGGGATCAGCGGGATTGACATTTCTTTGTTTGAAGTAGGTTATTATTATTAAGAAAACAATGAAATAAAAATAAGTATGCATTTTTTTAATTATTAGAAGTGTTATCAATTGAAAATAATGATATTTTAGAGGTAGGTATAAAAATCCGCTTCTTTTAAGGAACGATATAATACAACATTTGAACGTTTAAGCTTTTAACATTGTGATTCGTATTGACAAATGAACACATTTATTGATGAAGAGGCACAAAAACTATTTATTTTTGATGGAATTTTTTTCCAATATTTGAAGCCAATATTGAAGATTAACTTGTTGGATTTGGAACCATTGGGGCTTATGACCCTCGCATTAGCGGCTGGTTTAGAATGATCATTTTACACTATAGAAACTATTCACCATTAGGTTCCATTGATCCAGGTTTTTACCTCTCCAGCGATGTCGGAGGCAGGCTTTGAACCAATGCTCCTACGATGTGTGTAGAAGCCTGCCGCCAGTAGCCATCAGGCCACTGGCGGTTACAGCTAGGTCGTCAATTTTTACATATCTAAACGTCTTATACAAGTATCCTTCTATGGCGACATCTATCGAAATGATCGAGAGATTATTTTAAAGCTACCTACATATAGTAATGTAGATAAAGTTATCAAAAATATTACGACTATTTATTTTTTTCTGATAATACTTCCGAAGAAATCATAAAGTGTTTAAACGTTGTAGACGGAATTCACTTTACATAATTGTAAGCAGTTTTCAAGTAGAGGTGAGCGTTATAACGAAAGCTGATAAAAATATTCGATAAATAAAAATAACTTATTCTCGTTATTCGTATTAAACGATATTTGTAAATATACCAGTGTTATGACTTTACTGAATTTTTTTAGCAAATTTTACCTTACCGACAACGGATTTTTTTTTGTAGGAAAGTCTTTCCGGATACTAATGAAATAAATAAGCTTTAAGCCTTTAAAAATAACGTTATTTAAAATTTATGAAACTGCTATAAAGTTTATGAATTAAAGCCGCTATTCCCACCTCTACAACATCCAAGTGCTTTCCTCTATTCCCTCCACATCAGATCAAGAGGATTATCTCGAGTGGGTACGGATACAGGCACAACAGGTCTAGACTCAGCTATCCATTCGGTACGGAGACTACGTTCTCATTCATTTTCTAGTGTAAGCGAAGGATCATCATTTAGCAGATTCGTTAAAGGTATGCCTTTTTCATCGTCGTTGATGTCGTTGTCATCAACTTGCTGGTGTTCAGTTTCTTGAAAACCCGCGCGTCTGACAGCATCCTCTATATTCAACACACACATTTCAATTCTTACTTTGCTCAGGTAAAAGAATGGATCGTCCACCACATTTGTACATCCTGAATCTTTTTGTACTCACTTACTTAATCCACGATCGCTCCCAGTGTGGAGCATGTGGACGCCACGAAGTTCCTCCAAGCCTCTCTATCTTGCGCCAGTTGCATAGCTCCATCCCAGCTCAGTCCAGCATCTCGTAGAACCGCAGTGAATGCCCGCATCATTGTTAATTTCGGCCTGCCTAGCCTTCTTGTCCCATCCGGATTGTAGTAAAGACTTGCATATTCAAGACTCTCGGGGGACATGCGGAGAACATGGCCAAGTCAGCTCAATTTGCGATTCTGGATCACTGAGGTGATTCGCTGTTGTGACAAAGTGGTTCCATCTAATCCCCAAAATCTGTCGCAGAATCGCAGAAATCTATTGAAATCTAATCGAAGCACGAGTTTTACTCATTTTCGGGGAGAATTTCAATACTTAATAGCGTTTTTGTCTCAATTTTTTTATTTTGTATTATATTATACTCAGGTAATTATCAATAAAGGAATTATATTATTATTATTATTATTATATTCTTAACACTAAGGATCTTCTTCCGTTAAGGCTTCGACAGATGCCAGGATTCACAACCATATAGCGGCCATTGATGTACGGCGTTCTTTTATCCGACGAGATAGCGACACTATAAGTTCCTAGCTTATCCTGGTATTTTGTCGATCAATTTGGTTTCTGCATTAACTAATATTGCATCAGGCAGTAACCTTCTTTGACAATTTACTACGCTCGATACTGAATCCCCTACCGTGGTAGAATCCCTAGCCATAGAGATTCAAATGACATTGATTTTGTTCCGTTCCGATACAGGATTCACAGAACACAAAATATAAATTCAAAACTTACTTAAGTAGTTGTAACTTAAAAACTGAAAGTATAATTATTTTCCATATGAATTTCAAAGAAAAGTCCCGTTTTGCAGCGAAATTTGATAAATATTTCATTAATGAGGTTGTACAGGATCTAATAAATAATCAAAACTTCATATGAGCCCATTCTTATTGTTTATTATTTTTTCCTTTTCAGTCCCGCAAACGTGCGGGATCCCGCATGAGAAATCCCGCATTTCTGATCCCGCAAAAAAGGTGCGGGATCCCGCATTTGCGGGATCCGCGGTTTGCGGGATTGGATTCCCTAATTGGGATATACCAATACAAACTGACCGAACGATTAACGCAAATCGTCCGGACATTGTATTAGTTGATCGTAGGAAAGGGATAACGTATCTCGTGGATATCACTGCACCGTATGACGAAAATTTGAAAAAAGCCGATCAAGACAAGATAATTAAATGTCTTGATCTTGCTCACGAAATCAACGATATGTGGCATACATCAACCACCCACATAATACCCATAGTGTTATCGACGAATGGAGTTATTCCCAAGTCTCTTAAAGACAATCTAGGGAAACTTAGCATCTGTAGTGGTGTAGTGGTCGATATGCCATTCAAGGCAGTTCTGTTGCCCTCGTGTAGGATGTTAAGAAAGTTCTTTTCTCTGTAGTTCAAATATCTCTCATGATTACATTACATCGTGATGTATCATCATGAGAGATAAATCCGATATTTTATATTTAGTATATTCATTGTATTTAATTTTTTTTATTAATTTTTATATGCTTTATATGATATTGTGATTTAATGAATAAATGTTTTGAAATAATAGTAATATGAAAAAACGTATTTGTAAAATAATATGTCAATTGAACTATTATAACAACTCTTCTTCTTCTTCGCCCTCGCCTTTGTCCCATTATTTGGGGTCGGCTCTCCGTGTCCTGTTGCGCCAAGATTTTCTGTCCAACGCCATCTCTGGCTCCACTTCGCATTCTTTTAGGTCCCTATTGATGCTCGACAACCATGTGGCGGGTGGTCTGCCTGGTCTCCTGGCTGGATTTTCAATGTCCATGGCTCTCTGGATCATGTTGTCTTGTGGTCGTCTCATAACATGCCATACCATCTAAGCCTGTTTTCCGTTATTTTTTCGGTTATGGGTGCGACCTTGAAACTTCCTCGGACATGGACATTTCTAACTCTATCGAGTCTGGTTACTCCTCCAGCCCATCTGAGCATCTTCATCTCTGCAGTGTGCATGCTTTGTTGGTGTTTCTGTTTTAATGCCCAACATTCAGAGCCATATGTCATTGCGGGTCTTACTGCGGTCTTGTATACTTGACCCTTTACTCTGACTGGCATTTTTGTATCACACAGTACTCCAGAGAGGGACCTCCATTTTAGCCATCCTGTGTTAATGCGGTGGGTGACATCTTCATCCGCATCACATTGAGGTGTTATCACGCTGCCCAGGTATTTAAAGGATGTTGTTTGGGGTAATGGTGTGTTTTGGAGGTAAATACGTTGTCCTGTGTCTGGAGAATAGCATGGCATATGTTCTGTTTTCGTTCGACTTATTCTCAACCCGTTGTCCTCTAAAGCTCTTTGCCAATCATTCATCATATTCTGCACATCTGCAACATTCTCACCCATCAGCACAATATCGTCGGCATATAATATATTCCATGGTGTTGGCCTCTGTATATCCTCAGTCAGATCATTCATTACAAGATTAAATAGGAGTGGGCTAAGAACCGAACCCTGATGTACCCCAACTCCTATGCTGAACGACTCGCTTGTGCCCGCCACAGTTCTAACTTTGGTCTCTATTGCAGTGTACATGTCCTTTATAATATCTATGTAAAATTCTGGCACATTTTGTTTTCTTAAGGCTCTCCATATCAGTGTTCTTGGGACTCGATCAAAAGCTTTCTCCAAATCAACGAAAACCATATGCAGATCTTTTTTGCACTCTTTAAACTTTTCCATCATTATAACAACTATTGTAAACATAAAAAAATACAAATGTTTTAGTATTGTCCCGTCTAATATAAAAAGGCCCTCTTCAATAGAAAGCCATGTCTTTATCAATAGGCTATCGAGTTCGGTCTTATTATAGGTAAGAAGAAAATACTTAAACAACTGCTATTATAATCTCTCTAATCCGCCATTGTGGAAGGAGGTGGACATAACTGATACATTTGTTGAGGATGCCTAATGACAGTTGGCCGAGGAGAGCGCTGTTCTTCCTCTCGTAAAGGTCTCGAAGACGAGGAAGACCCTCTTATACTGTGTTCCGTTCCTTCAAGGTAGAGCTGAGGTATCTGATAAATATATTATAATTAAGATATGATTATAAATCACAAGGGAAAAATTAACATAACGATAATGAAATTAACCAACTCGTGAACATGCATTTCTTGATGGATATATTTGGAAATAATGTTCAAATAAAACAATGTTTAACTTATCCACAAATTTTTATTTTCCCGACTAGTTTCGCAGGTACACGTCCTACATGGTCACGGGAGACTAAGAAACTTTCTTAGTCTCCTATTGTTTCTTAGTCTTAGTCTCCCGTGACCATGTAGGACGTGTACCTACGAAACTAGTCGGGAAAATAAAAATTTGTGGATAAGTTAAACATTGTTTTATTTGAACATTATAACGATAATGATAGGTACCTACTTACTTTATTTGAGTAAAAAAAAATATGATCTTAACTTAACCTCAAATTAGATATAAGACGTCTATAAGGTTATGTCGGCTGAAAACATAATTGAGCCATTAACAGAGACATATAGTTTGAGAAGCACTGTTCCGGTAGATTGGATAATATCACAATTACTCAATTACTGTTTTTTTTTGTTGTTGTTGCCGTAAAGACTATTATTGTCTATTGTAAGAGTTAGGTTTTCTGAGTTCAAAATTACTCGATTTATTGAATTATGAAATTTAATGTTTACGATCTAACTCAACGACAGCTACAGTTATGTTTAATATTGTGAATTTTACTACAATCTATTTACTAAAATAAGGAATTATACGAATAATGGAAACAAGCTATTATTGTGTCTTGCATTCGTGAGATAGTTCTCTTCACAACATTCCATGAAAATCAGTTGTTGTCCTAACTAATAAATTATACTTAATTATGTCTAGATGCTTGTGACCTTTTTTCAGGACTAGATCTTAAATAATATGTAACAACTAATGACTCTAACAATTCATTACTAATGTTCGATTTTTAAATGGAACAAACTACTACGGGCTTACGACCGTCTTCTACTGTTATTTCGAAGGCTGGCTTAGTGTGATCACTTTACGTTAACAACGTTCGCCATTAGGTCTTGGTCGTGTATAGTTTAGCGCGAGCAAATTTTGCCGCCCTACCGCCGTCGCCCCCCCCCCCCTCCGCCTCAGTACGCCACTGCAGTCGTACTGCAGTCCCGTTCAATTTGGGACACGATTCCAGCCCCGAGTCGAAATTTCATGTGAAAAAACACAATCCGGGACCTCTCCATCTGAAGTAGGCCCCTTGGCTCCTAGGCCACCGAGTTCGGTACACTTAAAAGAAAGCTTAGAAGAAAGCATTGGTATATTGGTAACCGCGCTTGTTCATATTGTGTACAGGCCATAACAATTGACGCATCGCATGGAACAGCGTGCATACTACAAGTATGTTATATAAATCGTTTTTCCATGTAATACGTCAATTTTGAAATATTTCACAGAACTACCTATATCATATTTATAGAGGATCTAAACACATCAGCTATTAGATTTAGAAATTTAAAGTATGCTTAGTCCTATACTTTACACAGAAAGCCATTAATATAACATCTCTTCCAGCTTTGTTTGATCTTTTTAAAGCTTTTTACAACATCCTGTATTGTTCGCAATGTCCGTTCAGTTCATTCCATCATTAAATTTCTTGAGCTGGATGTTTTTTTTTCCGCAATGCAACTCGTACATAGAAGCATTCTATACAGGTACTAACTTCTATGGACAAGAAGGTTCTTTTAATAACCGTAACATTGGCACGCTCCACTCTGCGGTCAGTTCAAAGCAACTCCAAGAACGTATCGCGTTACAGTTGGTATCATTGTTGTAACGGCCGATACTAACAGGCTATGAGGTCGATTCTGTAAGGGTGCATTAACACCAAGCGATCATAGCGACAACGAACATCACTAGAGACCTGGCACGAGTAATCTGTCATCTGTCATTTCAATGGGTCTTGCTATGTCAAAATGTTTCCGAATATATCTTAAAAACAACAATTAGGTAAAACACAATAATCGTTTATTTCCATCAAAGACTAAACATTAATTCCGTTAGTTCTTGATCAAGATTTGAATCCAGCTTTGTGGACGCAATGCTAATAAAAAATTGTTTATGAAAAGCTCAATTGTTGGCCATTACGAGTATTGTGTAATTCGTCCAAACACATAGTTCGAAATCACTTGCAACTATATTCAAATCTGTCAATTTCTTATGGAATGGATTTCGCATGGTTTATGTTATTTTGAATGAAATCACGTGATTCCCGGCGAAATACAATATACAATAGTTTAATTAGAATAAAACTGTTACGGAATCGACCTCTGAATGCGAAATTTCATGTTAAACTTTTTAATTGTAGTAATAATTGCATTATTTTTCCTTTTTCCGTTTCATTATGAAACAAATTCATCATTATATTGCTGAATATGTACATAGTTTGACTACTCAAACGAGCAGAAAAAAAAACACGCTCGCAGTTGAGCTTTCGTAAACGTAACGTTATAGCAAGTGGCGCCTCAAAATGACATTATAAACTACGGAAATCGTTGGATTTTATCTTCAAGATAAAAAATGCATGTTTTTTTCCTTTTGGTATCTCTCTTGACAGTTGATAAAACTCCAGCAACTCAAAACACTTTTGAAGCAAAGTGCTTAAGAAGATTTTTGTGAACAAGACAGTAGCACCGCCTTATGAACGAAACTTTATACCTTATTTTAAATATTTACTTATTCAATCATATACGGCCATAGGCCATTAACATTATATTACATAATACAGAGATAAGGCGCAAAAAAGAAAACACATACAAAAAGGATAAATAAGCATACACACAATAAAAAAAAACAATGAAAAGAAAAGACAACTAGTTAAGAATCATACAAATAGTAGACACAAAATAGTTGATGCAAACAGAAACTATATAACAGTAGGTACAAAACGTTTATAAATAATACTAACTTTGCAGTATTACAATAGATTATATTTTTTATCCGAAATATATTTTCGATCGACTACGCAACCATCGTCAGCGGAGAGTTTATTGGACCAAAAAACTCTCTGCTGACGATGGTCGCGTAGTCGACCGAAAATATATTTCGGTCGATAAAAAATGTAATCTATTGTAATATGTACTGCAAAGTTAGTTTTATTTATAAACATTTATAATGAGTATGTATTACAAAGTTCAAAATAATGTGTTTGAAGAGGTACAAAACATTTGTTCCAAAGGAAAATTGATCGATAGGCTAAAGTGAAGCAACAAAATAAGAAACAATAAAAAGCAAAAGAAGCCAAAAGTTGACTCAAAGTCAGACAGTTCGCAAAAGTCAGTAAAAACAGTAAAAATAAAAGTAAAAACAATAATATTGTCAACCATTAACGCACAAAATATCTACCTACCTTAATTTGTGCTCACTCAAAATGAACACAAATTCACTCTTGGACTTTTTCATAGTAATCTACATAAAGCTTGTGTTGTGAAAGAGGAAGACGTTAGGCATCTGGGATCAAACCCATAACATCCAATACGAAAGTCGGCATCGTAACCGCTTCTCTGACAACTAATTTGAAAATTGGAACTCCAAAATTCTGCCTGTCCACAGTTCTCATTGTCTCTTCTGAAAGACTGAATGGATCCCGGTCTCATACAGTCTTTTGATTGTTGGGAGTTTGGACGACTCTATCACTACTTCTGATTTGGATTCTAGTTTAAGACAGCCGAAACGAGCGCTGTGATAAGACAGAGAAGAAGTATAGTTGATTTGAATTTGGAACACCCACACAGGTCCGAATCGTTGTATCAAAAGAATCTAATGAAGCGATAATACATTCTTGTGAAATAAAATACACTAAACATCTCATGGCGGCTCGCTTTTATTTCACATGATATATTTCCTACCAGTGATTGACATTGACATGCGACCATACTTTTTGAATTTATTAGGGCTATCGTCAAATATACAGGTAATAAAATACACCACTTCATTGCTGTTATGATACAGGGCGAAGCTTAGTACGAATGCCCACAATTTTTTTTAATTCATTCTTTTGCTATTTAGAGTTTACTTTGTTTTGATGACTCAAATGGGATGCTGAATGAGTTTGTTTTGTTCTGACCTGCTTGCTGCATGGTCATTCTTCATGTTTCTGTTTTGTTTTGTGTCCTTTTTGTTTATTTTTTTTTTTCTTTTCTGCCTCGGCACAAACTTTGCCTAGTGAGGCGTGAAGATCGGATTTTTTTTTGTGTGTATTTTTCGATTAATTCATTGATTCTTTTTACTTTGCTAAACATAAAATGAATTTTATTTTTAATGATTATATTTGTGTTGATAATAATGTTTTATATGACTTATTGTTATTTATTGATTAAATTGATAAATGAATGAATAAATAAGTGAGTAAGTAAATATTTAAAATTTATCATCGAAATTTTATTTATATAAAATGTTCATATGTTTTGCTACTTTTTAATAGTAAGGTTACATAAAAAACAGTAAATTGAAAGAGTGTTCAAATTATTGGTTTTATACAAAATCTTTGGTAACATGAGAATGAAAAGTAAAATAAATAAAAACACAACACTCTTCTATACAATTACTCACTTACTTACTTTATCCAAGTTCGCTCCCAGTTTGGAGCATGTGGACGCCATGGAATTCCTCCAAGCCTCTCTATCTTGCGCCAATTGCACACCTTCATCCCAGCTCAGTCCAGCATCTTGTAGAACCGCAGTGAATGCCCACTTGATTGTTGATTTTGGCCTGCCTCGCCTTCCTGTCCCATCCGGTTGGAAGAAAAGATTGCATATTCAAGACTCTCGGGGGACATGCGGAGAACATGGCCGAGCCAGCTCAATCTGCGATTCTGGATTGCTGATGCGATTGGCTGTTGTGCTGTTCTGTTCACAGGTGTCAATATAAAAAGCGAAACATAATGCTCAAAGCATTCTCTATCTGCCAACCGGTCCTGTCCAATCTGAGATATTAATCCAATCCGAGTAGAAATTTCAAGTGATAAAAAAAAAACTGAAAATGTCTGACCCGAAGTGAATTGAACCTGATAATAATTCTTTTTAGATTTTTTTCTCTAGAAAATCTCGGCTACCGAAAAATTGGTCTTCGCTGGGTAGATATTTTTCTATTTCTAAACAATCAAACATATATTGAATTCGACTTATTTCGGTTATGCACATCAAAAAAAAATACAAAATATTGATAAAGATCCGCTTGTATCGTAGTACCCTGTATACCTGTCCAATACCTCCATCCCACATACTGGAGCAGAATTGCGTAAGAGCAATGTCAGATCTAGTTTGTGATGTAACCGTGATTCGAGTAGTACCTGTATCGGACATCTCGGCTACACCCAATAAATAATATCGGCCATACTTTATGGAGTGAGATGCCAATTATCCGGCTCCACGTAACACATAAATCATACATCTGTATCTAATAATAATAGGAACCTTACTTATCATTAGAGTCCGGATTATGATTGCAACATAGCATGTTTGAAATATGCATGCATATTGAATGTGTGCTTCAACATTGTTTTAAATATGCATGCATATTGAATGTGTGCTTCAACATTGTTTTAAATATGCATGCATATTGAATGTGTGCTTCAACATTGTTTTAAATATGCATGCATATTGAATGTGTGCTTCAACATTGTTTTAAATATGCATGCATATTGAATGTGTGCTTCAACATTGTTTTAAATATGCATGCATATTGAATGTGTGCTTCAACATTGTTTTAAATATGCATGCATATTGAATGTGTGCTTCAACATTGTTTTAAATATGCATGCATATTGAATGTGTGCTTCAACATTGTTTTAAATATTCATGCATATTATAAACAAAAACTAATTAAATAATGCATGCATATATGCTTGATAAACTTGTTGAAATATTTAAGCATATATACATCATAAAATGGTTGAAAAGTGCATGCATATGAAAAATATTAAAAAAAAAATGTATAATAGAAATGAAATTGGAAATTTCAATTGTTTAAAATAGGTACGTTTGCCATATCGGGCTTACCACAGTATTCTACTGCAATTTGTTTTTTTTAATAAAAATGAATCCGTGCTCACTGGAAGTGACATTTTACATCTTTCACACTTATCAAAGGCTTGTGTCGTGAAGCGGAAATGGTCGGCACCGCTGGGATTCGATCCCACAACCTCTAACATACTGTTCGTACGTAGCCGCCAATTGATACCACTGGACCAGTTTTACCAACCACCTCTTTCAAAGGCTATTTACAATAATTTATTTCGCCGAAAGTGATTCTGTATCAGTACCGCTCAAACTTAGCATCAACTAACATTTTGAATTTCGTGGGTAATGTCAAATGCACCAATTTTTAAATTCAACAAGCATGCAGTATTACGATATATCGTTTTATCGTAACCGAGTGTCCTAACTGGAAATCGTTCGAGTTTCAAACGCGGTCGGATCGTTCAAATTGAGAGCATTGTACATACGTATGATCGCTCATCGCGTGGTCGCGCGATCACTTCTGAGTTACGACAGGGACATGGACAGGGATTTACGACTTACAATTTATAAAGAAAACAAACTTTGCAGTTTGTTTTCTTTATAAATTGGTATAATGACTAAGCATGTTGGGAATTCTCATGATTAGGAGTTTCGGAGACAAAAATTACCACCTAATGGCGAACGTTGTTAACGTAAAGTGATCACACTAAGCCAGCCTTCGAAATTACGTAGAAGATGGTCGTAAGCCCGTAGTGGTTTGTTCCATTTAAAAATCGAACATTAGCAATGAATTGTTAGAGTCATTAGTTGTTATTTTTTCTTTAAGATCTGAAAAGGTCACAAGAATCTAGACATAATTAGAACGTTGTGCACCAACAAAGCCAATAGGCAATAAATATGAGACATTAACAAAAATGGATATATTCATATCCTGGCGCCAAATACATGACAGCAGTCGCAGTCTTTAAATTGGTTGCTCTCTTGATCTCAATAATTTCCAACTTTTATCTCTATTTTTCATTTTATTATTAAATTTCTACTTGTTGCATACATGAGATTTTTCGACATGTTGGGCATGTTGAGAATTCTCATGATTAGGAGTTTCGGAGACAAAAATTACCACCTAATGGCGAACGTTGTTAACGTAAAGTGATCACACTAAGCCAGCCTTCGAAATTACAGTAGAAGACGGTCGTAAGCCCGTAGTGGTTTGTTCCATTTAAAAATCGAACATTAGCAATGAATTGTCAGAGTCATTAGTTGTTATTTTTTCTTTAATGACTAAGTATTACAAAGTTACAATTAATAATGTGAAATTGATTTCAACCAACCCAAGAGGTATTCCTTAAGAATCGATCGAGGTGAATATACCTGCGTGCTTAAATTGTGGTATTTTTTCACCAAAATTATGTCCAAATATCAAAATTCTCGTAATGTCCACCAAAATGCATTTCTCGTAATGGAAAACAAAATTCATTTTGGTCAAGAAATATAACATTACAAACATTTAGTTTCTCATGTAAACACGATCACAATAATATTTCTACATATTGAAAATAATAAATTATTTTGTTTGATAGATAAATGGGAATATTGACAGGTTCCGCTTATTCTAATTGGCATTCTAGAGGAAACAATCATTTAAGCGGAACTGTCAGTTTAAACGTACTTTTTTAGCTTTTAACTGATTCAAAGCTTAGGCGGAATTCTTATAGAATCGGGGGTCTCTACCGATTATACAACCTATATATTGTACCATGCATGTCATAGCAAATGGTTCCACAAAATTTTTGGAACAAATCGCAGCATAAAATATGTTAATGGATGTCAATGTTACTGTCAACATCTGACAACTGCCGTTACTGCAACACACGGGAGATCGTGTCATTAATCTCCACATTACATAACACACAGAAATACGTAGGCGTGTGAAACATGTGCTGTGACAGACAACATACTGTAAAGTGGACCGTAAATCAATATCAAATATACCGGTATGTTATTGTTCTTTCATTTAGTCACAGATATGTATACAATGTAATGAATTCTTATTCATAACAACTTATGATAAGAAAAATGTTAAAAAGGGTAACTTATACTAACTTTCACTAATACTAGTGAAACTAATTGAAGACCTTGGCAGAAAAACAACAAATGTCACATACATGGAATTTTTATTGATTTCCAATAATAAAATAGGTTTAAATAACTTTAGTCTTCGAAACATCAAAATAAGACGGTCATAAGTGTGGTTAAAATTCAAAAAGTACCCGTTTAAAATCGGATTGTTTCAATAATTGCACCAAATATGTGGTAAAATATTTTTTTCCGGTTATTGAGGTAAAATGCTCGTCAGTGGCGTCTCTTCTACTGTTATTTCGAAGGCTGGTATAGTGTGAACATTTTACGTTAACAACGTTCGCCATTAGGTGGTAATGTTTAAGCCTCCGAAACTCCTAATCATGAGAATTCTCGACTGTTCAACATGTCGAAAAATCCCATGTATACAACAAGTATAGATATTTAATAATCAATTAATGAGTTATAGAGAGAATGGACATGGTGTGGGAGGAGGTCATAAACATTGCGCAAGATCGAGCGCAATGGAGAGCTCTTGTTGCCTCCCTATGCCCCTGAGTGGGGTGGAAAAGGGAGAATTGATTGATTGATTGAGAGAGAATAGTTGGAAAATATTGAGAACATCATTAATTGTTGTTTTTATGGTAAAACATAGGCAATAAAATTATTCATAAACAAGAATCTAAATAAGGCAAAAAAAAACAGTTTATTGAGGCATTAAGGCAAAAAACAGATTTATAAAATTTTGAACATTTGTTGTTTTTCTGCCAAGGTCTTCAATTTTCATATTATGACTAATGCGGTAAAGCAGATGAGACGAGATCTCTTGCTTAGATACTATAAGGATTTGTACAAGAAAATTCCCGTATTTCATAAAGTCTGTATTTTATATATTTTATTCTGTCATTATTTATCTTAGTATTTAGGTAAACGCAAAAACGCATGAATGCAGTTAAAATAAAGAAAATATCTAGGTATATTGTTTTTAAAATGCCATGGGGTTGACGGTTTAGAATTATTAATAGCTCTGTTCTTTTTGTTGGTTTATAGAGCATTCTTTAAGAGATAGGAAATGGGATTGACCACCTCCCGCCCTTAAATCAAACTGAACATAAAAGGCGGTAAATTTAAAAATATATGATGATAATATTATCTCGTATTTATATTTTTACAGACATCATTTGATTTTTTTTTCTATAAACTGTAACATTTACAACACGAAAAAGTTTAGTAGTTCGCGATTGAGTATTCTGACAGCTCAACAATATCAAACACGATCGATCGACATCGAAATGTCGACCGTCTTTACTTTTAATACTAAAAATGTTTATAATATAAATCTTTTATTCATTAAATCTTAATATATCATATGAAGTATACATTATTGTAAAAAAAATTGATAAAAATAAATTAAAATTAAATACAATGCTATATACTAAATATAAAAATATCGGTATTATCTCTCATGATACATCACGATGTAATGTAATGTAATATATTATTATTTATACCATTTTTTCGTAAAGTAAAATTCCTTATTTATACCGGATTCAAAATAAATCTACGTTCTTATACTTCGCAACTAATGAGAACGTCACCAATAGTGGAATTGGATCGGGATCGCGATGTAAATGGAGAATTAGGCCGTGGAATGACGAGGCTCTCAACAGAATCGAAGAAGGGAGGGAAGGGAGGCACTTTTTACTACCTGCATTACAATATAAAGAATAGCACCGATGACTGATGGAATAATCTTAGGTATATTAAACTAACATCATAAAGGAGTATTCTATTCAAATATATTATTTTTTCACTTCCTACGCATCTCCAAACAGCTCCCTACCATTGTCTCCCAATTACCAAGTCTAATTTGAATGATTTTAAACTTTCTAAGACCCTCCCATACGCCCTCATGGTTTTTAGAAAGTTCTTTAATTATCGATGATCATCATCACTGCCGCTACAGCCCGTCATTGGCTGAGGTCTTCTTCTGTATCCCTATTTTTAAGTTTCCTTAACATTCACACTGGCGTAGGGTAACAAAATTTTGTATGGAAACGTGTATGTATAGCACCCCTAGAGCTCAGAGAGGAGCAAGCTCAGCATGTCCATACGTTAGTAATCCGGAATAGGGGTACATAAATCGTTTCCAGTCCTCCTGAGAGCCTTTATCTTCTTTGGGACCCTGGCGGGAAGAAATCAGCTCATTTTTCGTCCAACTGCCACTCAAAAACTCCAATGTAATTGTAGGATAATGAATAATTTTTGGAGGCTTAGTAAATTATCAGACGGGAATAATTTCGTTATGAACTCTTATGCAATGGTTTTCTAGAAAAACGGACCACCAACTGAACGGCTGTTACACAAAGAAAAATTAAATTTTCAATATTAGTAATTTTGCAAAAAAAAAATGACAATTTACCCGTGTTCATACAATTACTTTCAGTGGGCGTCTTATTTATTGTGGTACCTACCCAACCTACGCTTAGTGACACTTAACGTCAAGGTTACACTATCTCTTTCGAGCTTTCATTATTTTACAGCAGGCAGTGAAAGAGATAAAGATATAACGATGATATTGATATTTTGTTACATATGAGCTTTTCTGCAGGCGAATCGAGTATTAGTATAATGATCTGCTTTAATATGAAAATAACTTTTATTTTATTTTTGGTTATTCTTCTTTGTTTTTTTTTTGTATTTTCTTCTAAGTGTGATAGACGCAAAGGCTTTTTGAAGCTATTGCACTGATATTGAACAGATTAAAATAGATTTTTGATAAAAAATGTAGGTACTTACAGGCAGATTGTTAAAAATAAATATCAAAATTCATGATCTCTTAATATGTATATACACACAATATCATAACAAAATATCAAATTAGAACATTTGGACATAATTGGCATTGGTCAATACAATATTTTGTATATTTCTGCTCCCACGTCCGACAGATTCAACTGCTTTTAATGAAATAATCCATTAGTTTGAATTAAATTTTGGTTTTATTACAAAACCTCACTAAATGCGAGCGAGAGATTGCGCTAATCTTTATACGACAAGTTCATTAAAAATTATAATTTTAACTGCCAGTATGTAGTTTACGCTATAAACGAGTTTCTTTTTCTTCTTGTATTTAAACTTCATTTTTATTTATTTATTACAAAACATTTGAAATAAAGAACAACAGTGTTGCCCAAACAGGCTAAGCCTGTGCTAGGGCAAACTTATAAAAAGGCTTATAAAAATATACATTAAAAATATGCTTATAATATAAGTACAAAAGAGAAAAAAACACAACAGTCTCTCTCTCTCACACACACAAACACCTTCACACCCTCATTCACTCACATTCACATACAGGTACGTGAGACAACTATTTTATAAAAAAACAACCACTCTATACATAAATAAGACCTTTCTTTTTGAAATTTACTGTAAATATACTGCACATAACTATATGATATTATAATATTAAACATAGTAAAATGTATGTTGTATATATGAGAGTTGAGAGTATAATATGCATATAGGAATAGTGACAGAGTAATGATATGCAAGGCTGACCAAGGCTGTCTTGTTTACAGTTGCTGCATTATTCATCCGCTAGTACCTAGTAGTGCTGGTGCTTGGTGCCTAATGACAAAGCGACTCTGAGCAATATATAATAGGATGAATAATGATAGGGTACACATTGACATGTTATCGAGTGGGTGGTTGTTGGGCTAGTATATGCCGCTAACACTAAGCCATGTTAAGAGAGTGGCTGACAAGTGTACGGCGTGGATATATTATTCTTTTATTCTTTCTTATCATCCCTAGACTATTAGTTTGGCACTTGGAATAGTCAAAGTATACAAAAGTAAACAATAAAAACACAATAGGTATACATAAAAAATACAATATACATAATTTCCAACTTGCAGGTTAAGAAATTTAAATATAAAGGATAATAGCAAAGCTATTTTGAGTGTAAAGGGCTCAAAATAGCTTCATGTTAACCGATTTATAAAAATGGGCACCAAGTAACAAAAAGTAGAACAAAACAAAAATATCAAAGTTACAGTCCCATTTAGCATTTCGTCAATATTGTAAAATGCTTGTTCAACAAGATACTTCTTCGCCTCTCTCTGAAACTAAACACTAATCAAACAAAAATAATAAGCTATAACAAGAGTAATTTCCATGCCATCATTATTCCTGGCCACCCTCAGATATAAAGAAGTAAAAGCGACATTCAATGAGACAGACAATATGAGGTTGCAACAAATCCGAGCTGTCAATGAATCGAATCAACCTTCGGAAATATTCGTACCGCTTCGTACTCATACTCGCGATATTCCACGCACGGACCTCACAATCAACAATCGGGTTCGTACGGAATGCTTAGAAACCAACCCCCTAGGATGGAAGAACTACAAACTCCATTGATAAATGCGAAGTTGCCAAAGTATTCTGCGATATAGTTATAACACGGTATAGGGTTGATTATAACTAACTCGTATAAACGATTTAAGCTGAAATAAATATGCCCGTCATAACGATATTATAATGCAGTTACTATTAGTAGCACTGATAGTGCATAGTGCAAATTCATGCCCGAAACTTTTTGATCTCATATCGAAGGTCCGCCCATAGCGGGGCAACGTATCAATGACTCCAGCATTATAATAATTCAAGCCTTAAAACTACTCTGCATTTACGTGTGATACCAGCTTTATATCGAGTAGTTACTTACTAACAATTATTATAGGTACTTATGCGTCTGGGTTAGATGAAAGACATAATCCATTTGCTTCCTGTATATCTCATCTATACCAAATATCATTGTGTCATTTATACTAGTTGTCGACCAGTGCTCCAAATTCGACCATAACTAATTTATATTATAAGTTTGAACATTATTGAGGTTCCATTTTCAAAGTCTGAGCGAGCGCTATTTCACAATTTTCTTTAAAAAACAATGACATGGATACGTCAATTTTGAAATGTTAATAAGTTTTTTCTATTATTATTAAAAACAAGCAATATTAATAAATTCTCAATCTGACCACAGATAAACAAGAGAATATATCCGTCTGTGTCAATGTCAAATACATCGAAGTGTGTCTGAGTAACAAATACATAAGATAACAGTAGTGTTTGTAATGTTTTTTTTTATTGATTTAGTGTATTTTATATCCATAATTAAAAAAATGTTAGCATTCGCCACTCCTCTATATAAACTACTAGAGGTCCGCCCCAGCTTCGCACGGGTAGATAGGTACTTAAAAATAATTTAGTTTTCATACAGATCCCTAACTTTTTCAAAATATTTAATAGCGTATGTTAATCTGGAATAATTGCATTGCAATGTATCGTGTCACGTCACTTTACCACCGTGACTACTTTGCGCGGTATTTCTACTAAACTTGACATCACTCCCCTCAGTCCCCTCCCCGGCTCCCGTACGCACTCAACATCGGATAAGTTGAGATGATAAGAGACTATGCTTTTTTTTCCAATACTCACATTTTTAAACTCGTGATAACTTTCGAATGGAATGTCCGAATTGAATAATTCAAAAAGTTATACAAACATATTGAAGCAGACTTGAATATGAACTAATTTATTTTAATAAGGAGTAATACCAAGATACCAATAAAGAGCCTTTTCTAGAGGTTACATTTTATTGATTTTTTTAAAATAAAAAACACTTATTGTGGCATAACTATAATAGTTAGACATATGCTGTCGCGATACTTTTTGTAAATAATGATGTCTTCTACAAAATTGTGGTACATTGTTTTTTTTTTTTTTTTTTTTTTTTTTTTTTTTTCTTTATTGGATACAGACAGCTAAACAAATTTTACAAAGGTTGAATATAACATTTTATAATTTACATCGCCATTTATATGTATCCCACTATATTTCATTTTTTTTACACACTATTGTCTTAAAAGCACTTTAATTTCACCGTTAATTCACTTTGAGGGGAAGGGAAATGGGGAAGGGAAATGGGGAAGGGGGTGGGAGAGGGAGAGGGAGGGAGGAACAGACCATGCTGGCACACGCTTGGTTATCTTGCACGAGGTGCGGTAGACCTCTCCACCAACTTTTTTTTGAACTTTTTTAAAGAAATGCCAAAGGGATCCAACTCGGGGACCCCCATACAGTTTCTGTTAAAACTGTTACACGCTCTGTTTACATATGTGTTTTGGTGGTAGTTTGTTTTTGAGGGTTCAACATAGAAGAGAGTCGGGCAACGCTGCGGTCTTCCACTGCAGTGAAATGGCAGGGCACCCAGCAAACATGAACTGTCTATTTTATTATTTAATATCTTATACAGATACACGAGGTCGGCTATGATGCGTCGATTCTCCAGTGAATTAATTTTGTAGTGAGTCAGGGCCCGGGCATAGTCATCGAAGTGCAGTCTGTTACGGTAATTTAGTTTTTTTATGAATTTTTTTTGTACTCGTTCCAACGCACTTATATCGATTTCGTATGCGGGGTTCCATATGGTGGATCCGAATTCCAAGATGCTGCGCACGAAGGAATTGAAAAGGATTGTTAGTGAGGAAGTATTTTTAAAGATTGAAGTATTTCTACTGATAAAGCCAAGTGTTCGGAATGCTCGGGCTGTTATGTGATCAATATGCTTTTTGAAACTCAGTTTTATTCTATCATCATTAGTTTTCACAGCGTTCGCGATAAAAAGAATATTTTAGGTAATTTTTTTACACCTTGGGTTACATTATTGAAGTTTTCGTAGGTTACCCACTTTTTTTTGGAAATTAAATATAGCCTATGTTCACCGCCGATATTGTAGCTTCCCAAAAGCGAAAGAATTTTTCAAATCGTTTCAGTAGTTTTGGAGCCTATTCGATGCAAACAAACAAACAAACAAACAAAAAATCAAATCTTTCCTCTTTATATATTAGTATAGATACGTGTGCAAAATTTCATAATCCTCCGTCCGCGCCACTTTTGTAAAAATGGTCACAAAGTTTTTGCTTCATGTATTAATATATGTAGACTCAAGTGACACATTTAACAACACAACCAAATCATAGACGGAGTTTAGTTTCGAGACGAAATTTAAACCGTTTCAACAGCGTTGTTCATCAAAGTCCAGGCATAAAATCTCCTCTTTAAATCGAGTGCCTCATAATTATGTTTATAAGATGGTACAACTGCATCACAAACCACACTATGCGCTCATCATCACTTTGACCAGACCAATCGCTTCTTTCGCTTTTCAAAGGAGGTACTATGGGTGAAAACTGTGTTGGGCGTTCAGAATGACAGTTGACTGAAGAAAGCGCTGAAGGATTTGCACATCTTTACACAAAATGGAGCGCAGTGGAGAGCTTTTGAAGCCTTCATATGCCCCTATGTGATGTCTCAAAGGGAGAAAGTATTGATTGATTATATCTTATTGTGGGTATTATTGCGTTTGCAAAAAATCAGCTGCCAGTTATCAGCTGCGTCATCAAAATATAAAGAAGGTTTAAAAGCCGAAATTTAAAAATAATAAAAATATATAAAAAAAAAAGTTCACATTACAGTAGCCCTAGTATAAGTTTTCGATGATCGAATATCGAAACGATCATCGAAAGAGTTTCGATAAATTTTCATACTAAAATGATCGAATGATTCGATCGTTTGATTTTAGAACACTAATTACAAGCTAATAAGTGCTTGTTTGCGTGCAATTAGCTTTCGATAAAACTCGTACTAGCCCCACAATTTCGCACGGCTACTCTTGAAACTCGATTCCAATCCTAAAATCGTAAAATCCCAAAATGGTACTCTTGAAATGCGACGCTAGCGCACGATTGGATTCAAATCGAGTGGTGATTTGAAGAACATGTGAAATCGTGTAAAATTTGAAAATTGGTACTCAAATTGGTACTAAGGTCACAAGCCTACAAAAACAATTAATATCCAATTCGTTGGGCCTGTGAAAATATGGTTATCTTATCCTACAAAAATTTCATTCAGTGGGTACAAGTCAATGTTTATTTATTTATTTAATTCTTTATGCACAAATTAGTGTATAAAAATGACAGTGTATAAAAATAGTGGGCAAAGGCGGGATTATTTATTTTATTTTATTTATTTTATTTATTTTGAGATCATTTACATAGTTAAAATAGTTACAATATAATTTGAACAATCTAATATCCAACCACATGTTAGAGTTTTTTATTAAGTTTATTAATAGAGTTAAATCAAAGTTAAGTAAACATTAACTTTCAATGTAGATAGATATTAAAAAAATGAAAAAATGGCTACTTCAGAGAATAAACGTTGAAAGTTTTTCTCGATAAAAAAGTAGAATTATTTGTATGACTCTTTTATTTATTCAATGCAATGGATAAAAATAATATTTTCAACGTCGTAATAAAACTCATGCAAAGTGTATTTTTATCCAAACAAATCAATTATTCAAATGCAGTATTATTGATACCATGCAGCAAATTTCTAAAGCCAACTATTCCAAGTTGCATAACAGGTTCTGGAAAGGCTTTAACAAGGTTGCAGAAGGCTACAGCAACTGTTGACAACCTTTCCCAGTCTTGTGTGCTACTTGATACTATATTCTCTGAATCTATTTTCAAATCAAAGTACAGCTTGAAAGTTTCGGTGCTGTGTTCATATAAATTTTATTATATATTTTTGTTATTTTACTTGCTCTGTTAATATAAAATTGGATATGTAATCATCTTCATCTTCGTTTTCCCTCATTACTGAGGGTCGTGACTCTCTCCGCCGTAACAACACCATGTACATAATAATTATTATTGTCCTCCACCCTTCCCGACACATCGCCGTGAGCAAATGCTTCAACAACTGTTGTGTCCGTAGCAGCCCTGATATGGTCTGTCCATCTAGTCCTAGTGGGTGCTCTTCCTCTGTTTCTAGATCTTAAATACCCTTGCTAAAAATTAAATAAGCATGGGGGATTGGCTGATATCCTGGCGAAGGTTGGTTAGGATTGAAAGATTGAGTCTTAGCCGGGAGCATTGGATTTTTCAACATTAGCTAGATAGCTAGACTCTCGTGTTAGCTAGAGAGCTAGACTGTCGTATTAGCTAGAGAGCTAGACTGTCGTGTTAGCTAGAGATCTAGACTCTCGAATTAGACTCTCGTGTTAGCTAGAGAGCTAGACTCTCGTGTTAGCTAGAGAGCTAGACTGTCGTGTTAGCTAGAGATCTAGACTCTCGAATTAGCTAGAGAGCTCTCGTGTTAGTTAGAGAGCTAGACTCTCGTGTTAGCAAGAGAGCTAGACTCTCGTGTTAGCTAGAGAGCTAGACTCTCGTGTTACTTGGGTTGGTATAAGAACACCTTACGGCAAATATTTTAATGTAAACGTGATTACTCTTAGTCAGTATTTTAAATAGCAGAATACAATGGTCGCAACTCTACTCAATATTATCTAGGTATAAGAAAACAAAAAAAAAGTTACTCATACTTATTTATAAAATGAAAAAATAGTTTTGCTAAAAAATGATTTGTTTTTGGTTTGTCAATTTGGTTTTTAAGAGAAATAGGTTATTTTGTTTAGTATTATTATGGAAGAGTAAAACTGAATCTCTCTTTTTTGTTCTCAGCCATTCTACTGGTCAAAAAACCTTTTTCATTTATGTTTCGATTCATATTTGGAGTTTTATTTCTAAGCTAATCCAAATTCCTCTTACGTCCCACTCAGGGGCATAGAGTGGCCACAAGAGCCCTCCATTGCGCTCGATCCTGCGCAATGTTTATCACCTCCTCCCACAATGTCCAAATCCCTCATCTCTACTTCTTCGTCGGCGCTACGTCGTCTTCAGGACTCTAATGGGAGGAAGAACAGCGCTCTCCTCGACCATATATCATTCGGCATCCTTAACACATGTCCCTGCCAAGTCCATCTCCTCTCCATAATGGAAGAAGTGATAGGCCTGTGCTGAGTGCCCCGGCGTACCATCTTATACCTAAAATTCTCCTAAGGCACTTCACACGCATCAAACAGTTTTCATTTCGTCTTGACACCAAACGAAAAAAAAAATATTTGAATAAATATTGCATTCATACTTAAACTTTCCGGTAGACGATGGACAAGTTGATGTTCATAAATAACTACACAGCAATCGGGCAGGAGAATAGATACTGCCGTAAATCAATATCCATCGATAAAGTACAAAGCAAATCTGTTACAGTCAGTAACTCGTGCAAGTAGGCATGTGCCATGCTTGTCTGACCGTTATATCAATAATAGGTACTATATAATTCCTACCACTCTAGAATTATTATTGAATGCAATAATATCATCCTGATGTATAATTCCAAGCCAAACGTCAATGGAATGGAATCACAATATAACCTCCTCACACACTAATATTGAATCCAAATCATCAATAATTATTACATACATAATGAAATAAATTATTAGCTAAATTTAATTCAGTTTTTACGTAATAAACTGTATTTATTTCATGTTATACCTAAGTCAAAATTATTATTTTTATTCTGTCAAAGTCGAAGTTCGACGGAAGGGTCAGCTAGTCCTGAATAAAACTAATGGTGGCATACGTATGTGAGATGCTAACACTGACAATGTATTGGAAGTCTCAATGTTGGACAAATTGGAGTGGAAGGTGTCAATTCGGCAATTCGGGTCTGCGGATTTGTGGGAGTTGTCCAAGAATGGGACATTTGCTACAAGAACGAACTGTTTAGTATCTATAGGTCCCTATCGTACCTTCTTGCTAAAATTGGCAAAGAGTGCCAAGCTATCGAGTTCCAATGAAAAATAACTAGACTCCAAGGAAGGTGAAAAGTGGAAAGACAGATTGAGATGAAAATGACAGAAAATCTTTTGATAGGAAGCCAACTGAAGGACAATATGAAAAAACAGACCAATTTTTTGAAGGCGTAATTTGGAGAGACAGAGAAGTATTTACAAAGGCTGTAGCCCTAGTATAAGTTTTCGATGATCGAATACCGAAACGATCATCGAAAGAGTTTCGAAAAATTTCCATACAAAAATATCGTTTGATTTAAGAACACTATTTGCACGCTAATAAGCGCTTATTAGCGTGCAATAAGCTTTCGATGAAACTCGTAGTAGCCCCACAGATTTTAATTTAAAAGTGTGTCTTTTCTCTGTGATATTTTTATCAGTTAACCTAGGACTGGAAAAAATCGTTAAAAAATCCATTCTTTGATTTTATCTAGTGTTTCAAATTTCATCAGTTTTCAATAATTATTTGATTAATAAGGATTTTTTGAGTTAATTTAAAAAAAACATCATGTATTCAGGTAGTACTTATGATGAATTTCAAACAAACACATCATCAAAACCGCATCACTCAAGAGGTCCCGGGTTCGATTCCCGGTCGGGTCAGAAATATTCAATGTATTTTTCACTTGAAATTTCTACTCGGGGTTGGAATCCTGACTCAGATTGGACGGGACCGGTTGACTGGTAGAGAATGTTTCAAGCATGAAGTTCCGCCGGCTATACTGACACCTACGCATAGTAGAGTGTTTTATTATTTTATTATTTAAAATTTATTATTTTATTTTTTCCGTAGTTTTTCGTTTTCGTGGTTCCTGTCATTCATGTCATGTCGAATTTCAGACATTCGTTTCCAGTTCAAGATTCCTAAAATCTTTACTCTATCTTCATTTTCTCAGACTAATTCTCATGGGGAAAACCTTACACGATCTGTATCGCTTTTGGAAAACAGTACAAAATAAACCATAAAGTTTTGTTTAATGACGAAGATAAATAAGATTCTTTGCCGAGACAAATTATTTTGTTTGCAGGAAGAATTTCAGGACGTGAAAGAATTATTCGCCAAACACTTTGAACAAATTGCTTCAACAGCCACGTTCTTTGTGTTGTTTTAGTTCATTTGTTTCTTTCCTTCGTCTAACTTTAATTATTCTCCTTTGTTTTCCTCGGGTTCTTTTGTTTTCTCAATTCTGTGTTGTTTTATTTTTAACCTTTGATATGCGCTCGCTGTACAATGCTTGTTGCAAGCGTAAAAGGAATATAAATTTAACTCTTATTTATGGCTTGAGCAATGCATCGGGACCTTTATCAAAGTGAGCTTGAACTTAAATAAGCTTGCTTTTCTATTATAAAAATAAAGCAGCGCGAAACAGATGATCCTATCGTACTACATGATAAACTCCAGATACATCAACGATTACTCAACCTTATCAATGTAGTTAGTGGTTGATGAAATGGGGCTAAATAATATGAATGTAGCCAAACCAAATGCATGGATTTCAGCCGACAACCGCATAATGGAGCTGTTTTTCGATTAACGAAAAGCCAGCACGTAGTTACTTTAATATATATCTTGGAAGTTTAATTGCAGACAACATAAATCCCGAAAAAATATGAAAGGCGCGGAATGGTAATAGCGAGAGCCACATTCAATAATATGAATAATCGTGAAAGTGGAAATGGTCGGCACGGATATTCGAACCCACGACCCTCAGTACACTGTACGTACGACGAAAGCCGTACACAAGAATTATTTTTATCAAATTTGGACCACTACAGGCTTTCGACTGTCCTTTCCTATTGTTTTAAAGAATGCTTTAGAAAGTTCATTTTAGTTTTTTTTTTTATAAAAATGAATCTGTACTCACTCGAAGTGAACACAAATACACTTTTGACATCTTTCATAGTAAGCAAATGCTTGTGTCGTGAAAGCCGAAAATTGTCGACACGGCCGGGATTCGAACCCACGACCTCCGCACGAAACGGTGCAAAAGCCGGCGTCGTAACCGCTGGTCTATCAACCACCACATCACTGTTAAAAAAACATTCGCCATTAAGGTGGTAAAATTCGTCAAATCCCTCACATTCCCACTCAATACCACCTATATAAGAAAGCCTTAGCGCTGAGAGTGTGACGTCACATTGTAAGGCCCAGTATGCACATGCCTTATATCTGTACAGTCTGGCTAAAAAGAGTAGAAAATAATTGAGGGCGCTGCAGTCGTTTGTATGGCAACATTTAATCTCAAGTACTCTACACTTATAAAGTAAAGTATTGTAACCGCCAAAATATAAAAAAAAACTATTCAATGTGGTATCATATGAAATGCTTTGTAGATGTTATTTAAAAGAATTCAATAACGAACTGTACCAGCCATGGCATTAAAAACGAGATGGATAAAAAATCTACGCAAAACGAGTCAAAAAACAAGAGATAATAAGATAATATAATGGGTGCTATAATTCACAAAATGGTGCTTACAACTGCTTACTATTCTATGGCCGAATTTCTTAATTATTGAATTATTGGCCTATAATTTATTTGTAAGTGAATATTATAGGAATATACAAAAAAATATGTCGGAAAAATATCCAAATTAGTAAAAGGTACTTAATAATTCTTAAAATAAATAAGATTTTGTATTTACCAGTTAGAATTGCTGTCCATTCGTAAAAATTTGTAATGTCAGACAATAACCTATGTTCAGTGTTGCCAGAGTGATAACATTTTAGTTCATCAATAATTAATTTCTACTCTTTTTAGCCAGACTGTATGTACTTGCCTGTACTCTATGACATTTATCATATAGCACGGGTCGGGTTCGACATTAGAGGAAAAATTGCCGCCAGCGCTAAGGCCTTCTTGTATAGGTGGTGTTGATTCCCACCATGGGATATTTCGACACAAGTCAAAAAATCTCATGCCTTCGGCAGGACTCGAGCCCGCATCTTTAACAATTATCTAAAGCACAGCTGACTTTGCTTTCTTCCGAATGCCCAAAATTGCAATCAAACTTCATTCTAAGAATATAATAGTTGTGTTAAGTTACTCTACGTCTGTAATATAAAACACAAACACAGTTTAAGTGTACAATCAAAGTTCTTGGAGGTTCAAGTTTGAACAAAGGTTTATTTCTGAATATTTACCCATATAATATAACAAGTCTCCTACGCAAACCATCGAGTCGGCTTCCGATGTAAACTAACTAACTAGAGTCTAGCGTAGTTTTTATTATAATTCTAATTAATTGTTTGGGTAACAATAACGGCCTGGCGCAAAGTTGTAACAACTGGTAGTTAGTATTGTTTTTATAGGCGTGTGGGAGGCAGGGCCAGCTGCGAGCAACTGGGTAGTGTGGACGGGCTATCTAAGAGACTAAGCACGTACATACTTAATTATATTGTAGATAATAGACAGAAATTCGTACAAGTCGATTTCGATAAAGCTTTCTTTGTCCTCTAAAAATAAAAATACCCTATGAAAATGTACGTTTGAATTGACAGTTCCGCTAAATTATCACAATACACTGTGTTATTTTGATACATGCTCAAACTAAATGCGCGAATAATAATAGACAAATACAACAAACATAAAATAAATGTAAATCTTTTTTTATCAATAATTTATGAATTTTTGTACCATATAAAAGATTGTATTATTTTCATCGATGAATTGTTGTCTTTTATTCGCACTCTTCATTTGATTAAGTGTCGAAATAACACATTGTACCTACGTATTTCTTCTAAAATAATCCGCCGCATTTACGCGGCACAAAATTTTGATAGCAGATAGGTAAATAAATATATAAAAAAAACACTGCTCTATAGATATGTGTCAGTATAGCCGGCGGAACTTAATGCTTGAAGCATTCTCTACCAGTCAACCGGTCCCGATAAATATGAGATAGGATTCCAACCCTATCCGTCTTACTTATAAAAAATTCGTTAATCGTAAGATTACGTTTAAACTAACAGATCAGTTTTTACTTTATTTAAAAATAAAATTAACCCGCGTTTGTTAAGTAGTATGAAGATGACATTTCACACAAAATTTTGTAAACAAACAAAATAGTAGCCCGGCAACGCGAGTGTTTATTATTTATTTTATATTAAAATATAGTTAAGTCCTTATTAAATCAAACGAAACATTTATGTTTCAGCCAAAATGAACTAATTTTTGATCACTTCAATTTTAATATTTGTACCTACTTAAAAAGTATTCTTTGAATATTTTCTTCAAAACCTCATTATATTTCTTATAAATTTAGTTGGTACATCGTAGTTGTAAGCACTCAATTGATTACGAGAATGTATATTTGCTTTATATGATTAAATTTCCTATTATAAAAATGATAAACCAAAATAAAATGGCCCAAAATATAAAGGGGCACATATTTGGACGGAGTAAAAACTTAAATACAGTGTATTTATTACAAAAAGCGTTCTTGTATACTAGAAACAACTGTCAGTTGAAGTTAAATCCAATATTTGCGGGTCATAATCTACAGAGATCAACTCACAATCAAGCGATATGCGTTAAACTATCTCGATGACAGCTTGATCGTAATATTTTCTATCGTTGAGATATTTTTTCCACTGATAGTAGTTTTTAAATAAAGCAGCGAGTGTTCATAATTAATACTGAAGGTCTACCTTTTTGATCTTTTAGAATATTTTAAAACAACGATAAAAATGTTTATAATTTATTGGATTCTTCTCCGCTCCGGATAACATAATAACTAATAAAAAGTTGAAAAAAAATGGATAAGAAATAATATAAAATATAATATTGAAGTTAGTATGGAATGAATTTCATGCGACGCCATCTTTGAACAAATCTAACAACAAAAAATAATTAATTGTCCTCTGCACCTGCAACCTCTCATTCTCGCATACGTAATTGCCACTCTTACAGTAGCCCATTTCACTTACTCTACCGTTTCGGGCGTTTTAGAAATTGTTTATACAAAGTCAACCAAATTGCGCGCATATAATTATATTCTCGCGTTGATCCTGTATGAGCTTTGAATTGGAATGAAATATGGACGTTTTAGAATTAATATTTTAATGTTATTATTTAATTAGTTTATTTTTGTTTCTGGAAGCGCAGTGCACAATGAATGGGCCGCCTCTGGTTAAGACCAAAGGGTCCACAGGACAACGTCTGTGTTAGTTCAAAATAAAAAAATTAAAATAAAAAGCATGAATGTACGCAATGCTGCATTATTTATTCATCGGAGTGGAACCATAAATAATGTTGGTAGACAGCAAAGTTTCCGCTTAAATTGTTCAACAATTTGGAATATGTTTTGACAACGCTGAATAAATTAAGCAAATTTAATAACGAAATATTATTTCATCCCCTGATAATATTTTATGAAATTATGACTGGGTGTGAGGGATGTTAAGTTAAATAAATAAGAATAAAAATATAATATATTTCTTCAAAACTAAGGATATTTTCCCAAACCACCAAAGAATTTGTAAAAGTTTCATTAATTTAGAAACATTTTCCATTTACCCCACATTTTTCGACAAATTGACTGGACTCATAGTGATGAAGATGATTTTTGACTATGTAATTAATGAGATATACATATGTAGAGATAAAGTTGGAAATTATTGAGATATTACATTTTGTTAATGTCTGAGACATTTACATTTTGCTCCGTTTAAAAATTGAACATCAGTAATAAATTGTTAGAGTCATTAGAATATGTATATTCGCTAAGATCTAGTCCTGAAAAATGGTCACAAGAATATAGACATAATTAGAACATTGAAAATGAAAAAAACTCGACTGGAAACCGATCCAGCGACATCTTGTTCACATTGTTGAAGACGCATCTTCTGACCGGTATGTAATTGTCAGATTGATGCTCACGGAATAAATCATAGAGTGAAAATGTAATAAATCATCTAAATATAATTTGTGGCTCTCGTCGCGGTATGAGTTATTATCGGGGTGTCTCGAAACAAAGGTCAGTGCGGCCGCGGCAGTATGAAGATCGGAGTTTAAACAAGTTCAAAAAAGGTGAGACTGTTTATTATCATACGAAAATATACTCATTCATTATGTTATATAAAAGGATAGGGAAGCTCCGCAGCCCATAACATTTTCGGCAGATACTCACTTACGGCAGTGAGTAAAATTCGAAATAGGGGTACTGATCAGCATAAGACTGAAAGTAAAGCCTAAGAATCGTTGAGAAGCTGGAAGAAGGCAGACGTCCTGGCAAGGGTTAGGGACTAAGTCCCCTTGATGCTTTTTGGTATCAGAGCCTTCAGCCTGGGCAAATAACACATTGGATGTGGAATTTTAGGCCGAAACTCCTTCCGGAATAATAGGATTAAGTGAATATGGATGGAAAACCTTTAAAGGAAGGGATATGATAAGCGTGTAAGATGTGCTCTGCATAATTGACAAACATGAAGGCGGAGGGCACCCCGAAATCTCGAAGTTGAAATGTAGAGGCTTGATAGAACTTGTATTACGCATGATAATTCCATGGCCCTCTAATGGACGGATTTCCGAACTACATATAGAAAATTGTGAAACTTCTTGGCATTGCACTACGAGATGATGAAGATTTTTTTTCTTTCTCTGGGTTGCTCACAAATTACTGTTTGGAAATGGAACCCATCTGATTTAGTTATCCTAAAGTTAGTTAGGATAACTTTTAGTTCTTGTAAGTGTAATAGACGCAAAGGCTTTTTGAAGCTGTTAAGTCTATTGCACTGATATTTAACAGATTAAATAAATAAATAAATAAATAATCCTACAATTCCTATGAAGGACGTCCACGGGATATTCTTTTATAGCGTGGTCATATGACTGTGTGGCAAAATTTTCACTACATTCTTTCTTCCAATTCGGTTCATTTTAGCCATATCTTTTTGGATTGGTTTGAGCTAAGAAATCGTTTTCTCGGGTCATCCAATAGGTACAAATGTATTTCAATCCATAGTTTTCTCGATTCTGTTGATCAATCTGCATTATTAGCATGAGTATTTTATATAATCCCAGGTGCATATGTACAACCAGACGACCTTAAGACGTTATTTTATCACTGTTTCAAAATCTAACTCAACTTATTTAAATAAGACTCCTTGAAGTGAAAAAATCCAACTACTGTCCTCACAAACAAAACAAGCATTTCATAATAGAACCATGTTTACCAAATAGGAAAATAAAAGATCCTGAAAAAAGCCTGTTCCATTATTGGGACTAAATAGTCAAAATATAATCAAAGACCCTGACACCTTCATAAATTAAGGACATCTTATCAATAAGGACAGATGACTAGACAAAGTTTTCGTCGTTACACGAGCACATCCGCCAAGGACTGCTAGTATAATGACATGCCTTCAATACTTTCACTGGACGCGCATTCGTGCGAAGATTGAAGCGTTCTTATTATTTATTGGATGTGTCCGGCTGTGTGTGCTGTGCGCTCGCCTCGAAAAATTTAGTGTTAATTGTCACGATTATATAAAATTTGTATCAAAAACATGAAACAACGCAGCCAGGGTCAACAATCATTACTTTTAATGATTAAACACGGGTGTTCTCACTTTTAAGTTTAAGTTTCATTTGGACACTGTCCCAATGTGCCCCAACATACGCTGTCCAAATCTGCCCCACACACACTTTTTGTAGAAAACAAAATTCAAAATAAAATGTGGTTATGTATTTGAAAGTTTCGTATCATCAAATAATAGTTTGAATATACAGTAATCTTACCTTTAATTTAAAAAAGATACAGCCTTAGCAAAATCACGAAACCATTTATGCAAAATGTGTATTTTTTTATATTTATTTAAAAAAAAAAACGCACAATGTCACTACACGTAACCAACTGGCAGTTAACAATAGGGACATCTATGAAAAATATGCATGTGCAATTAATTCGTTAAGGTAAAAATCAAACTGTCCAATTCTGCCTCCCTCTCCCCTATAAAGTGTGAATTAGTATTTGCTTAGATTAAGAATTTTGTTTATATTCTTCCCCTATCTTTTGAAAGATCTTATAATCTATTCTGTCTTTCTTTCTAACCTTAATCATAATCCTTGGACCAGGGTTAATGTATTGATTTTTTTTTTACTTTGGTAATAGCAAAATATCATAACGTATGTAGTGAAATTACGTTAAAATGATTGAAAAAAAAACTCAAGTTCCACATCTGTCATAAATGGATGAATTCCATCTATAGTGACCGTTAATGGGACTAATTAGTTGGATATCATCCATTTTGAATGATCGTGAATTGGAGACTTAAAATTTTTCATTTAAATACCGCACTAACCCGACTTTCTTTTATATCATAGATACTTACGTTTAAAATAATATGTTCGAATATTATTTCTGAGAGCTTGGAAGAAATTTTATCAAAGATCTGCATGAAACGGTTGTCAAGTAAATAAAATTTTTGTTGTTACGGATTTTTTCACAGATGGCGTTGTCATCAGTAAATTCGTTCCATACTATCTTTAATATTATTTTTCGAATTTTTAATAATTATTGAGCGGAGAAAAATCCGATACTTAAACCAAGCATCATAAAAAATCTGTTCAGCCGATCTCGAGTTATAAGTGTTCGCACTAACCCGGCTTTCATTTATATTAGAGATTACATATTCGAAATCAATATTCATAGTAAGGACTACAGGACAACGTCTGACGGGAAACCTAGTTATTGAAATAAAATAATTCACGTTCTATTCTTTCTTCACAAAAATGTCACTATTCTAATCTCAATATTCTTCCGTATGATAATACCCGAAATGTACTATTTGACTCACGATGTAACCACAGAATATCCACGTTTGGTATTTCTCTGTGTGACCATAGAAGTGAAAGTACCTAATACCTTCCCAGTACTAGAGCAAGTAATAGCAGACACACTAAACATTAATAATATGAACAGTGTGAAAATTTCGTCATTAAACAAAATTTATTTGTCTTTGAATAATGAGCTTTTTGGTATTGATTTACGAATTGTTAGAAGTACTTACCGTAATATTTACGAACTAACGATTAGGTACCTATGTAAAGTAAATAATGTTTTTAATTTAGGTTATACACGATATAAGGCCACCCTTTGAAGATTTTGTAAACATGTGTATTGCGCTCAAAATTATTACATCTTCATTTTTTGTTAATCATCTCATTTTTGAAACCTTTCTTGTAGAACTTAACTTTTTTTTGAACGGTTCGTTAGATTGTGATAGACCATAACAGACTGTGGGCCCTGTCCTAATTGAGCTTCGAGAGATGATCGCGTGGAGGCATTTACAATTTTTTTGTCTTTCGAATCTGCGTTTGTCCGTTCTAACCCAATCAGGACTTGTTCATACAATGTTCTCAGTTTGAACGATCCGTCCACGCGAGCATACATAACTCATCGCATGATCGAGCGATCACTTTTCAGTTAGAACACACACTAAGAACAAGACTTTGATACTTAATCCAGCTTGTGTTAGAAAAGGTACAGAAAATGTTTTTGAGACATTTGAGTGGAATATGGGTATTACCTCTACCTATATTATATCCTTCATTATTTGTCATGGGTTGTCTCAATTACTTTGCACTAAAGACGAGAAGAGCGGATAGCCGATTACATCTGCAGGCACTTCTACTCGTATATGCTCATTTTTGGCATTGTGCACAATCCGTCCCTTCTTGAAGATCTCGGATAGCTATGAGCGTTCACGATCCCATATTAGGACAAAATATCGTTTATATATTGCCCGTGTCCAGGGTTGTCCGATATTTCAACATTCTGGAAATGCACATTGACATGTTTAGTCCGACTAACTCTGAATTTACATTTACTTGATTAGATTTTCTTTCAGTTTGGTTTCTATTTTTGTACACTGTACTTTGATTGGCGTAAAGATATTGAACTGTAATGCCGGTTATTGATATTATAAATTATTAAAAAAAAAAAACTTTTTTTAACGCCACTTTCTGGAATAGAAACTTATTTTTCTTTTTATTCATACATTTGAGGTAAGTAAATACAACATTTGTTAAAAAAAAAATGGGGGATACGTATGTAAAATTTGTGATAATAGTGTGTGACAGCCATGGACAAGTAGTAGTGTATTTAGGTAGACTAATTTGATAAAGATGCTAATGGCGGCTTAATAATGTTAATAATCCACAATTCATAAAACAATTCGATCAATTTCTTAGAGTTTACACTTTATCACACTGATTTCCCATACGAATATTTCACTTGACAATATTATTCCCACAACAAATGCGAATGCATTGATATTTCTTACACTAACAATAATGTTTTAAGTACCTTCACACTTAATACGATTAATTTAATGTATGTATACAAAAAACAGATTTTACATAATGTTCAAATCCAAACTCCCTTTAGACCCCACTTTGGGGCATAGGGAGGCAACAAGAGCTCTCCATTGCGCTTGATCTTGCGCAACGTTAATGACCTCCTCCCACACCATGTCCAGATTCCTCAGCTCTGCTTCGAAGGAGCGGAACACAGTATGAGAGGGTCTTCCTCGTCTCCGGGACCCTAATGGGAAGAAGAACAGCGCTCTCCTCGGCTGTCATTCGGCATCCTTAACACATGTCCCAGCCAAGTCCATCTTCTCCACATAGTAGAGGTGATGGACTCACGCTGGGTGCGCCGGCGTATAGCGTCATTCGTGATGCGGTGGTACCATCTTATACCCAAAATTCTCCTGAGGCACTTCGTTTCGAATGCAGATACTTTTTGTGCCTGGGCTTTGGTCTGGTGCCAGGACTCACCCCATACAGGAGAATGGGCATCGCACATACACGCATCCAACAGTTTACATTTCGTCTCGACACTAAACGCCGACGTATCAAACTATAATTAAATACGTCAGTTACATAATAATATATGTAACATTCTTTTTTTTCTTTTACAGGGAAACAGACACTTTTCTTTTCAAGAAACATATTGTATCATATCAAATCATTACAAATAATCCCTCCACACATGAACGTGTAAAGTAATAATTGTATGCACACCGCTTGAAGCCGCGCGGTGCCAGCGACTCTACCACGGAACCACCGTCCCTCCGGAAACGGACACTATAATCATACAAATATGTACCTACTGTGTTGTATTCATTTTGCCAAATCTGTTCTTATTTCGGATCCATTCCATTTGTTGGTCTCTCACGAGCGGCTGTGCTGCATCTCCACGCTTTCCAGTTTTTCAGTCCAGTCTTTTCATTTTTGCGAATGAGCTAAAAATTATATTGTCAATCTTTTATATAATATTTCTCCAGTGTTGCAACCTTTGTAAAAATTTTGACCCCGAAAGGTCATTTCGAAAATTTGATATCCGGAAATGTGAAAAATTGCTAAAAAAAATGACCCGGACATTTAAGGTTTCGCCCGGCCATCCGGACACACGACGCATAAGCTGGACAGATGGCAACACTATATCTTGCTGTTTATGGTGCCATCTTACAACCTAAGCAGTTTTCCTTCGACGATATCAAAAAGCAGACCTGGATGCCGGATATTGTGACCAATTCAGTGCAAATCTTTCAGGAATTTCTCGGCTCAGAACATAGTCATTAATAACATGTTGATCAACAATATAATGAATATTCTCACAATAATAGTTCCAGAAAACGTAGCGTATGGAAATGTGCAGATAATTAATTATGTTTAATGAAGGAGTCCTATACTGACAATACAGGTTCAATAAAATTATAACATTATTATGATTATTAGTTTGGCGACTCGGTTCCTACCTACCACAAACACTTTGTTTTTCTACGTGTGTACTAGCTTATTACTCCCTCTCGGTGAGCTCTACGATGTTTTAAAGGTTTAGGTTTACATCTCCCAAGTAACAATTTCGATTCAGAAGTAAATAAAACTGTGTGTTCATTTAACCAAATGGTTGTCAGGTAAATAAAAATTATGTTTCTATAGAATTTCCACAGATGGCGTTGGCATCGCAGTAAATCCGTTCCATACCAACATTAATTTTATTTTATTTCTTACGCATTTTTTTACTTTTTAATAGTTGTTATCATGTTATCCGGAGCGTAGAAGAATTCAATACATCAGACATCGGAA
Source organism: Mystacides longicornis (assembly GCA_963576905.1). Classification (NCBI taxonomy): domain Eukaryota; kingdom Metazoa; phylum Arthropoda; class Insecta; order Trichoptera; family Leptoceridae; genus Mystacides; species Mystacides longicornis. The sequence goes on from OY756428.1 coordinate 26,913,345, forward strand.
GAATCTATTCAGCCGATCTCGAGTTCGCATTAAACCGACTTTCTTTTATATTATAAATTTATGCGCAATCGCACATACAAACATGCTGTGCTGAGAAATGGCGAGATGAGAAACGAGAAATGAGAAACACCCAACTATGTTATATTCTTTACTTTGTCTTTTTATTGAGCTAGGACATCCTTAAAACACACGAAGACTACGTTCACACATTGTTTATTGAGAATTATAATGGCATTTCAACGTTATGCTTGCCAAGAAGGTTGATGAGGACAACCTTTTGGCGTTGCTCTAAACTGCTCGAAAGATTGTGACCCGTGCCGTAGATGCATGTTTAAGAAAAAAAAACCTTTGTATACAAAGCGATAGTTTTACTCGGAAAATTACCACGAATAGTCATACAAGTTCACACCAATGTTTGACTATATGTATATGTAAAGCATATTCATAGTTCTATTCTCACGATATCGAATGTGCTGCGTTAGTCCCATAGCGCAATGGGAATGAAAGAAAATGATACCATCAATACCAATAGTGAGACAGTGCTGTTCGCATACATTCCGCAGCTATGCTATGTCGTAAGACTATCTTCTGGTGAGATTTTATCAGTCTTACATAAGACTCGGTAATGAAGACTTCAACTCAGTAATATAAACAACTTACAAATTATAAATTATCAATTTGTTAATTAAGGTTTCTATTTCCTTTATTCAAATCTATGTAGGTACAATTCACAGCAGCCTAAATGAACTGCCATCGAGTAGGCCTTCTGAAAGATAAAACAGCAGTCAGGTCACGTCACATCAGTACACTGACGGATCAAAAACCGAAGAAGGAGCAGGGGTCCATGGATAAATTACTCTGAACCAATGCGAAAACTCCCAAGTGTCTTTCAGGCCAAAACACTCGCTCTGAATACATGCTTCTAGCTCAACCTATACAGAAAATATAAAAAAGGCAACATAGCCATATTTTCTGACATCCAAGCAGCCATCAAAGCATTGAGTTCCAACATCATCAACTCTAAAATGGTATGGGAATGCCTATCAAAACTGAATGAATTAGGCAAGAATAATAATCTCACTCTCTTCTGGGTCCCGGGACATGTTGGGGTGAAGGGTATCGAACAAGCAGATAGGCTAGCACACACACACCTAGTTGGACCAGAACCTTTTTGCGATCTAAGTAACAAATTCTTCCAAGAAGCCATAAGAAGGAAGGGAAGAAAGAGAAAAACGTGGAACAACCTTCCCGGACTTAGGCTATCCAAGGATCTTTTTAGTGGGTTTAACTCCAGAAGAACCAAAATATGTTTGAGCTTAAGTAAAATAGATCTTAAAACCCTAAAAAAAATTAAAAAACCCAAAGTCAGAGTGAGTAAGAGAGCAAGATTTCAGGCATAGAACTGAGTCTTGAATTGTTTGATCGTCGTAGGAAGCACTAAGAATCATACCTAATCAACCTCAAGATCGAGCAGAATGAAGTGCTTTTGATGTTTGTCAATTTTTATGACCTCCTTCCACACCATGTCCAAATCCCTCTGCCCAGCTTCGAATGAGTGGAACATGGTGTGAGATGATCTTCCTCGTCTTCGGGACTCTGATTGGAGCAATAACAGCGCTCTCCTCAGCCAACTATCATTCGCCATCCGTATAACAGCGTAGTCCATATCCTCTCCATAATGGTGGAAGTAGTGATGGGCCTACCCCTAAATTGGGAAGACGACACCATCCCAAACGCTGACATAAAAATGGATGCACATAAGGCAGAAATCAAAACTTTTGGCAGGATTAAAAAATACTGTAGACTGTGTAGCTGTGGAGAGATGGCTCAAAAGTAATTTGTAGTTGACGTATTGTTTTGTTTAGAATAGGAAGTGATAGTGGCTGGTACGTTATAGTAATTGACGAAACGATTCGTTGGTTTTACCGCGAAATTCTACACCTTCCGGAAGACTCGTTATATAATCCATCATAGTGCGACAATATGACAGCCTTTTTGGTGTTTTATTTCACCATACAATACACTATTATTATTAATAATCTAAAGGCATAGATATTTTTCTGTACTCGAACAATAGATAAAAAAAAAATGTAGTTCTATGACGAAAGCTGTGACAGGTATTACAATCTATCAAAATGAGAAATCAAAACAATAGCGGAATCTATGTTTCATTAAAAAAATGGCACAAGCATTCTTTTTTATTTTTCTATTCTATTCGCCCTTTAAACCCCACTCAGTGGTATAGGAAGGCAACAAAATCTCTCCATTGCGCTCGATCTTGCGCAATATTTATGGTCATGACAGGGGGGACACCAGCTGCCTAAGCCCCCCTGATGGTTTCCAGGCGTCCGAGACTTATTTCAGGAGGCCTTTTCTGGAAGCCAAGTCGAAATACTAACGACTACTAACAATTTTGTGTTATTTCCATAGAGATAACGTAAAAACTGTTGATCAACGTGCGTTAAACAATGTTGTTCCATATTCCGAGTCGAAAAAATAATTCTGACAGTTATTCAAAATTAACGTTTAACGTTACCTCGAAATCTATGGAAACATTACGACGCTGCTGTTATATCGAAGACGAAACACATTTTTTTTTTTGGTTTGGAATCCATTTTCAATTTGGTTAAAGTTAACGTCTGGAACGTTAACAGTTTTCACGTTTAACGTTATTTAATTCGACTTAGCTCCCTGGCCTGTTGGGGCTTAAGAACGTGAGGTGGTCAACCGACGGTCCCGATCTGATTTTTCATTTTCCCGCATCTTACAGGATGCTCAAATAACAGATAAGTAAATTTGATTCTAATAAATAAATTAGCTCTGAAATGACAATTCGATCAAGTATATGATGAGTACCTACATACGTTGATTCATTCTTCAACATTCGTCTTTTCTTTTCTTATTTTTTCTCTACATTTTAAGACGAACCCTTTCGGAACTCACCAAAATCATAGATTACATATAAGTGGACACTAACTTCTGATGGCCATACAACTCCTCCAGAGTTTTGGCATCCTGAACAATGTTTTTCCAAGCCATCCTGTCCTTCGGACACCCCTTGATCTCAAGCACATATCACATCCCGGTCCTGAAGAAATTGTTCATTAGACACTGTCTTAGTCTTTCCGGTGGTCAAATAAGATTTTTTTTAATTGCCTATAATCCGAATAAACTCTTTTTAACTCTAAGGATTAGATGTCCTTGGACAGTATTGGTCATGCCCATACAAACCGACAATAATGAAAGTGACGTCTCATTAATATCGTCATAAAATTAGATCCTACGCGAACAGAAGCCACTTTTGATTTCATTCTCCATTTCTGGGGAACATTACAAACACAATAATCAACGCTACACCTACTTACAGAACACTATCCTACGTGGCAATAATTAATATGTTTATTTACACCATAACTAGGAGTTGGGCCAATGTATCATGTTTCTAAGTAAAAAAATATTGCAAAATGCAATGCCCTTTTGCCAACAATGTTGTCAATAAATCAAACATGAATAAGCTCGATGTGCTAATTTCTTATGTGCAGAGTTCTAAACAGTATATAGGTCCCTGTTTTCCTCAGATTTCAAAATTTCTTCAGATCGGCATTCTGTCTTAGATTAGACGGGATTGATTGATTAGTAGAAACTTTACTTGTATATATTTTTTTTTAATAAAGACGTGATCGAATGACATGAACGGAATATATTAATTACATTCTCAAGGAGGGTTGAAGAAGAAATGAATTAGGAGAGGTTGTATGAGAAATGCAATATTGGTGGAAGAAATGTGTTAGGTTTTTTTCTCTTTGCCTACCACTTTAAGAACACGCCTTGAAGGCATGTTTTCTGTAGGTATGTATTTCGTTTGTTTTTTTTTTATGTTTGGAGGTATTTAGTGACTCACACTCAGGGACATAGGGAGTCAAATAACATTTACACTTGTCGCACGGTCAAAATTTACGACACGTATGTTAGAACAATCATGACATAAAATCAGCTCAGAATATCGGAAATGAAGGTCTCGAAGTTAATCACAGAGAGGACACTGAGATATAGAATAAGCAATATCGATATCAGGCAGGCCTTTGAGACTGAAGATGATACAAAATGGAAAATGTGAAGAAAATTCTGGTGAGAGTAAAGAGATGAAATGGTTTTTGACTTTCTAAGATGTATGGTCTTAAACAAGAAGGTTTGAAAGGCGAATAGATACATAAACCCTGAATTCCAACTTGTCCATGTTTCACGTAATAATTGACGAAAGAAACAAAAGATATATACAAATATACAATATTTTGCAAATAATTAACTAATGGTAGATAGTATATAGTAATAATTGTTATAAGCAGCAGTACCATTTATTCTGAATGCCCACGTGCTGACAATAATTGTCTCTTCATGTCCTACATTCGACACTCTGACAGACAAAACATCTGTGCAAGATATTAATCCATTGGCATTGAGGTGTTTATATTCTAGTCTTTTACAAATTGAATATTTTATTGCATCTGTTTCACACTCGAAGAAGGAAAATTATCAACATACCATTTTTGTAATTTCTCAAATAGTTTTCCTCATTTCCTTGGATGATAGGACGGGCTTTTTTGAAGATCTCCTATGTGAGCCAACGGACATGGTCGCCAGAAACTGAAAAGTGTAACGAAGACGAAATTAAGAACAATTAGTTAAGGGCCCTGCATAAGTACAAACAGTCGGTTTGAATTGCATCAAAATAATTCAAATTCTTCTAGTCCTGAAGACCTGTTATTAAGTGGTGGGGTTTGCATCTTGCGAGGTCGGCTCCCAGCTGTCTATCCACCTCTTCGGTGGTCTGCCTGGGAGTCGTCTTTCGTGGGGTTGGCCGTGCAATGCAATGTGAGGGAGTCTGGATGAGTCCATTCTCCTCACATGTGCATACTGCATACCAGTACTTCAAAGAATTCTTAAATTAAGAACAATTATGCAGATAAACGCCAAACGACTTGGTTTTAAATACCTGTTGAGACACTGTTATGATTCCAATAGTAATATTGTATGAATGAATGCTTAAAAAATACCACTAGCCATTATGTGGGCGAAACGTAATACTTCTGTACGCAGAGTCAAACAATGTTTCCGCGTCCTCCACCATATTTGGTATGACATTAATAATTATGGCACGGTAAAAAAAAATCATCAGTTTAAAACTAAATACATTTTGATGGGACATGGAAGTCATTTGTTTTAGAAAAAAAAAGTTATTATCTTGATGATTATGATATAAGAAGTATGTAAACAAATTAATAAAATAATAATATAATATATTGCGTAGTTTATTTCCGGTTGTAGAACACATTATATAGATTCAAATTTGGAGATTTTCCGAATTTGGCTTTAACAGGTGATCAAACCAAAGTGGATGGATATTGATTAAATGTCTAGGTTAGCCCTTATCCATTAGGCTGTCAATAAATTTTCTTCTACAGCAAGAGATGAAAAATATGCCTTCAATACTTTAAGAACTTGTTTAACTTCTTTTTTCCTAGCAGAAGTGATTGGTAGTCCAACGGTTACGACGCCGACTTTCGTACGGTTTCGTTCGAAGGTCGTGGGTTTGATCCCGACAGGCGCCGACCATCTTTCTCTTTCACGACACAAGCCTTATTTTTAAGCCAAAATTTTTCGAAACTCTTTCGATGATCGATCCGATATTTGATCAATCGAAAATTTATAATAGTGGTACAGTTTCATTAATGTATAAAAAAAGTAAAGCAATGCCGGATTTAAAATATACCTATGTGGAACCTTTTTATGCATAGTAATCTTAATGTGAAATTGACATCGACTGAAATTGGATCGGTATAGTGATGAAAATGCAGAGTAAACCCCCTGGTTGGGGCCTCCAGTGTTGTTAGTCTCCTCAACCTATATTCTTCTATTACTTGATGTCACCATATCCAGCGTGCCCGTCTTTTAGCTATGGTTTTGAGTAGGTAGTCAGGTACCTCCTTTCTTCAATTCTATTGAGAACCACTGTATTTGTGATGTGGTCCCTTTCAGGAATTTCTGATACTCTTCTTTAACGCCACTTAAGTAGTGTCCTTAAGAAGTAAAAAAAATATTGAAAATGTGTTTGAACAACTAAAACAAAAAATATGTAGTATCCCTCCTTATGTATAGTTATTTTATTCAGTCAAATCTAATCCAGCGTGTATTACAATTTCGAGCCGAATGAGCTTGGCTGAAATAACAGCTTTTGAATTCTTTAAAAATCTATATGCTCTTGCTAATGCCTGAGATTTTGTAGAACATTCTTTGTAACTTCCTATATTAGGTATATTAATTCAAACAAACTGTGAAAGGGGAAAGTAATGCAGAAGTAAAATATGTATTCAAAATGTTTGAATGTGTCTTGTTCTCTTCTAGTTTTTCAAAATTACATAAACCAATCGTTGTAAATTTATTTTTCTTCTTTTTTGGATTTGGCAATCGCTTCTTGAAAGAGTGACCTATCGCATCATCTTTTGAGTGAATATCGTCTTTGGTAGGAAGCATGTTGTTGTTAATGGTCCTATAAATTCAGCATATTTACTGAATATTTGTTCGAACACTATTTGCACGCTAATAAGCGCTTATTAACGTGCAAATAGCTTTCGATTAAACTCGTACTAGCCCCACAGATCCTATCAAAACTAGTTGCTCTTGGTTTAGATATCATAAAGTAGGTTTAAAACATTTCCTTAAAATGTGTCAATTAGGTGTTCTAAAACTACTGCAACATTCCTCAAAAATTAATTTTCTTAACAAATGTAAATTTTTCTTCAGCACAATGCTTCCAAAAATATCTATATATTAATATGTGAAGGACAAACTGTGTGACCATTTTTACGAAAATTTCGCAGACGGAGGAGTATGAAATTTCGCACACTTATAGTTTTTAAAGTATGCATAAAAATTGATTAAATCAATAAAAAAAACATTACAAACACTACTGTAATGTATTTAATAGACACAATGCATATATTTAACATTGACACAGACGAATATATTATTTTGTTAATCTGTGGTCAAATTGAGATTCTTCTTCTTCTTATGGTCGCTCACAATCTGACCTCCAGAGACCGAAGCCATTGGATCGCGTCATCCGTCAGTGCATGCAAGTCCTGTAGTCCTTCTTCAAATGCGTATATGGGGCACTCGTTAATCAGATGGTCGATTGTTTGTGTAATCCCACATGCGCATGCTGGTGAGTCCATCCATCCCCATTTATGTAAGTTGGAAGCGGTGCAGCCTACATCACATCTTATTCGGTTAACTCTACCAGCGATGCACAAACTGCGGCCCGCGGGCCGCATGCGGCCTGCCATCACTTTTTGGCGGCCCGCCGACGTTTCAAAATATTGGAAAAATCAAAAGAATATACCTGAGTAGATAATTTTGTACATTTACCAACGCCGCGCCGGGAAGACGTCTGCCATGCTTTTTTGAATTATTTGTGATGTTAATTGATGTTCTGTGCGACATTTGGAATTATTTAATTATCCATTATAAGTGTTTTGTATCTAAAAATGTTTCCACCAGATTTCTGTGTTAAGTGTTGTGACATTGATATTTTTCTATTTTCTTAAACAATATTGTTTTATGTTTTTATTCAATCATCATGTACAAAATTCATAGTTTATTGCTCTTCCAAAAGTATGAAGTAGGTAATTTGTAACATGCCATTGATTGTTGTTTCTTTTTTTTTGTAAAACTTGGTAGTAATGACACATCGTCCCAACAGGGACGTACTAATTTGAAAAAAAATATGATTACAGTGTTTGATCATTAATCATTAGTATTATAATTTTTACAAATTAAAAAAATATTGTTATTTACAAACGAAGTTGGCGTGAAGTTTATGTCAAAATATGAGGAGTTGCGGAGCTAACCCAAGACAGAGCTCAGTGGCGGCATAAAATACTAAAGGCAGACCCCCCAGAGGTGTAGAGTCTACACCATATATTTCTGGGTTGCGTTGATTAATAAGCTGAAATAGATTAATAAATTGAGATAGATTAATATTGTTAATAATAATAGAAAAAACCTTTATACATATCAACATTTCAAATTTGACGTATCCATGTCATTGTTTTTGAAAGAATTTTTTAAATAGCGCTCGGTCAGTCTTTGTCAATGGAACCTTCATAAAGGCGGCGATACACATGCCTGTAGCTGGCACACTTGCATGCCAGCTCCTTGCCACCTACTATCAAGCTAACCACCTACTAGGTAGTTGCCTTGAGAGTAGGTGGCATGTGCCAGGAACTGGCATTCACGTGTGCCAGCTACAGGCATGTTTATTCCCAGCTTAATGTTCAAACTTATAATTTAAATAAGTTGTGGTCGAATTTTGGTCGACCACATTTAATAATTATTATATTTACTGAATATATTTTCTCAATCAAATCCGTAAACCTATGTAATAAGTAGGTATTTAACCTACTACATAATACTTATATCTACATAATATTCTTCTTCTTCTTCTATTCATCATTGGCTTGCACCCATTTTTTGATGACGCAGCTTCAGTTAAGTACTTAAATTTTCTTTTGTCATCGCATCAAGCGTAAACTGCATATTTTACTCATCACTGAACCTTGCAGTCATAATTATTGCAAAAGTGTTAGATGCAAATTACTCCATTTTCTCAATTCTACAATTTTTTCAAAAAATTTCTGAAATAATAGGATCTTTGTAGTAAAAGAGATAGCCATATTTTGAAAAAAAAATCACATTTTGTAGATGTAAATCAAGACCTGTATCACGGTGTATCAGCTAGTAAGTGCATATTTACATTTGCAAATTGGTTATTTAAAACAAAGCCACAAAGATGTTTCTAGCAGTCGTTTATCAATTGTTTTGGCATGCGTCTGTATAACAAAAAGGTATCGCTTGTATGAATGAGTTCGTAATGCGAGGGTGTCCCTGCATCCCACATTCGCACGATTTGTCTCTCCACCTCCCCCGCAAGGGGGTGGGGAGAGGCCAGTGAACCTGATGGGGAGGGTGGTCCTTACGTAATCGTCATATTGTAAGCGAATACTACGCGAAACATAAAACAATAATTCTTATTATAAAGATATTTTTGGTTATGAATATTACCTACGTCAGACGATAAATTGGAGAAGTGAGCGAATGTATGTAGTCTTTTTCTTCCTCCTTGTCTGAGTAATGCCTATCTGGCCTCTTTGTGCCTGACGATATTTCTCCAAAACTCCAGGCACTTCACCTACACATCCCTGTAGCCTTGTTGCAAAGTCCCTACTATTGAGGCCGGAATCTTTCAAAGAGATTTTTTACTTGCTGAAACAATAAAAATTCATCTATGCCAGGGCTAGTAAAATAAAATTAATTGGTACCGAAGCTGGAATTGTTCCTAAGCTTAGACAGGGTTAGTTGACTGAAAGAAAAATGATACCTTAAACATAGAGTCGAGTCAGCTTCACTGACACCTTATAGAAAAAGTTTGAAATTTATTTTATTCACCCAATTTCTTAATGCTATTTTTACACAGTTTTTTTCATTCCTTTCGCTTTGAGAAAAATTAGCCCAGTGAACTCTTTTCAAACTTTGCATTTCAAATAAAAAAATCAATTCACCCTTTTTAGCCCCACATAGGGGCATAGGGAGGCAACAAGAGCTCTCCTCCTCCCACAATGTATCCAAATCATTATTTAATTCCCAAATCAGCTCTGCCTCGAAGGAACGATATACGATATGAGAGGGTCTTACTCAAACTTACTCGAAACCCTGATGGAAGGAAGAACGGCCCTCTCTTGTGAAAACTGTCATGCGGCATCCTATTCACATATTCCAGCCATGTCCATCTCCTCTCCACAATGGCGAAAGTGATTTGATTCGTTTTGATGAAATTCAATCAGTCTCGTACAATCTTTAAAGATGGCTAAAATAGATAGAAATTGCAAATTGATAATACTTTAGACCCGACGGGGAATAATATCGGGACATCTATATATGGAGTCAGCATCTGTACCACTAGGCTACCAAGATCGTATTAAAAAGTGCATTTTAAGAGAACCATCCAGCTATTTGACCTTTAGTTCCTAATTTATTCTTCAGTAACTTGACTTATTATTACTAATATTCAATTAGCCCTAGAGTAGGGCTATTCTCGTAATCAATCGCTTTTAAAAATCACTTAACGATAAGATTAAGACATGATCGCAAGCAGTCGTATTCATAAAACTATCGGAATCTAATGTTAATCCTATCTTGAAATGGATCATTTTCATACTGATATTTCAAACATAACGATTTTTTAAGATATCTTGTTTTGTGAATACCAATCCGCCATTTTTTGATTGTCAATCAAGATAAGAGCGTATTAAGACCGCTACGAGAATAAGGGCACTCGTTAGCCTAGTGGTATCGGCGTTTACTTCAGCTCAAGAAGTCCCGGATTCGATTCTCGGCTAACCTAACCTAACCTCGGCTGACCTAAGTCAGATTTTACAAAGTGTTTTTATCAGGAAATTTCTATCCGGGGTTGGCCAGTCTCAAACTGGACGGTATGTACCTACGGTTAGATAGAAAAACTGATTCAGGCAATAAGTTCTGCAGGCTGTATTGACATCTTTGTACATCACAATGTTTTTAAGACGATGATTTGGTAGATTTCACACAAACACGCAAAGATTTTAGCTTTTGTTACACAGCATGTATACGAAAATATGCTTTATAGATGAATGCTGAACGTTCACGTGGCGATGCACGGCTTGAATATGAATAAGTCGTTCCGTTCGAGTAAGGTTGTCTGAAGGAAGCGCTTTATCGGGATCACATTCTTGAAATATGAATAAGTGTGGATGGAAGGTTGTGTGCTGCGGCGCTGCGTATAGCGGGGTGAGATGGAGAGAGATCTGGATGGTGCAGCGTGGTTGCTAAGCGACTGTCTCGACGCCACTTCCAATCGATACCAGCAGTCGTGGACCAAAACAGAACCCCTCTTCCACGGGAGCACACCTCCCTCCCAGTCGTTGGCAACCGGTGTACCTTGTGCCCTTAATTATTATCTATAAAAGACAAAAAATGTAATAAAAGAAAGAAAACCCATCCAACCGATGTATTCCAAACCGGTTTCATTAGAATGCTAATAAATCCAAGATGGTTTGATCCTTGTTTATAAAACACACAAAAGAACGTTTCTATATCTATGTCCAACCTTGACACCATTCAAATGACGTACCCTTAACCAGTCTCAACCGAAATATTATTATGACGCGAACATGGTTTTTTGCCACTAAAAACTATAATAGTTTTTAGTGGCATTATGAACGCTTTGTCAAAAAATATGAACACAAAAAAACTGATCTTTCAGTCTTGTCAAAAAATTGTATCATTTTTGGTTATTGCGTCGAATATGTCAAACAATCGCAGTAGCACAGCCAGGTATCGGTTTGTAGATAAACGTATTTTTCAAAATTGAAATTGTCAAAGGTCTTAATTTTAAATTCATGATAGACAAACTAACGAAACATGTAAGACAATATAGTTTAGTGACACCAATTGCTCTGAAAATGTGATAATGCTCAAATGCACACAGCAATTCATGAATTGATTCATATTAGAATAGGAAATAAAAAAAAGGATTGGCAAACAAAACCAAAGTGATTGACATCATGGATCGCATAGCGAAACTGAGAAGGTTATGGGCAGGTTATGTTGCAAGGCAAGATTCAACAAGAGGAGTATGTGAATAATCTTGAGATACGCTCCCTGTGAGAATAATAGAAACGTCGGAAATTCTAAAAAATATCCTCATGACCAAGTAAAAGTGAAAGAATATGGAAGAGGCAAATGTCCAGCAATGGATGACCGAAGGCTAAAGTAAAAGTTAACATGTAAATAATCTAACGATTGTGAATATGAAAATTTTACCTTTTGAATTGCAAACTTTGTTATCGCCATACTTGGCAGAATAAAATCAGCCTTCAAAAATGAAGCAACAGATGCTCCTTAGACCGTTATCGACTTGTTTTGAAAAAAGCCGTTCGTAATCGATCGACATCAAAATTTTACTTTATATTTTAAATTTTGATGGATACCTATGTCGCATATGAATCTGATCTTTTCCATGCCATGTTCAAACATGATAAGTAATAATATCTGATCGGTAATCATGTAGGGCCGAAGAAAGACAGGGCGTTTAGTTAGGATTCTTCTTCTTCTTTAAGTGCCCTGTCGGGTCTCCCCAACGTTAGCGATCACTTCGGCGAATCTTTCTCTATCCTGCGCCGTCTGGAACAGCTCCTCCACACTTCGGATGCCGGTCCAGTCTCTAATGTTGCGCAACCATGATATCTGTCTCCGGCCAGGTCCTCGGCGTCCCTCAATTTTTGTTAGGATACTCATATTATATTCACAGTAAACGCCAACTCTGGATGATGCTGAAGTTCTTGCCGGAACGTTTCACCACTAGTATAATCGAAACGATCATCGAAAGAGTTTCGAAAATTTTCCATACAAAAATGATCGAATGATTCGATCGTTTGATTTTCGAACATTATTGCACGCTAATAAGCGCTCTTTAGCGTGCAATTAGCTTTCGATGAAACTCGTACTAGCCCCACTGTTTATAATAATAACAATAGAGCGAAATATACAGCAGCGTCTAAAAATTTAGTGAACTACGATTTTATATGAAGAAATGAAAACAAAAAAGATAAAGAGTGGATATAGGGACAAATGAAATTGAAAGCAAGGGGATATTTTACATGTTTGAAATTTTTAATTCGGAACTAGAGTGTCACTGAAGTGTCTCAACTCCGTATGGGAGAAATAAAACGGGTGAGAAACTCATGTCGGACACTTGCTCTATAAAATGATGTCGCAATAAAAATTGTTCAGTGGTGTGGATCCTACCGATTCATCGATACAAGTGTCGAAATTAGTGTTGCTGTCGCATGGTATCCTTAACTTAAAGCATGGATGTACTGAATCCTGTGTAGTAAATTTTGATGTAGGGTAGGTGAGAAAAGGTTGCGTAGCACTGATGGAGCCAACACTAACGGAATTTGGTGAAGCAACTGAAATGCGTTTTTTTTATTTGCCGCTAACAGAAGATGCGCTCCGGAAGAACTTTTTACGTTAGATAGAAAACTTCTTAAGATATAACGAATGGCGGCAATGCAAAAATACATAATATATCAGCTATACTTAATGAGGAAAATGTTAGTTCTTTCGTTAACTAAAGATATACCTAATGACGTGTTTTTAATTAATAGTGTTAACAAGAAAACTTGAAAGTCTACGTATTACAAGTTTATATTTTTGCTTGTTTTGCTTAATGTAAGTTACAAAGTACATTCATAAACTTTCAATTATTGGTGCAAACAATACATTTAGTAGATATGTTCGTTTCTGAGTTTTGACAATGTGATGGGAAACTTTTATAACGTTGAAACTATTGTAATAAGCTAATCTTATCTTATCTTATCTTATAATATAAAATAAAGTCGGGTTAGTGCGAACACTTAAAACTCGAGATCGGATGAACAGATTCTTCTGATGTTTGATTTATTGGATTCTTCTCTGCTCCGGATAACAGAATAACTATTAACAAGTTGAAAATGCATGAAAAATATGCCAACGTCATCTACGAAAAATTCTATAACAACAAAATTATTGTTCGCAGTTTTTTTATGGATTTTTCGGGTTTTCAGAAATATTTTTTTTAACATTCAAATACCTACGTATTTTTGTATAAATCACAAATATGAAATCAATATTAATAGTAAGGACTACAGCACAACGTCTGTCTGGAAAGCTAGTATTTAAATATAAATTGTCTGGTAGTGGTTTATATTCGAATTCTTCTAGATTTTGCGAAAAACAAAATAAATAGTTACTTGAGTAATAGGTTCAAGTAGGTGCAAAATGCAATAAAAGAAACATAAAGGAATTTTCAAAGGATGTTTGTATGTGGAAGCTGGTTATTTCCTCCTTATAATATTTCACCCCAAGATAGGAAGGTTTTAAGGGGTGAGAATATAACAATCCGTCACAGACAATTATAGAAACATCCCGGGACGTCTCTCATTGAATCACTCTTCACCCTCAATAGTCTGCAGGGTCGCGGTGAGGAATCCTGTGTCTCCAGGGTGCTGTGTCTCTAAAGCACCCCTCCTCTGAGGGTAGCTAGACCAGAGCTTCCCAAAACTCTTTGACTCAAAAGATTAGAACTTACCATGCTTAAGAGGTTTTGATAATTACAATTAGGTAGCTACTAGCTATTATAATTTCGCTATTTGATCAAATTCAAAATGATCTTTGATGTGTAATGCCAGTCATTACTAAAAATAATTAATTTGAAACTACATTTAATTCCTTATTTTAAAAGCAGATTTCACAACAAAAAGATAGGGTATCTACATAATATACGCACAAAAAGAAGTGAAAAAATAGTGCACCGACGGAATTAAAGGTAGGTATACTAATACACTGTAGAGAGAAAGCCCTACCTTACTCTAGAACTGCCTATACACTGTAGACTAGTGTAAACGTTACGTCAAAAGGATGACAGGTATTGCTGCAGAATTTATAATGTCTATCAACTTACTGAAAAAATAAATGAAAATAGTATGGAAGATATTTTTTCATCGGCTGAGTTGACCATTTTTATAAATTTCTTCAATCGAAAATGCACATGAATATGTTCACCCCGATTTCCTTTCAGATCTGCTAAAATAGTACGAAAAGGTTTATTCTAGCTGATTTTTTCACATAAATTATGATAATTCATCTAAACTAGCTCGCTATTCAATCAATTTAAGCGGCACCTTATAAAGACTCGACAAATTTTTAAACTCTGCTTTTATGTCAAAACTACTCATGTCAATTTTTTTCTCAAATACCACTCTTAAAAACAACAATCAAAACACAATATTTTTTCATTTTGACTAAGAATATTATTGTGTTCTTGTTTTCATCGTGACAGATACGTTAATAGTGATCTTCTTGATCAAGATGATTTTTTTGGCGGCCATTATGAGAATTTTGACATTTGGAAATCATTTGCTTGAAATCACTTGTAGCTATATTCACTTCGATCGATTTCTTATGCAAGATCGCCCGGGTTGTTTTAAATCACTTGACATTACCCGCGAAATTCAAAATTTTAGTTGATGCTAAATTTTAGCCGAATCGATACAGAATTGGTACACCTGTCTTACAATCTATGTACTCGAAGCTAGGAAACACAGCAAAAATAGTAGCCAACTTACAATAATTGGCTGAGATTCAAGAAATCTTTGCAGGATGTCGTATAGACCCTCAAGGAAAGATCTATCTTTGAGAAACACCGAACCACATAGATAGACCCCCAGAACAATAATGCCAATCAAATGAGTGCCATTCAAAACATACGTATGTGAGAATGCGGTGAATTTTGACGATTGAAGGAAAAGTATCTATACAAAATAATAATAATAGTATAATAATAATAATAATATAACACCTAGCAACGGTTTGACATCATACATTACATAAAAGATCTCCATCTTTCAAAAATATTTTTTTTTATAGTTATTTTTTAAAATTTATCTTCAAGATTGTTAAAAAAGTGTTTTTTACTATTTGTTTTATAATTTGTGCTATAAAAACTCTACTTTTATAAAACTCTACGCTTTGGAAGAACGAAAATTGAAAATTTATTATCAGTGTTTTGGAAAATAAAAATTAACTTGACAACGGAACTGTTTTGTGAAAAAAACAATTTTTGAAATATTTTTCATGGTTTATTTATTTTTGGATTTTTTTTTGGATCAGTCAAATAAAATGGAAAACAAGAACTTTTATAAAAAAAATAAAAAAAGAAGAAAATGTATAATGCCAAACTAACTGTTAATTATTGTTTGTGATGGAAGAAGATCGGACACCACCATCGACACCTGCATGCTTGGGCCGAGTGAACCCTCGTAGTTCAGCAGGCCCCGCTGCAGGTGGTCAAGTACGCCGCAGGATGAGATGGACGAGAGAAATGAATAAAAATGTCATCCGGGCGTACAACCGAGCTACAGAGGGGGGCAGTTTCTTGACTGGCTACAGACAAAGGCTGTCCGAGGAATGGCTTCTTCTGGAGCCCACGATAAATGTTAGTACCCAAAGATTGTCCGATCAGGTTCGGGTAATAATTAGAAACAAATTATTATCGGAATCTGAACTAGACGTTCTTAGATCGGAATATTTAAGTTCTCCGATGAATCATCATAACACAATTTTGGACATAAATTCACAACTTAATCGTCACAACACAAGCTCTGATGACATTCATAATATAAATATTATAAATTCTAATGATGCTTCAAACGAGAACTTTGAATATTTCAATATCCCTGATTATGACTCTATTAAGAGCAAATATGAAGAGATGCTTTTGTTGTTTCGTAATCAAGAACCCTTTCTTCGACCTTTATTGCCAAAATTCAAAAGTTTTCCAATTATTGAAAAAATTATTTGTCGTGTTAATAATATTATTTTAGATGATTTAAACTCCTGTCAAAATTTACAAGACGTTCATTCTATTCTTTATTGTGCAGCGGCTACTTGCATAAATATGGCTAATATTAAATTTAATCGAAGTCGAAATCAAAACATCATTGACCATTCAAGTACCCCCCGTTGGCAAAAAAGAATAGAAAATAGAATAACTAAATTTCGCTCAATAATTGGAAAACTTACATCATTTAATTCTGGAAACCATAGACCAAGATTAAAATTGTTTGTTGAGAAAATTTTTGATATCGAAAATATATATTCAATTGATAACTTTAATTTAAAAATAATAGAAAAAATTGACTTTTTTAAACAACGAGTCTTGGCGTTAGCTAAACGGATAAGAAGATTTAAAGAAAGGGTTCAAAGGAAAAAACAGAACCATCTCTTCTCCTTTAATCAAAAAAAATGTTTTACCAATCTGGAAAATTCAAATTTCAAAACGGATAATTTACCTAATAAAGATGATATGGAAACTTTTTGGAAAAATCTTTGGTCGAATTCTATATCCCATAATACTAATAGTGATTGGTTAGAAGAAATTAATTCTGAACATCCAGAAATGCAAAATTTTAGTATAAATTTGATTGACATTAAAACTGCATTAAAAAAAATACAAAATTGGAAATCTCCGGGAAAAGATGGGCTACAAAACTTTTGGATTAAAAAATTTACAAATTCACATATAATATTGGCAAGACAGTTTCAAGCTGCAATTGAAAATTTGAACTTTCCAGAATTCTTAACAGAAGGATTAACCCACGTGATCCCAAAAATCAATAATGCTTCAACTCCAAATAACTTTAGACCAATTACATGCCTACCAACAATTTATAAACTTTTGACATCTATAATTTCAAACAAAATTCATTCATACTTAATTGAAAATGATATTTTATCTGTCAGACAAAATGGATGTAAAATGGGATCTCGTGGGACAAAGGAATTGCTCTTAATAGACAGTATTATTTGTGAGCAGGTGAAACACAAAAAGAAAAATATCTCTATGGCATGGATTGATTACAAAAAAGCATATGATTCAGTCCCACATTCTTGGCTAATAAAAGTTTTGGAAATATATAAAATTAACAACAAACTCGTAGAATTTCTAAAATTTTTGATGTCAAAATGGAGAACAAAAATATCTGTTTCTCAACCTTCTGGAAAATATATTACCGATTCAATCCATATCAATAGAGGTATTTTTCAAGGAGATAGTCTAAGTCCGCTTTGGTTCTGCTTAGCTCTAAATCCACTGAGTAAATTATTGGAATCCTCAAATTGTGGTTATGAATTAAAAAGGTCTGGTATTAAATTTAGTCATTTACTTTATATGGACGATTTAAAATTATTTGGTAAAAGTTTAGTTGAATTAGAAAAATTAATCAAAATTACAAAAAAATTTAGTGATGATATAAAAATGGAATTTGGCTTAGAAAAATGTGCAAAAATTAATGTTCAAAAAGGAATAATCCGAAACAATCATCAAAATAGTTCTTCATCTGTTACAAACATTCCTCTTTTAGATAATCAAAATTACAAATATCTTGGCTTTCAACAAAATCTAGTTTTTGACCACAAAATTATTAAAAATAACATTAAAAATGAATTTATTAAACGATTAAAAAAAGTTTTGAAAAGTTTTCTCTCCGGGAGAAATAAAATTATGGCCATTAATTCATGGGTTGTACCGAAAATTTTGTATTCTTTTGGAATCATTAAGTGGAACCAAACGGAATTAGACAAGATGGATTTAAAGGTACGTAGTTTGTTCACACAATATAGGATGCATCATCCAAGATGTTCCTTGATGAGATTATATTTACCAAGGAAGATTGGTGGTAGAGGCATGTTAAACATCAAAAACATGAATAACAAAGAGATAAACCTCCTCCAATCTTACTTTATCTCATCAAGGAATAAATTGGGTTATGAAGACCTCATTGCGTGTGATTTGAAGTACACGCCCTTAAATTTATCAAATCCTGTTTCACCACCGATAATTGGGGTACAAGATCGGGTTGATATATGGAAAGGCAAGTCTCTCCACGGTCGATTCTTCGAAACTTTAAATTCATCACATGTAAGTCTTGAAGATTCGACTGGATGGTTGAGGTTTGGTGAACTATTTAGCGAAACAGAAGGTTTTGTCTGTGCAATACAAGACCAGATCATCGTCACTAATAATTATAAAAAATATATTATTAAAACACCTGATATAATTGATAAATGTCGTGCATGTGGCCAAACAGGAGAAACACTCAGACATATTTTGTCTGGGTGTTCTCTCCTGTGTGGTTCTGAGTATCTGCACAGACATAACGATGTGGCTAAAATAGTTCATCAAAAACTTGCCTTGAAATATGGTTTGCTCGATCTTGAAGTACCTTATTATAGGTACACCCCAATTTCGGTAATGCAAAATAGTAATACAAAGTTGTATTGGGATATACCAATACAAACTGACCGAACGATTAACGCAAATCGTCCGGACATTGTATTGGTTGATCGTAGGAACGGGATAACGTATCTCGTGGATATCACTATACCGTATGACGAAAATTTGAAAAAAGCCGAGCAGGATAAGATAATTAAATATCTTGATCTTGCTCACGAAATCAAGGATATGTGGCATACACCAACCACCCACATAATACCTATAGTGATATCGACGAATGGAGTTATTCCTAAGTCTCTTAAAGACAATCTAGGGAAACTTGGCATCTGTTGTGGTCTCAGATATGCCATCCAAAAGGCAGTTCTGTTGTCCTCATGTAGGATGTTAAGAAGGTTCCTTTCTCTGTAGTTCGAAGATCTCTCATGATTACATTACATCGTGATGTATCATGAGAGATAATACCGATATTTTTATATTTAGTATATAGCATTGTATTCAATTTTAATTTATTTTTATTAATTTTTTTTTACAATGATGTATACTTCATATGATATATTGTGATTTAATGAATAAATGATTTGAAATAATAATATAAAACTTTTCTAGAGGGGGTCTCGTTTTAAGGAATGTTCCAACGTATAATTTTATTAGTTTTATGTTGAAGGGAACTATTTAGGTATTATATTTCTATCCTACAAAAACTTAAGGGTACAACTTCTCGTATTTCTAAGGAAAGTTTGTTCGTAGAAAATATTTTTATCCTACTCTTTTTGCTACTTCGATAGCTAAGCTTCAATATCATTTTTCAATTGAAAATTTCTACCCAGTAGTGATCTTCTGTCTCGGTTTACACATAATCTGATCGCTAGAAGAAATAACCATTAAATTTCCAACAAAAAATTTAAACCCTACCCGAAAGAAGCCTATCTATCACTTCTACCACTACTAACTACTTAGCTAGGACATGTGTTAAGAATTCCGAATGACAGTTAGACGCGGAGAGCGCTGTTGTTACTCCCAACAGAAGTCGTTCTCATACCGTGTTCCGATCCTTCAAAGAGTTTTGCTGAGAGTTTTGAATATGGTTTTGGAGGAGGACATTGAAGCTGCACAAAATCAAGCGAAGTGGAGGGCAGTTGTTGCCTCCTTTTGCATCTAGTATGGTCACAAATAAATAAATGTTTTATCACAGCTCTTGAAAAGGACCAGTGAGATCTGGTCGAAAGCTCAAGAACTACGCGGAGAACCGAAAACATCAGGACCCCTATTCTGTAGCAACTAGCAAGTGTAGGGTAGTCACTTGAAAAAAGTGACTATTAGGCGATACATTTTGTATGAAAAACGTCTACATGCGATTCTCGCATTCGATACGTATAGACGTTTTTCATACAAAATGTATCGCTTAATAGTCACTTTTTTCAAGTGACTACCCTACACTTGCTAGTTGCTACAGAATAGGGGTACTGGTAAAAAATGGTATGTAATACTGCCCGCGAAAATCTAAAACAAAAAAATAAATAAATACAATGACATACACAGTATAATTTCCAACATAATACCCATACAACTTGGGGTATTGATTATCGCACTGCCCATCACTATCGGCGAATGACTGGTATGGGTATCATGATGGCTAACAATATTTTTGTCTATGACTCGATGTAATACCAACACTTAAAAAGGCGTACTTGTCATTTGTCATGTATGCATTGTTTGTATTATTTTCAGTTGAACCTCTTCTGTTTTATAATGTTTTAGTTATGTGTTTGTCTTCTTAATGGTAAATTAATTGTTGATTTTGTAATAATATTTGAACACCATCAGCGCAAAGGCGAAAGCTGTCATGCTGATGGTGTTATATTGTAATTATGTAAAAAAAAAAAAAACTGTTCAACCAAAATGCAAGAGTATGAAATTTTGGCTAACAAGATAAAAGCTGAAGATTTCCCTATCCTAAATCCCCTCTGAGTGCTGGAGTTTCTTACATTTCTGAGAAATATGAGGAAGCTCTAAATACTGAGAAACGCGATGAGAAAGTAGAGGAAAGCGCAACAGAAGTGTGAACAGCTCCATACAAAATGTTCTGATACCATAACACTCGAATAAAAATCGAACCCGACACATGACAAGTAGTGGGAACAGGCTATAATAAAGAACAAGACAAAAGGTAGCGTGTTATTTGTAATGATACAAAAATACTGCTCAACATTCCGTTATGAGCCACCTGTACCTACATCATGTAGCAAGGATGAGGGAATTCAGTAAACCAGGAAGAGTTCGTCCTTATCCACGTGGCCTGGCGTGGACTCACGACCGCACTCCGGGGTAATAATGCAAACAACAATAACAGTGACCGAGACCACAGCCGTCAAGAGTACCTACTTCCAGCAATCCTTGTCCATCTGACTCCGGGTTAGAGAAGACTCCACTTCACAATCACCGCTTTTCACCCTCTCCTTAGAGAGGGTGAAAAGCGGTGACAATATATGAAGTGAAGTGATGCACATATTTTGTTCTTTGAACTCAATTTATTTTTTTATTTTTTTTTTATGACGATCTTCGGATTGAAAGTCGCCAACTGAACTGCTATGCTACCAACCATTTGATTCTACATCTTTCGCTTTCATAAATTAGCCATAAAGTCCCTGTCTAACATACCTTATGTGTTATCAGAATTTTACATATTAATAATTGTTGTTTTAATATACCTAGATTTAGTTTATCATAGTGTACAATCGAAAAAACTAGATGCAAACAAAATATTTAAAACTTCCATTATGTTAACTCCGAAGACAATATAATCAAATTTCCGTAATTTCTTAGGATTTACGCCCGAAAAGATAATGATAATCACTTATTCGAACCAAAATAAAATAATATTAACTATTTGATACACTAGACGACACTGAACAGCCTTCAAAGGTTGTGATTCTCAAAAAAGAAACAACGAATTGTTACTGCTCTTTCCGCGGTATGACTTCAAGACGAGATCCATAATTGTGTCCTGAGGACATGTCACGGAATCCTCGGAGGAATCCCAGAGAGAAGGAACAAACCTCAAGATTGGTTGGTCGTGATCCTGAATATGAAATATGATTATTATAAGGTACCTATACCTACTAGTTCGTTAGCAAATCCTTTAAGGTATGTGTACATCATTCGCTGGTTGTACCATCCCTTCAACCAAATTAATATCTATATATTAACTAGTTTTCCCGACAGACGTTGTCCTGTGGTCCTAACCAGAGGCGGTCCGTTCATATGTGCATAATATGCACTGTGCCCCCAGAAACAAAAACACTTCTAAAACATCCATATTTCATTCGTAATAAAAGTCAGGCGGGAACTACGTGAGAATATATGCGCATTCGTCTACGAAGTACCGATGCACGTGTGCACATTTATTTTAATATGCTCGATAATTTTGTTGACTTTGAATGAAAATTTTCTAAAACGCTCAAAACGGTGGAGTAAGTGTTCTGTTCCATACTAACTTTAATAATATTATATTTTATATTATTTGTTATCCATTTTTCAACTTTTTATTAGTTATTCTGTTATCCGGAGCGGAGAAGAATCCAATCCATCAGAAGAATCTGTTCAGCCGATCTCGAGTTAAGTGTTCGCACTAACCCGACTTTCATTTATATTATAAGATACCTGAAGGAAAAACTTTGTGACCATTTTTACTTAAAATAACGCGGACGGAGGAGTATGAAATATCGCACGCTTATAGATTATATAGAGAAAGAGTGGCGAATGCATAAAAAAATAGATTAAATCAATAAAAAAAACATAACAAACACTACCGTTATGGTATGTATTTTTGATACTCACATACACTTCCACACACTACTTCTTATAAAGATCATCAACTTCATAGAAACAAATTGTAAAATGAAAAACGGCTCATGATGGGCGCACAAAGCTTTTTGAAGACGGTATATTCAAATAGAAGGTGGAGCAAACTCATTGTTGGTATGACGCAAATTATTGAACTAGATAAAAAAATATTACGTATTTGATACACACACTCCGATGTATTTGACATTGACACAGACGCATATATTCTTTTGTTTATCTGTGGTCTAATTCAATTGTCTTTAATTCCATACAATTGTTTGTTTAAGGGAGTGTGATAGTAAAGTAAGTATAAGGTTGCGTTTACACCAAATGAACATATAGAGCCAGTGGTAGAAATCGACTATAAAGCATTATTTCTTGATCGTTGATTGACACCAAGCGTATAACAACAGTCATGAAAGTTATATTATCAACATTAAACCTTGTTTGGAATTTAATGCATCAAGTCTAAATACATGAATCTGGAAAAATTTCTAACCAGTTTTAATTTGGTATAAATTTCATGTTCGAAATTCCATTGCTGGCATTCTTGATTAGGTTCTCACCCGGACTAATAGGATTTGCATGGATTAGAATTCTCTCCCACAGGTCTGCATTCCACATGACCACTCGGACCGGATAGGAAGTGGAATTGCAAACAATTGTAACTAATTCACACGTGTTTAAATTGTTGGATAATTTCGTCGTATTTGATAATGTGCGGGTGTATGCACTATAATTATTAATATCAGGAATTTAAATCCTATGATCCGCGGAACTATTAAATGATCCAATTGACCACAATTTTTATATGATAGGTAATACTAACTTTCCCGACAGAGGTCTTCCTGTAGTCCTCACTATGAATATTTATTTCGAATTTGTAATTTATAAAAAATTACGTTTAAAATATGTTCGAATGTTAAAAAATTACTTCTGGAAGCTCGAAAAAAAACTCAACAAAAAATCTGCGTACCAATATTTTTTTATGGTTATCAGGTAAACAATAATTTTGTTGTTATAGAATTTTTCATGGATGGTGTTGGCGTCGCAGAAAATTCGTTGCATACTAACTCTGATATTGTTTTTTATGCATTTTTCAACTTTTTAATAGTTATTCTGTTATCCGGAGCGGAGAAGAATCCAATAAATCAAACATAGGAAGAATCTGTCCACTGTCCAGTCGATCTCGAGTTACAAGTGTTTGCACTAACCCGACTTCCTTTTACATATATTATTCTTATCATGCTATGAACTCCTCCGAGGACACTTTTCCAAGCACCAAGTTTCCAAGTAAACTTCTTTCGTTTCTTCCATCGATATGACATTTCTCGTACAACCTCTTTTATTTCTTTTGCTTCTGACCTAGCCTCCCTTGAGGACGAAATTCTCTTTGTAACCTTATTTACATCCATTCTTTCAAGGTGCCAGGACTCACACCCACACAGGAGAATGGGCAACACACACGCGTCAAACATTTTCAATTTATTGATATAATGTCATTTGCTCTTTTGTTCGTAGTAGCATTATTTTTGTAATTTTTGTTCTGTATAAGTAGTAAGAAAGGTTAAATAGGAACTGTGTTCCTATTTTTTTTTTATTGTTTATATCTACACCTACTTAAGGTACTATTTTTGTATTGTATGTTATGACATGTATGTAATGTTCTCTCCCACTGCTCACCGAAAAGGTCAAACACTGTAATGGTGAGCAGTGTTCATCTTTAAAATGAATAAATACATAATAATAAATAAAATAACATGGGATTTGGATATGGTGTGGGAGGATGTCATAATGATTGCGCAAGATCGAGCGCAATTGAGAGCTCTTGTTACCTCCCTATGCCTTGATCTTCCTGATCTTCCATACTAAATTTCTCTTTAATATTCTCGTTCCTTTCGATGTCCCAAAGAATCATTCCACATATTCTTCGTGGAGCTTTCATATTTAATGCATTTCTAAAAAAAATGTTCATTTGCTTCTTTAAATATGTAACAATAATAATCCATATATTACACAAATCGACATTATTAAACATGCGTATACCATGACCCACACCAACACAGTGAAATCGCTTAAAAATAGGAAATTATAAAAAAATATATGCTTCCTATATTTTTAGGATTGACTACCCCTGAAAGCAAGATTAGAATGTAAAACACACAAATATTATGGACTGTTATATTAACGTTTACTGCATATTGACAGCTGAACAAGAGTTACTACCGGTTGCACTCCAACTGAGAATCGATTTCCCAATACGTTCGAAACTACATATCTATCTAGTATCTACTATTATCAATTCGGGCTTAGTGTTGTTACTGGCCCTACAGCGAAAATTCGCCAAGTGGATATACCTATTATTAATATCCTGGCGCCAAACACACGACAGCAGTCGCAGTCTTTAAATTTGGTTGCTCTACTTGTTCTTAAAAATTTCCAACGGTTGGATCTTTATCTCATTTATCATTATAAATAATATAAATATCTACTTGTTGTATGCATAGGATTTTATGACATGTTGAGAATCCTCATGACTAGGAGTTTCGGAGATTACCACCCAACGGCGAACGTTGTTAACGTAGAGTGATCACACTAAGCCGGCCTTCGAAATAGCAGTAGAAGACTGCCGTATGCCCTTAGTGGTTTGTTACACCTAAAAATCGAACATCAGTTGTGTATTTGCTAAAGTCATTAGTTGTTATTATACGAGTTCGTTAATTCACTAAGTATGTTTTTTTTATTTTAATGATAAAATTCATTTATAAGAATACAATATTGTTTCTTTTTACGTTTATAAATCTTCTTATTTTTTTTCTGCTTCCTCTTTTTCTGTAACTTTTGTCTGTTTTTGTCAGGAAATTATCACTGGTCCTGAGAGGATGATGTCCAGCTCCCGCACCATCTCTTCGACATTCGTCCCTCATCCAACACTTCTGTCTACTTTTCAAGGGTCCATCTTTGAAACATAATCCCTTCAAATGGGCCTTCTTTATTTGCCCCATCTCACAATACATATTTGAGTTTCGGACTTCTTAGTTAAGTCTGCTTTTCCCATTTTTTGTCCAACCATGTCTTTAAAAATGTTCAGGTTTTAACTGTATTTATTGTAGTGTTTCGATTCCATAACAAGTTGATACTGAACATTTTATACAAGTTTTATCCTCTCCACTATCTCGTTTTGATTCTACAAGCTTCTGGAAACTCATGTTGTTTAAGATCTTATATTATAATTCATAATATATCATTTAAATTTTTTGGACAAAGTAAAAATTTATGTTTTAGAGTATTTTCGTGCAAGCCCGACAAGGAAATAAGTTAATATGCTTTTATTGCCGCTTACGGCAGAATACGGATTAAACTAAATACTGTTTTATCCGCAAACCGGGTTCAGCTCCTTGTTTGACACAAAACTGACTTACTGTTTCAATGTTTCTGACACGTTAGAACTTATTATTTTCTAGATTTTACGAAATGCCTACATTATTTCTCGTTTCGACGAGTTTTTTATATGGTAGATAGGTACTGCTGAGGTTTCGATTTTAAACATGATTGTTCTCATTATGTACCAATTAAAATAATATCTACCTATTCAGAACATAGACTGAAATTTTTTTTGATGAAAGCGCATCTTTACTTTTTTAATTTTCAGAACATGAAATCGATTCCTTAGCTTTTCAAAAGGGTGCATGGCGAGGACTTTGCCCACTAGGAAGCGGATATGGACGAAAGAAGATCAATTTATAAGATTGCGTTAAACTGAAGAAAATGTCCCCATTTGGGAGAATTCACGACAAAGTTTAGTTCGAATAAAAGTTTATTACCCCAAAAGTTCAGAAAGGTCACAAGAAACAAGCCTTAAACGCCTGGACAAGGGGGGGAAGCGGGGGTTCAGGCAGCTGATGTTCCCAATGTGATCAGAAAAATGCGCAAGATTTAGCGCAGGGGGGAGCTCTTGTTGCCTCTCTATGCTC
Source organism: Mystacides longicornis (assembly GCA_963576905.1). Taxonomy (NCBI): domain Eukaryota; kingdom Metazoa; phylum Arthropoda; class Insecta; order Trichoptera; family Leptoceridae; genus Mystacides; species Mystacides longicornis. The sequence continues at coordinate 26,940,090 of OY756428.1, forward strand.
CCTGATGGGATTTTGAAGGGAGAATGAATGAATTTTCTGGGCATTATAACGTTCAAAATAAATTATTCCGTCAAATAATCGATGATCTCCTGGCTAATATATGCACGTCACTTAAAAAGAAAGAATCAAATAAAAATCAAGAAATGAATGCAAAAAATCTGTCAAGCAGGAAAATTGACCCTGTTCTACTCTCTTCCTTATGTTTATTAATCCTTTCCTGTAGAATTGTAATAAATATGACTGGCAAAAGCTGAAAAAATAATAATTATGTTATTCACATTTTTTTCGAAACTTTATATGTATCTTCAAGTAGGTATTATATTTATTTTTTGGATGGAGCAAACTTGATAGGCGTCCAAAAAATATTGAAAAACGGGAGTTTTGGTGCAAAGTTTTTTAGCAAAGGCTTTCGATAAAGTTTCACACCAAATATTGATTAAAAAGCTGGCACATTTGGGCGTTGGTGGCCCTATGATTGACTGGCTGAGGAGCTACTTAACAGACCGCACATTATCGGTCAAAATGGATCATCATATCTCAGATAGTTTCCGTGCAACCAGTGGGTTGCCCCAGGGTAGCCACCTCGGACCAATTTGCTTCCTTATCTTTATTAACGATATCGTCGACGCGCTGCGGGGGGCGGATGTCTTGATGTTTGCGGACGACCTTAAGATATTCAGGAGGATCAGGACCGTCAGTGATTGTCTAGAGATGCAGGAGAACCTGGACGGTTTGTATAACTGGTGCATAGCAAACAACCTATTTTTAAATATAAAGAAATGCCAATTCATTCGTTTCGGCAGAATGAGAAATATAATCGAATTCGACTACAATATAAGCGGAACAAGCCTCGAAAATGTGACAAGCATTCGTGATCTGGGTGTGATTTTTGACGAGGAACTATCGTTCGTGCCACACATTGCGGAGATCACTAGTAGAGCCATGCGAACATTGGGATTCGTGCTACGAACCGTAAGCTGTTTCAACAACTTGAAAAGTATAATTTTGCTGTACAGCTCTCTCGTTCGAAGTGTGCTCGCATATGGCTCGCCCATATGGTCACCGAATTATGCCACTCACATAGAGAGCATCGAACGTGTGCAGAAGAAGTTTCTGCGCTTCATTAACTATAAATTGGGTATCCCGATGGCTCAATTAAATTACGATTTTTTGTATTCATCAACATCACTACTAAGGCTGAAAGACAGACGAATCGTTAACGACCTGGTTTTGTTGTACAAGATTGTGAATAGCTGCTTTGATTCCCCTGATCTTTTAAATAAAATCAATTTTAGAGTCAGACAGCGAAACACGCGATCCTCGGAATTGTTTAGATGTGGCAATATAAGCACTAACTACCTTCGTAATACCGTAATCCCACGTATACTACGCCTGGGTAATGAATATGCTGATGCTCACACCGATATATTTTTCATGTCCTTGCACCAATACAAGGCCTCGATTTTCGAACTCCTCACGAATCCCGGAACTCAGTTATCCAACCCCAATCGAAATTAAATTTCTAAAATTCTTATATTAAACAGCGATATAACTAAGTATATTTTGCGTCTGCCTGTGATATGCCTTCACTTTTTCTTTACATTATCTGAGCTATTCATTTATTTCTCTTCCGTGAAATACCGCTTCCCGTTGCTTATTTGTTACAGCTATTATTATTTTTCTTTTGCTTAATTTGTGTGTGTGTGTGTGTTTTTATTTTTCTATTAGTGTATGTTTTTTGGATTGTCATCCTTTCTGAAAATACTTTTGTTACGGTTGCTGTATTTATATTATTGTTTATTATTATTCTTTTATTTGATTTAATGATTTAACTATTGCTTGTCGTACTTAGTTATTTTTTATCTAATTTTCTCGGTTTTTTTAATCATTTTTGACTTTTTATTGTTTTGAGATTACTTTGAATGAATTGAACTGAATATGTTTGAGATATTACCATAGAATTTCTATCCTGTGTGGAATTTTTACTTTATAATTATTATTAACAAATTTACTGTTACCTAGTTTAAGAACACTGAGCTTATGTATATTTTGTGAATCTTATTATTTGTTGTACTGCTGTCCATTATAATGTGTTTAGAGTTCAAAAGGCGTTTACGCCGTTTATGTTTAAATAAATAAATAAAGTCCCCTTAAGTCTCGAATATTTGAATAGGCCAAAATTTAAACTCTTTGTGAATATCCCTGGAAAAGAATACAAAACTTGGAAATAATTATGTATGTGATCAACCGATTTGGTAATACATAACTACATCCTTGAACGACCTTCCTATCAAGTACCTGATCGAATACCACATTCAATACAAGATAATAATGTAATATTTTCTCTGTGTCTAGTAAAACAGCCATAACAATTATTATGCAAATCCTTTACACTTAAATTATCGGGTATTACTCGATACGCGTAGACTACACAATTGTTGTACTTAGGAACAATTTAAAAGATAACATAAATTATAAGATTAGCTAAAGTAATGGTTTATTTACAAGAGGCAATGGATTAGGATAATTTCATGTTCTTTGTTATTATGGTAAAGCTTTTATTATTATCTAAGCACTGTCTGTTTCATGAATTTATTTGGCATAAGGTTATTTATATTTTTACCACATTTAGGTCCTATTCTGGCATGTTTTTTTTTTTTGTCCAGGTAGAATCTCACAATCGAGTTGATGGAAACATGAAACTTTCAGAATAGCTTAAAACTAAATAACAAAATGCATTAATTTAATACTTTGAGCCATCTTTAACCTTTTAAGTATGGACGTGTAGTCTCACAGGCTCCGCGATAATTCGATAATTCGGGTTTCTTCTTTTCGTAACACTTCCCCCGTCTCCTTGGGACCCAGCTGCTCAGTAGCTTCAGTTTTAGTAGTGAGATGACCCGCAAGCATAGAAGACATATCGTGGGTTGCATAGTAGGTAAGTTATATAGATCGAAAATTTGACCGGAGCCTGTGTGACTCCATGTCCATAGCTGTCATACAGAATATTTAGTGAGTTTTTATTTTATTTGTTTTTTTGTGCAAAATGGCAGAATATGCTAAGGAAGATTATTTTTCTCATACAAAACCACCCTCTCAAAGCTCACGTGAGCAACCTGCAAAATAAAAATACGATTTTTCTTTTGAGGAAGAATTGACCAAGTTGCTGTTAGCTGCAGATCAATCGGACAATGAGGAGGCTATTGAGTATACGAGTTTTTTATATCAGACTGAATTTATACACCGTCAAGACAGTGACGAAGAAGACATAGGTGATGTTAAAGATCTGCCTGCAATGTTTTCATCCGCTATGCCGCGACTGTCAATAAAATTATCAACGTGTTGTCAAAATTTTTTTGTTTGTTACTAGATTTGACTTTTATGTGTATTTTTGTTTCTCATATATTAGAAATAAGGTACAAATAATATTAATTTTTCTTTACAAGTAATTTTATACACATTATATTGTTAAAAACATAACCTATGACCAAATACTCGTAGCCTAAAAAGTGCCATAGTTGTTAATTTTTTTTATAATATCTTATATTTTTGATAATTTTTTATTAAATATATACATTTTTTATTGTTAGAAAGTCATATTTTGATATATATACAATTTTAATGCAATTCATTATAATTTTCCGAAGAAAAGTTGCTTTTGAATATAGGAGCCTGTGTGACTCCGTGTCCAAGGTAGTGTAAAATAAAAATGACGTCCATAGTTAAAGGTTAAGCCAAATTGAATTAATTTTTTGTGAATTTTGTTGTTTCAATATTCTTTTTGAATTTGATATTCTAATTCTTGAGGAAAGATAAGTCTAGAAATATAAACAGCAGTTAGAACGCCTAGTAAAAACCAACCGAGCTCTAGCTATACTTACCTACTTCATTTTTTCTAAAGAAATAGTACCTACTGAGAGATTTTTGATGACTGTTTCATTATTTTCCATACCTACGTAAGAAAGAGACACAAAACCTCATAAGATTTAAAAGGCTTTTGTATAACACTATGCAGTATACACTTTCGTAAAACATTGTTGTTTAAATTTAGAATAACATTTGAAAATCGAACATCAAATAAATAATACGGGATTTAAAAAAAAAGTGTTGTTCCTTACTGAGTAGGTACTGGATTTGTTGGGAAGTTCATCTTGATCTATCATATACATAAACATCTGTGGTATCTGTATCTATGTCTTATGCTGGACTAAAGTACCTTAAGAATGTACCTACATATATACCTGGCTGGATAAATGTGTGCTGAAGAGTCTGCAAAACTCTTGCATAAATATATACACAGCACGCGCGATACCGCCCCCAGTGACATGTTGGCATCTACATAAATACCACCCTACATAATTGGATATACCCACTTGAACATCGTTGCAAGAAGTAAACTATACCTATAATACTTGTTACATGCATCTACATGTTGAAAGCTCATTTCGAAGTCAATTGAATTGATTATCCATTTTGAACATTTTGCTCGCAGGTATGTTCGAGTAAAACTCCAATACTGGCACCAATATGTGGAAAAAATAGACAAGTGCTATGAACAGTATTAAGCTTTTACATACTTGGATTTCGAATGGACAACATGGACCAAAAAAAAAGCAAATCGATGGAGAACTGGAGTTTCGCCTCTAAAGCTATAGGTACTCAATGTTTGTAGTTCAAAACGCTTTAAGAATTCCAAATTGAAAAATCTACAGAATTCGGATGCAATTAATAACAATTATTGTCATCGAAAGTTGTAACGAATTTTCGTAACAGCGATATATTGACAAGTATAATCTATATATTAATACGTGAAGGAAAAAGTTTGTGACCATTTTTACGAAAATTACGCGTACGGAGGAGTATGAAATTTCGCACTCTTATTGTTTCTATAGACTGGCGATGCTTATAATTTTTTTAAATCTCTAATATAAATTAAAGTCGGACTTACAACTCGAGATCGGCTAAATAGATTCTTCTGATATTTGATTTATTGGATTCTTCTCCGCTCCGGATAACAGAATCTTATATATATATATATATATAAAAATGGAGAGCTATTTCCCGATGTCATCGCATCACGCCTAAACGACTGGACCGATTTCGCTAATTCTTTTTTTTTCGTGTAGGCTTTTATAAGGAGAATGTCCTTTTAAAAGAAAAAAATAAGAAAAATGCATGGAAAATTAGAAAATTAAAGAAAACTCTACGTAGACAAACTTATTAGTACTTTTTACCTTTGAATTTTTATTCCATTTTTTTTTAATTTTGACAGAAATTGTCAATTGGTGCGATTGACAAAATGCGGATGGAATGTACATGGTTTAAAACAGACGCATCGTTCGGAATTACATTGGTCAAATGATAATTAATTCTTCACCATACAAATTCGAATTCAATATTCATAGTTATGAACACAGTCAACGTCTGTCGGGAAAGCTAGTAACTAATAAAAAGTTGAAAAATGGATGAGAAATGATGTAAAATTCAATATTTAAGCTAGTATGGAACAGATACCTACGACGCGCCCACGCCAACGCGGGTAGTTCCCTCTCATTCTCACATACGTGATTGTAGTTCAGTAGCCCATCCCACTTACTCCACCGCACCGTTTCGAGCGTTTTAGAAATTTTTTATACAAAGTCAACTATATTATCGGGCACATTTATATTGGTACCTACTTCATAGGCGAGGTAGGGTGTGTGCGCGAGCGCATTATTGTCACATTGTTTCCGCCAGAGCTTTGAATACGAATGAAATATGGATGTTTCAGAAATATTTTAATGTTATTATTTTATTAGCTTAACTCAATCGAATTAATTTTGTATTGTTTTATGGGGGCGCAGTGCACATTATGTATATATTCACGGGCTGGAACCACAGGACAACGTCTGTCGGGAAAGCTAGTTATGCATAAAAATAGATTAAATAAATAAAAAAAACACTACCCACACTACTGTGAGTAATGTTACGTATTTCATACTCGCATACACTTCGATGTATTTGACATAGATCTTTTTTTTTATCTGTGGCTAAATTGAGAATAGATTAATATTTTTTGTAATAAATAACCATAGAAAAAACTTTGAACATATCAACATTTTAAACTCGACGTATTCGTGTCATTATTTTTGAAAGAAAATTGTGAATTAGTTCTCACACAGTCTTTGACAAAGGAATCTTAATAATGTTAACACTTTTAATCTAAATTAGTTATAATAGGTATAGTAAAGGATTATGTTTCGAAAAAAATACGAATTATTGATTCAGTTGATTGCTTAACCTCTAAAAATCTCACCATTGCTTAATATAGAGAGAGATAAAATCGTCCGTTGTTGATAAATGTTTTTACTCTATTGACGAGATGTTAGATTGATTACACGTATTCACTTACCGTATCTGTGTATGTGTGAGTGTATGTATATATGTGTGTATGAGTAAACATTCCGTACTGTTGGTTGGTTGTTGTTTGTAATTGTGATGTTCCTCTTCTTGACTTGAATCCGCATTGATTTAATCTACGGCAAATGCTCCTCAGTAGAGTGGTCCAACGGGATGATTTCTGTTTATGTATTCTCTCCTCTCTATTGTTTTTGTCTTTTACTCTCATCAGATTAGCGCAATGTGGCAATTTACACCACGCAGGATCCCTTATAAAATCTTTACCTGAAGAATGCTATATGGCCCTTTACACCATGCATAATCTGATCTCTCTCTTTTACACTTTTATTTAACTTCTATGGATTATGTTCTGAGACCCTATGTACATGCTTGTTTTGCTTTGTTACATTTCATTATTGTTAATATTGTTTGCATTTTACTGTATTTTTATGTTTTTGACTATTCCGAGTGCCCGTAAGGGTCTATGGAAATATTTTAAGAATAAAGAATAGACATACCTTCAACTTTTTCCTATTCCGTGTCATTTGCTTACCTGCCGTTTCAAATCATTCCGTCTTTTCAGGAACACCCAAATGGTGTTTCACGCTATTCAAGCCATTTTAGGATTCTCAATGGCCATCTCTTTTCTATGGGTAAGAACACGTAGAAAGCGTATTCCGACCCGCGCCGACCGGCTCATAGATTGTTGTCTATGGTTTCAATGCATTTAAATGGACATGCCGGAAAGCGGGTTCCTGCTTTCTCTGTGGGTATCCCCATTCAAATGAATAGAAACATTCTTTGCGCCGGTCGGCGCGTGTCGGAATCCGCTTTCTACGTGTTCTTACCCTATGGAAGGTGTGGGACTATATGCCTTTTGTGTCACAGTGACCAAAATACCTAGGTCTATCAAATTGTGATATTTCCCTTACAGTCCGATCCAGTTTTCCTCACTGTTATTCGTGTTCTGTCGGCTATTTTTGTCCGGCGTCTGATCTCCTTAATTGAAATGTTTGCATACAAAAATGTTGCCCATATCAAAGGTAGATAATTACAGCATTGTAAACTGTTCGACTACAATACGATATATTGACAGCATTGCTGGCAAATGGTCTGCCTTGTATCATAATAATCTCGGTGTATAATAATTTATGCAACGATTTCTTAAAGGGACAGGGTAGGTAAAACGAACTGGTCAATTAGTCTTCTGCAACAATGTATCCTTCAGCAGACATAAGAGGACTGCCCACTAAATAAAAATATTTTTACTAATGTTTTTTTTTATTAATTAGGCATTCCACCCAATACTAACGTTTTTATAAGTATTCTTTTTTCTTGTCTGTTTTGATGGTGTATCTGATGGCCAGCCCTAACATCAATAATATATTTTTAGTCTATTTGAAAATTTTAGTGATGCTCAGAACATGATGAACATTCATATTTTTACATAATAATATTACCTACTGATTAACTTAATTTTTTTAAGCAGAAATCAATTCATTTTCAGTAAGTTTTGTATTGAAAGTTAGCTCTGAAAAACTGACACTAAATGATTAAAATATTACGACAACCATTTTTTTACTATCTATTACATAAATATGAGTCAATGAAAACAACAGCATATGCATCGTTTTTTGTAGACCTTTGTGTCTCGTATTTTTTTATCAAGTTTAAACCATATTCTTCTTGATAAAAGAACTTAGGTGAAAAACAACCTACGTAAGTCCTGTCTAGGCTACCGGGAATCGAACTGGAAACCTTTGAAACTCGAAATTCTGGCACATGGATAGTAATTATCAAACCAGATACATTTATAACTATCTTTCCCGACAGACGTTGTCGTATGAATATTTCCAACTATCTACCTACACCAACCATCAAACAACCTTCAGTTTCTGTCAAACGCAAATTCAAAATTAGAATGAAATTATAGTGTGAAAGGTACCTTAAGTTTTTTTTTTTTAATTTTCTCGTGGTTTGTGCAACTTTCTTAAATTTTCTTTCATAAGAACCTTTTTTTTTTTTTTTTTAGGTCTGCACTTCTCCTATCAAAAACCAAATACGATAAAAAAAGAATTAGCGAAATTGGTCCGTCAGTTCACGCGATGATCACGGAAAATAGAACTTCGTTTTTATAGAAAGAGACAAAATATTGTTAATCTGCCTGTAAGAGATTGATTTTGAATTATTATAAGCAAATCTTTTATCAATAAATAGGTGGGTAGGTACACTTTGATCTACGTGGTACCTACATAGGTATGTTGTAAGTGTCGCAATTTTATTGAGTTAAACATAAATAATTTTTATACGTATTGCAATCCTATAAATAAGCCATAATATTGCCAATCCTCGTATTCATTCTAGGTACTATCACCATTTAACGAACAAGATCCCACCGTTGTAAATCACTATCCGTTCTGTTAATAACAATATCACTCCGACATGTTTGGACACTAGACACCATTTATTTATAAGCAAAGATTCTTCTAGCCGAGTGTCTCCAAGAACAATCTACATAAATAAATGTTTAATAAAAAAATTTAAAATGCAAAATTTATAATATTTTTTTCTGTAATAATTATTGTCTTAATAATCGTGCGTTGTGTCAGATTAATTTTCATATTTTTCCGGATCTTACGTTTCTTTGAAATTAGTTTTTTTTTTATTTCAACGGTATATCAGGTTATGGAACCAACTACCTGATGACATCAGACTCGCTCCAACGTTATTTTCTTTCAAAAACAGATTGAAACGTCATTTCCTCTCTACTATTCCTGCTCCTGTCTCCTGATCCTTTCCTTCCTCGCTATGCTTGAGTGTGTAATGCATTATAATATGTGTTAGATATTCAAAAATATCTAATTATTTGAGAAGGGTATCACAGAAATATTCAGATCTTCTTGTTTCCTTCCCCCTCCCTTCCCCATCCTGTGCTCATCAAAGTTGTAACAGACTACACTCTCTTCTGCTGTGAACTGTCATTGTGACAACACGTAAAGTGAAGTTCAGTTAATCAACCACATAAAATTCAACCAAAATTTCATCAAATAATAAGTACACATTTCAACCTTAAATTTAAACAAATCCATCATCAGTTGTGTCGTGAAGAAAGTGAAAACTCAGGTGAGTACACCAGCGTCCTTAACAGTCCTTTATTTCAGTAGTTGTATTATATCTTTTTTAAAGAAAATACTCTACATCTTTTCTGATCCATCTCACCGGATTTATTCATTCCTATATTTTCTGTTATTTTCAAAGCGATCTGAGTATTTCATGTTCATATCATTTATATCATATCATTGATATACGCTTCATACATAAATTCATTTTGTAAGATTATAACTTGCAACAAAGTATTGTGGGTAGTGTAATTTTCAGATATTGTAATTTGTTTCAACAGTTAAACCATAGACAACATTCATATAGACAGATAGTTTTTGCGATCAGCTGGCAATTAGTGCGGCGGCCATTTTGTTTGTTTACTTTTGTATGTCACATTGACATAACTTTGTTCAATCATACTTCAAAATGTCTGCTGAAATCAAATTTAATTTATCCAAAAGACCTATTGATAAGCTTTTGGAATTATCTAAGACTATTAATATTACAAATTACGAGGAACCAACTATAAAATCGGAATTTTTAACACGCTACGAGTATGTTGATACATTTTATGAAGATTTTCTTAAGTGTTACATTTCAATCGAAGCTGCTAAGAAAGTAGGTTTTGATAAAGAGGAACATTTAGATATTTATAATGAATATGAAGAAAAAATATATTCAATAAAATCGGTTTATAATACATTTTATAAACCAAAACCAGTACAAAATATCAAGAGCGATATAAAACCGGAAGTCATTAGTTCGCATAGTAAATTTCATATTCCAAATATTCAAATTCCTAGTTTTTCAGGTAAAATTACAGAGTATATAAATTTCAGAAACATTTTCAAAAGTATAATTCATGATGATCATACATTAAAACCAATACATAAATTGCATTATTTAGTGAGTTGTCTTAAAGGTGACGCCTTACAGTTAATAAAACATTTAACATTAAGTGATGAAAATTATTCTGTAGCGTATGCTATTTTAGAAAAGCGGTATTACAATACACGCATTATTGCCGAAAAGCATTTAGATGAATTATTACTGGTACAGCTTAATACAAAAACATCATTGCGTAATTTTTTGGATATTATCAATGAAAACATTTTAGCGTTGAAGGCTATGAAGTTTAAAGTTGATGAATGGTCTTTTATTTTATTACATTTAACATTAAAGAAGTTACCCATTGAATTGCGTAATAAATTTGAGTTACAATACTCAATTGATGAGGAATTGCCAAAGTTTTCTCAATTGATAGAATTTTTAGAGGCACAGTGTAGGGCAAATGAAGCGTGTTGTAATCAGTACAATGAGCGTAGACAGAATACATTTTCAAAACAGCAAATAACAGTTATATCTAAAACACCTAGTAAATGTATTTGTTGCAACGGAGAGCATTACATATTTGCATGTACCACATTCAGGAACATGCAAGTTCACGAAAGAAACAAACTAATCAAAAATTCTAATTTGTGCTGGAATTGTTTGCACCCTCATCGAGTGCAGCAATGTACGTCCAGCAAGAGATGTAGGGTGTGCGGTGGCAAACACAACAGTCTACTGCATGTGGGGCGAGTCCTTGCGCCGAACAATGATACGTCTTCTTCCGCACATTTACAGCAGGTGACTGCAACGGGCAGTAGCACTCCTTCTTTTTCATGTGTAGAACCGATCACTCATGCAGTGACAAGTACTTGTTTGCAAGCGAACCTTCAACCTACGGATCAATTAGGTAGGGTTGTTTTGGGTACCACCATGCTACATATAAAAGATGAACATGGTAATTTTCACGAAATTCGGGGTTTAGTGGACCCTGGAAGCACTTGTTCTCTTATTACAGAGGCGTGTGTGCAACGCCTTAAATTAAAGAGACAACGTGCAGCAGTCTCCATAGCAGGGGTAGGAGGAGAGAATTCTCACTATCCTAATTCTCATATCAGGTGTACAATCAAACCAATTCAAGGTCAAGAACCACAACTTGACATTATTACATGCAGTATGAAAAGGATTACAAAAGATTTGCCATTACAAAACATTAGTTCAGAGGTTTACAAAAAATTCTCAGGTCTCAATCTTGCAGACAAACATTTTCATATCTCACGTCCTATAGACATTTTGTTAGGAGGAGATGTTTTTAATGAAATCATGGATGGAGGAAAACTCACATTTGACTCCACGCTACCATCAGCATATTCCACTATATTTGGTTGGATAGTTATAGGGAAAATTCCTGACATTTCTTCAACAAACCATAGTCAACTTGTAACACATGCAGTTACATTAGACAATTTAATTCAAAACTTTTGGGAGCTGGAGCAGGTTCCAGAGACCTCACAGGTCAACCCAGAAGATGAAAAGTGTGAGCAACATTTTACACGAACAATATCAAGAACAAAAGAAGGTCGTTTCATAGCACGACTGCCTTTTAAGGAGATTCCTCCTACATTAGGAGAATCTAAAAATTTAGCGCTTAGAAGATTTTATTCATTAGAAAATAGACTTGAAAAGGACCCCACTCTTAAAATAGAATATTCAAATGTAATGAATGAGTACATGAAGTTGCATCACATGGAAAAGGCCAAGATTTCAGATATTAAATATTTTCTTCCACATCACTGTGTTGTAAAACATTCTTCTACTACAACTCGCGTACGTGTTGTGTTTGATGCGTCAATGCGTAGTACAAATGGCTTGTCACTTAATGATGTTATTATGGCAGGGCCCAAATTACAAAAGAATATATCAGATGTTTTATTGAGATTTCGTTTACATTCTGTAGCATTTATTTGCGATGCGCGTATGATGTTTAGACAAATAGATCTGCATCATGAGGATCGTAATTATCATGGAATCTTCTGGAGAGACTCCCCAGATAAACCATTAGAAGTGTTTCGACTTACAACAGTCACTTTCGGTATCACTTCATCACCTTATCTCGCTATGAGATGTTTAGCAGAGTTAGCCAAAGTTGGTCAGTTGTCTCATCCAAACGCAAGCAAGATTATTCAAAATGAAATTTATGTTGATGATTTCGTTTGCGGTGCTGATAGCGTTCAGCAAGCTCTCGAATTTAAGTCAGAGTTAATCGATCTTTTAGCACAAGCCGGCTTCGAACTTCGTAAGTGGGCTAGCAATAGTAAGGAGTTTCTGTCCAGCATTCCCAGTGAATGTTGTGAAGAGATTCAATCATTTGATTCAAAATCTAATATGGGAATAAAAGTATTAGGTATTCAATGGCTACCATCAGGCGATTATTTTAGGTATAATGTGAATATTCAGAATACTACTATAACCAAACGCGCAATTTTATCCAACATTGCTAGAATTTATGATCCCTGTGGATGGTTGACGCCTGTTACATTTTTTGCTAAGTCAATATTACAAGAGATCTGGCTCTTAAACCTAGGTTGGGACGACATAATTTCTAATCATATTTCAGATAAATGGAATCAATTCATTTCTCAGTTACATGAAATTCAGAACATTCAAATCAACAGGTGCGTAGTTTCATTAGACAAGGGTGTTGACTATCAGTTACATGGATTTTCAGACGCATCCGAGAAGGGTTTCGCGATTGCGATATATTTACGTTCAGAAGATCAATTAGGTAATATAGATGTTCATTTACTTATGGGGAAGTCCAAGTTAGCACCTGTGAAACAAAAATTATCTATTCCACGAATGGAACTCTGCGGTGTTCACTTACTTTCAAAATCATTAAAGTACATTCAAAACATTTTAGATTCTATTCACATTTCATCTGTATATGCATGGTGTGACTCAAAGGTCGCACTTTCATGGATTCGTACACCACTTCATAAATTAAAATCATTTGAGGCCAATAGGGTATCACAAATTCATTCTAACTGTGATATAAACATTTGGAGGTACATACCTTCATCTTCAAATCCTTCAGACTGTGCGTCTAGGGGCGTACTACCTAATCAGCTAGTGAATCATAAACTTTGGTGGAAGCCACCATTGTTATTCAAATCGGCTTCTGAATGGCCGGTTGATAGTGTTGCGTCAGAGCATAATAGAGCAGTGGAAGATATTGTAACAGATGTAGGATTAGCTCACGTCGTAGAAAATCATACCAGTTGGGATATTATAGAGAAATATAGCTCATTTTCCAAACTTGTAAGGGTGACTACCTATTGTATGAGATTTATTCATAACATACGTAACAAGAATAATAAACATTTGGGATCCATTACTGTCGTTGAATGGGATAATGCTTTGTTAAAACTCATTAAGAACGTACAATCAGTAGAATTTTCAAAAGATATTAAATTAATAAAGAATAATATGAGCCATCGTACAACATTTTATAAGTTAAGGCCTTTCCTTGATTCAAATGGTATCATACGAATAGATGGAAGATTGCATAAATCTTCATTGTGTTATGACGCAAAACATCCAATAATTTTGCCGAAATCTCATAGTCTTACTTTGTTGATAGTCAAATATTATCACACCCTCTATTTACATGCAGGGCCATCATTAACATTGTCCAATCTACGTCAGAGATATTGGATAATCTCTGGACGAAGCATAGTTCGTAAAACAATCCATCAGTGCATGAGATGTTTTCGAGCAAAACCCAAAGGTATAGAGCCATTGATGGCTACGTTACCACAATTCAGAGTACAACAAGCAAGAGTGTTTTCAAGGACCGGTTGTGATTTTGCTGGTCCTTTCTATATTAAATCATCTACATTGCGTAATGCTAAAATACAAAAGGCTTATATATGTTTATTCATTTGTATGGTAACAAAGGCCGTACATATTGAAATCGTTTCGGATTTGTCCACATTAGCGTTTTTAGCTGCATTGGATAGGTTCGTTTCACGAAGAGGACTCTGTTCAGATTTCTATTCTGACGGAGGAATGAATTTCGTTGGGGTAAAAAACTATTTGAAAGAGGTTCATGCTTTTCTACAAAATAATTCAACAGTGGAGAATATATCAGCTTATTTAACGGAAAGACATATAACCTTCCACAGAAACCCAGGTTCCGCTGCACATTTTGGGGGCCTGTGGGAACGTACAATTTCATCTATCAAGTCCCACATGAGGAAAACAATTGGGGAAACTAAATTTACATTTGAAGAACTCTACACCTTAGCGACAAAGGTAGAAGCAGTTCTTAATTCTAGACCAATCTGTGAAATGTCCGACAATCCTGAAGATTTTGATGTCTTGACACCAGGACATTTCATCGTAGGCCAACCTTTATTGAGTATTCCTGAAAATTGTTTAGAAAAAACAAACTTAAATTTATTGGGAAGATGGGAATTAATTAATAAATTCAGTCAACAAATCTGGAAACGTTGGCAGATCGAATATTTACACACGTTACATCTACGATCTAAGTGGACTACCGATCGGATTAATGTTAAGATAAATGATATAGTTTTAATAAAAGATGATAATTATTTACCTCCACTTCAGTGGAAATTAGCAAGAATAGTTAAGTTACATCCAGGTAACGACGGTGTAGTTAGAGTAGTGGAACTTCGTACTTCAAAGGGCTATATGACAAGGCCAGTTGTCAAAATATGTCCCTTACCATTGGAATAAAGCCTTCATTATTGCAATTTTAGACATAGGATCGTTATAAGTTAGCAGCTAATCATACATTTAAGAGTTTCTTCATTTATGTATCCTATATATAACGTTTTTTTTCATTGTTGGGATGGACCAACATCTAGAGATAAGTTCTAGGATACGTATATATGTGCATACGTCCACATAGTTTTATTATTTTTAATTCACCTTAATTTTAAGGACATAAGTTTGATTCAGCATACATAATCATAGTATAGTAGTAAACTGTTGAAGCAATTGCAAGTATTTTGGTGGGAGATACTCCTGTACCTATATACATTTTTTTACATTTTTCATTTCCGGGTGGTGAGGATGTTAGATATTCAAAAATATCTAATTATTTGAGAAGGGTATCACAGAAATATTCAGATCTTCTTGTTTCCTTCCCCCTCCCTTCCCCATCCTGTGCTCATCAAAGTTGTAACAGACTACACTCTCTTCTGCTGTGAACTGTCATTGTGACAACACGTAAAGTGAAGTTCAGTTAATCAACCACATAAAATTCAACCAAAATTTCATCAAATAATAAGTACACATTTCAACCTTAAATTTAAACAAATCCATCATCAGTTGTGTCGTGAAGAAAGTGAATACTAAGGTGAGTACACCAGCGTCCTTAACAGTCCTTTATTTCAGTAGTTGTATTATATCTTTTTTAAAGAAAATACTCTACAATATGGTTTACTCTTCTTTTTCATATATGTATCTTTTTTTTTATTGTTTTATGTATGTATTTGTCTACGTATGTGTATGTATTTTATTTTTATATATATATATATATATAAAAAGCAACACTTGTTAAAATGTAATTTATAACAGGTTGGTTGGAAGAAATTGCCCCAGGCAATAAGCCCGCCAATTTTGGTTTATTATTTTACCAATAAAGTGTTTGTTATTATTATTATTTCAAATCATTTATTCATTAAATCACAATATATCATATGAAGTATACATCATTGTAAAAAAAAATTAATAAAAATAAATTAAAATTAAATACAATGCTATATACTAAATATAAAAATATCGGTATTATCTCTCATGATACATCACGATGTAATGTAATCATGAGAGATCTTCGAACTATAGAGAAAGGAACCTTCTTAACATCCTACATGAGGACAACAGAACTGCCTTTTGGATGGCATATCTGAGACCACAACAGATGCCAAGTTTCCCTAGATTGTCTTTAAGAGACTTAGGAATAACTCCATTCGTCGATATCACTATAGGTATTATGTGGGTGGTTGGTGTATGCCACATATCCTTGATTTCGTGAGCAAGATCAAGATATTTAATTATCTTATCCTGCTCGGCTTTTTTCAAATTTTCGTCATACGGTATAGTGATATCCACGAGATACGTTATCCCGTTCCTACGATCAACCAATACAATGTCCGGACGATTTGCGTTAATCGTTCGGTCAGTTTGTATTGGTATATCCCAATACAACTTTGTATTACTGTTTTGCATTACCGAAATTGGGGTGTACCTATAATAAGGTACTTCAAGATCAAGCAAACCATATTTCAAGGCAAGTTTTTGATGAACTATTTTAGCCACATCGTTATGTCTGTGCAGATACTCAGAACCACACAGGAGAGAACACCCAGACAAAATATGTCTGAGTGTTTCTCCTGTTTGGCCACATGCACGACATTTATCAATTATATCAGGTGTTTTAAAAATATATTTTTTATAATTATTAGTGACGATGATCTGGTCTTGTATTGCACAGACAAAACCTTCTGTTTCGCTAAATAGTTCACCAAACCTCAACCATCCAGTCGAATCTTCAAGACTTACATGTGATGAATTTAAAGTTTCGAAGAATCGACCGTGGAGAGACTTGCCTTTCCATATATCAACCCGATCTTGTACCCCAATTATCGGTGGTGAAACAGGATTTGATAAATTTAAGGGCGTGTACTTCAAATCACACGCAATTAGGTCCTCATAACCCAATTTATTCCTTGATGAGATAAAGTAAGATTGGAGGAGGTTTATCTCTTTGTTATTCATGTTTTTGATGTTTAACATGCCTCTACCACCAATCTTCCTTGGTAAATATAATCTCATCAAGGAACATCTTGGATGATGCATCCTATATTGTGTGAGCAAACTACGTACCTTTAAATCCATCTTGTCTAGTTCCGTTTGGTTCCACTTAATGATTCCAAAAGAATACAAAATTTTCGGTACAACCCATGAATTAATGGCCATAATTTTATTTCTCCCGGAGAGAAAACTTTTCAAAACTTTTTTTAATCGTTTAATAAATTCATTTTTAATGTTATTTTTAATAATTTTGTGGTCAAAAACTAAATTTTGTTGAAAGCCAAGATATTTGTAATTTTGATTATCTAAAAGAGGAATGTCTGTAACAGATGAAGAACTATTTTGATGATTGTTTCGGATTATTCCTTTTTGAACATTAATTTTTGCACATTTTTCTAAGCCAAATTCCATTTTTATATCATCACTAAATTTTTTTGTAATTTTGATTAATTTTTCTAATTCAACTAAATTTTTACCAAATAATTTTAAATCGTCCATATAAAGTAAATGACTAAATTTAATACCAGACCTTTTTAATTCATAGCCACAATTTGAGGATTCCAATAATTTACTCAGTGGATTTAGAGCTAAGCAGAACCAAAGCGGACTTAGACTATCTCCTTGAAAAATACCTCTATTGATATGGATTGAATCGGTAATATATTTTCCAGAAGGTTGAGAAACAGATATTTTTGTTCTCCATTTTGACATCAAAAATTTTAGAAATTCTACGAGTTCGTTGTTAATTTTATATATTTCCAAAACTTTTATTAGCCAAGAATGTGGGACTGAATCATATGCTTTTTTGTAATCAATCCATGCCATAGAGATATTTTTCTTTTTGTGTTTCACCTGCTCACAAATAATACTGTCTATTAAGAGCAATTCCTTTGTCCCACGAGATCCCATTTTACATCCATTTTGTCTGACAGATAAAATATCATTTTCAATTAAGTATGAATGAATTTCGTTTGAAATTATAGATGTCAAAAGTTTATAAATTGTTGGTAGGCATGTAATTGGTCTAAAGTTATTTGGAGTTGGAGCATTATTGATTTTTGGGATCACGTGGGTTAATCCTTCTGTTAAGAATTCTGGAAAGTTCAAATTTTCAATTGCAGATTGAAACTGTCTTGCCAATATTATATGTGAATTTGTAAATTTTTTAATCCAAAAGTTTTGTAGCCCATCTTTTCCCGGAGATTTCCAATTTTGTATTTTTTTTAATGCAGTTTTAACGTCAATCAAATTTATACTAAAATTTTGCATTTCTGGATGTTCAGAATTAATTTCTTCTAACCAATCACTATTAGTGTTATGGGATATAGAATTCGACCAAAGATTTTTCCAAAAAGTTTCCATATCATCTTTATTAGGTAAATTATCTGTTTTGAAATTTGAATCTTCCAGATTGGTAAAACATTTTTTTTGATTAAAGGAGAAGAGATGGTTCTGTTTTTTCCTTTGAACCCTTTCTTTAAATCTTCTTATCCGTTTAGCTAACGCCAAGACTCGTTGTTTAAAAAAGTCAATTTTTTCTATTGTTTTTAAATTAAAGTTATCAATTGAATATATATTTTCGATATCAAAAATTTTCTCAACAAACAATTTTAATCTTGGTCTATGGTTTCCAGAATTAAATGATGTAAGTTTTCCAATTATTGAGCGAAATTTAGTTATTCTATTTTCTATTCTTTTTTGCCAACGGGGGGTACTTGAATGGTCAATGATGTTTTGATTTCGACTTCGATTAAATTTAATATTAGCCATATTTATGCAAGTAGCCGCTGCACAATAAAGAATAGAATGAACGTCTTGTAAATTTTGACAGGAGTTTAAATCATCTAAAATAATATTATTAACACGACAAATAATTTTTTCAATAATTGGAAAACTTTTGAATTTTGGCAATAAAGGTCGAAGAAAGGGTTCTTGATTACGAAACAACAAAAGCATCTCTTCATATTTGCTCTTAATAGAGTCATAATCAGGGATATTGAAATATTCAAAGTTCTCGTTTGAAGCATCATTAGAATTTATAATATTTGTATTATGAATGTCATCAGAGCTTGTGTTGTGATGATTAAGTTGTGAATTTATGTCTAAAATTGTGTTATGATGATTCATCGGAGAACTTAAATATTCCGATCTAAGAATGTCTAGTTCAGATTCCGATAATAATTTGTTTCTAATTATTACCCGAACCTGATCGGACAATCTTTGGGTACTAACATTTATCGTGGGCTCCAGAAGAAGCCATTCCTGGGACAGCCTTTGTCTGTAGCCAGTCAAGAAACTGCCCCCCTCTGTAGCTCGGTTGTACGCCCAGATGACATTTTTATTCATTTCTCTCGTCCATCTCATCCTGCGGCGTACTTGACCACCTGCAGCGGGGCCTGCTGAACTACGAGAGTTCACTCGGCCCAAGCATGCAGGTGTCGATGGTGGTGTCCGATCTTCTTCCATCACAAACAATAATTAACAGTTAGTTTGGCATTATACATTTTCTTCTTTTTTTATTTTTTTTATAAAAGTTCTTGTTTTCCATTTTATTTGACTGATCCAAAAAAAAATCCAAAAATAAATAAACCATGAAAAATATTTCAAAAATTGTTTTTTTCACAAAACAGTTCCGTTGTCAAGTTAATTTTTATTTTCCAAAACACTGATAATAAATTTTCAATTTTCGTTTTTCCAAAGCGTAGAGTTTTATAAAAGTAGAGTTTTTATAGCACAAATTATAAAACAAATAGTAAAAAACACTTTTTTAATAATCTTGAAGATAAATTGTAAAAAATAACTATAAAAAAATATTTTTGAAAGATGGAGATCTTTTATGTAATGTATGATGTCAAACCGTTGCTAGGTGTATTATTATTATTATTATATCAACAAATGATGACTGACTGTTCGATTTTTTTAAAATGGTATCAACAAACCACTACGGGATTACGACCGTCTTCTACTGTTATTTGAAAGGCTGGCTTAGTGTGATCACTTTAAGGTAACAACTTTCGCCATTAGGTGGTAATGTTCAAATTCCCGATTATTTTGAGAAATTTGAACATGTGCAAGATGTGGAAAAAACCCATGCATCGGGCAGGATTCCAACCTGCGTCCCTCGTCGCATTAGCAATCCAACCTCTCTGGACTGATTGGCTCATTCAAGAATCTTACCATATCAATTCGGTAAATTTTGACAACAACATAAACACATGTGACTTATTTCCTACTACACCGCCATCTCTTGGATTTTTTTTAAAGTTATGTAAGTATTGATCATTATGCAACTAATGACCTTCTTCGAATTTCATCACGCATCCGAATCAACTAAAATACATAAATTTCAGTTTTGCATCACGCCGTGTCTTTTAAGGGGGTAGGCAAGGCAGAGAGAACGAACATCCACTCATTTCTATTCAAACATACTTCTTTCGCTTTCTCCACCGACATTACTTTTCTCATACAACCTATCCTATTTCTTTTGCTTTTGACCTGGCTCTCCTCTAGGAGGGAATTGATATGTTAGATTATTTTATGTAGTTCTATTTGCATTCATTCTTTCAAAATGCCTAAATCATTTCAATTTTATATTTTTCATCTTTGTAGCAACACCAACTTCTATATCACATTCCCTCCTAATATTCTTATTTCATTGTATGTTTTTCTTCTCTTTCACTACGCAACTAAGCTAAGCCCGCTCCAATATTATTTTCTGGCTTTGAATTGTCCCACAGAATCTTTCCAGATATTCTTCGTTGAATTCTCATATCCACTGTACCTATTATGAAAGATCCAAATTTTCAGGTTGGTGTTAAACACAGCACATCCCAAGTTGCGTGGTAATTCCATTAACCTAGACGTACGGCTTCTCCGATAAATCGTATTGGGTAGTTAATTTCATCGTCAGTATTATTTGTCAAGATAAGCCTTGTTCACATTAGGTCGAGTAGCGAATAATTTAGTAACTTAACAACTCTCTTCGTCTTTTTCTTTCCCAGCCATCTCTCCAATACTGGATAAAGGCCTCTTCCGTCTTCTTTCACTCCGCTCTATCTTTGACCAGCGTCAGGGATTGTTATCAACCCATTTTTGGGGCCTTCCCACTCTTATTTCCCGATCTCCAGTACTCACTCACTACTCGAGCAAAATTTCTTCACATACCTACTATATTTGAGTACAGTTCATCATTATTAGTGAGGAGGGTTTTTGAAACTTAGACGTTAGTTAGATAAACTCTTTTTGTAAAGTATAAAATAAAATAATAAATGATAAACTGAAATTTAAGTAGAATATAATAAACTACATTAATATATTGCTTCTCTCTAGCCAAACACAATTTTAGTTGTAAGTAGTGATCTTGACTAAATTTATTATCTCACACGCGTTTCATAAAGGCCAATAATGCATGGCGGGGGCGCTAGACGACTAAGCTGCCGGGCAATCTAATTTCAGGTATTAAGACAAGTTGTGTTACTAAATTCCTCGCGTTTCAACTAAAATACTCGACCAGTGTGAAGTAGGCTTTATTGGTAGTTCAACATCCCTGGTTTGTGCTCTAGTATAATTCGCTTAGGTACGCACCTTTGTACTTAGGGATTAACCTCATTCTATTTCGAAACGTTTCTGTTAATAAGAGTATAGGCGTATTTAAACTTTCGCACGTGCGGTGTAGAATGACGAAATAGGATCATATCGATTATCTGTGTAAAGAGTACAGTTTAGAACTATTCCACCAGTAGGGACTGTAAGACAGTGGTATTAATTTTGTCAATTCCGGTGTTAGTTTGGGGAGATTCGTTGTTATTTTTGTTCTAAAATGGGCAA
Organism: Mystacides longicornis; assembly: GCA_963576905.1. Lineage (NCBI taxonomy): Eukaryota > Metazoa > Arthropoda > Insecta > Trichoptera > Leptoceridae > Mystacides > Mystacides longicornis. The sequence continues at coordinate 26,962,068 of OY756428.1, forward strand.
ATTTGTTGTTTTTTTTACACCTCTGAATTCGTCAAAATGAAGGCAGATGTTATAGCTTCTACCATAGGCAATATAGAAATGCATAAAATGAAGTTAATGTCTCATGAAGGGGTGAGAGAATGAAGAACGAAAGAAAGAATAAATATCTTGGTGTCACATTGGACACTCTCATATCACCATCATTGTTTCAACATCAAAGAGAAAGTCTTAGCAGAAAGCCAGAAACATCCTTAAGAAGCTTACTGGAATATTCTGGGGAGCATACCCAAGAACCCAAGTGCCTTGAGTTTGTGCCTGCGGCCAAGTATGCTTGTCCAGGCTGGCAGACGTCAATACATGCCAAAAAGGTGGATATTGCCGTGAACGAAATGGCATGGCTAGTGTCTGAATGCCTATAACCCACACCATAATATATCCAATTATTGGCATAGCTCCACCCAAAGTTTAGGAGAACGGCAGCGACGGACGCGGAGACGCATAAGCAGGTCCACAATAAGACATAATACACCTCATTTTCGGTTATGAAATGGCGGCATAGAGACTGGTTGGCTGGCATAGATCCTTTGGTATAAGTCCGCCTTTTCAATTGTTCTAATATTTATCATTATATTGCATTATTTAGTAATGAAGTGTTATTTATATTTTATACCCCGTCTTCAGTGCTTCAACATATTTTAAGATATTAAAATCTCGAAAATATTGCAATTGAAATACCAAAGCAACGAATACAACCTTTTTTTACTTTGGGTAAAGTTTAAAAACTCATATTATTTATCTAAAGATCACAAAACTTCAGCGAAAACTTAGTTTTATCACGATATAGTTCACTATGATAGATCTAGCAATTTTTGTTTCAAACAACCATTACTCCTAGTTTTATGCAGTCTCCGTTACATTATTATTTTTTACTTTAGTACCTACTCTACTCGTAAAAGGAGTTCATACAAAATAATAATAATAATATAACACTTTTCTATACAAAGGTGTCAGTATAGCCGGCGGAACTTATTGCCTGAGGCAATTTTTTCCAGTCAACCGGTCCCGTCCAATCTGAGACAGGCCAACCCCGGGTAGAAATTTCAGGTGAAAAAACACTTAGAAAAACTCTGACTCGACCGGGAATCGAACCCGGGACCCCGGATCTGAAGTCCACGCTAGTACAACTAGGCTACCGAGGTCGGTAATAATGTATGGTTACAAAAATTCTCTTCAAGCTAACAAGCTTCGATAACATCAGCCCTCATTTTATATACTTACTATCTGACCCGCCCGTCGACCTTCAACCTAACCCAGAATAAAAAAATAATTTTTCACTTATGACATGAATAAAAATAAATGTGATTTACGACAATGACATAAAAACTTGATTAAATTTAGCTAATAATTTATTGCACTATGTAATAGTTATCGTTTATTCGGATGCGGGATGAAGTTCGATGGGTCATAAGTTTGAAATCAAAACAATTCCTCTATAATTGCTTTACTTTTTAAAAATCCAAGAGATGGCGGTGTAGTAGGAAATAAATCACATGTGAATCATGTACTCCAATTCTAAGTTTTATCTAAAGGTAGTCACGGAAGTAAAGTGAGTATTACACGATACATTTTGTATGGAAAACATGTATAGCGCCACCAAAGATATTTCTAGAAACGAAAGCGATTCTCGCATTCGATACGTATAGACGTTTTCCATACAAAATGTATCGCGTTATTCGCTTTACTTTCGTGACTACCTTCCGATAAAACTTAGAATAGGGGTTCAGTTAACTTATTGTACATTGTTGAAAGAATAGACCCCATTTAAACCAAATTTTACTGAATTATTATGGTAAGATGTATATTTGGACAGAGTGTAGGAGGAAGTTATTGAAGATGTGCCAGATCGAGCGCTGTGGCGGGTTCTTTTTGCCTCTTTATGCCCCTAAGTGGGGTCAAAAAGGCAGTAGTTACTTAGTTACATAGTTAAGAGTTCATTAATTTTGTTATTTATACAAAATTACTTTAACAAATGGAAACTTTTGAAACATCAACGTACATGCATTTATGTACTTGAAACCCATCTTTTCATAAAGCAAGTACAAACATGCATCCCTTTTGTCCCCAGACATGTACAGAGAGTACGGCGGGACATGTCTATGCAGCTTAACCATTCAAGTGTGATGATGGGGTGGCATAGAATCTACCTATGAATCCTTCAGTCATATCTGCGTCTATCATAAAGTGGTGTATGGCAGTCATCCCTTCCGCGATAGGGTCCTTGATGATAAATATTTTAACATCAGCGCATCACCCCTCCCCCATCACCACCCCTTCAAGCTCACGTGAGTTTCATTCAAGCAAAAAACATCCTCATACGCGCGTCGTTTCATAACATCAAGCGATATTTTGTACGTAGGGTAAAAAAATTCTCGAGATAAAATGAATTTTGATTGATTTTCTTCATTTGGGTTTTGTATTGTAACATTTAGGTAGGTAACTAGTTATTTTTTTGAAATGTTGAAAATACTCATGACTGGACAAGAATTTGAAATTTAACCACCTCGTGGCAAATTTCGTCAAGGAAAAAGGTCTTATCAATTGAAAGCTGGCACATGACCTCTGTCGCATAATATAACATAGGGTAAACCCGGGTCAAACGGACACCCTTATCATAATTAAATGTACCTACGTAATATTCTACAGAAAAATACATAGTAGATAAGCATAAGTAGGTATACCTACTTACTTACCTATCATTCATTTTATAAAAATATAAATTGTATTTTTGATGACGCGAGTTTTACAAATAACTTTAAGGTAATTTCTCTTGTATGTTACTCACACTGTGATCATAAAAAATGACTTTTTTGTATTTATTTCTTATATTTTCCATAGGGCCCATCTGGGGCACTTGGATTCGTTATGGTACAATAATACTGTATACCTAATAATAATGTCCACCCCGCTCCTCACCAGTCACCATCATGTCGCCGAAACTCCGGCCTTTCTTCTTCCTCCTATAGCATACGTCAAGTATCGCCATATCCTAATCTGTCATTTTTCCACGTTACCGGTCCATCTGGAGATGCTGAAAATGAATTTGTGTTCACGTGTAAAACGCCCCTACAGAATACTTGGGAAAGCTCCGCAGCCCATACAAAAATGCTAAAACATAAAATCCTAAATCAAACCAGCTACTTCAATATTAAGGATCATTTTTCATGTTTTTACAAGGAGCAATTTACATGCACATGAGCATGAATATATGTAATTTAAAATTAATTTTATGAAAATTACATGCTCGACACACCGCACGCCGGCGCCGCCGCCATTGTTGCCAGTACATTGAATACTGAATATTTTATTTATTTTTTCACTAGAAAAATAATATGTTTCTTTTCCTCTAACGTAATATCTTCCTTATTGTATAATTTTATTGTTTTTTTATGCATATCATGTAGAACTGAAATATTTTTGAAGTAGGTATATTATTTACATGATATTGTATAGCACTTGAAAATTAAATAATGTATAATTTTTGTTTCTATTGCAGTACCTACTAGAAGGTCTAATTATTATATAGGTAAATAATAATAAGTATGTAGGGAGGTACATCTAAACACGGTTATTAAACTCAAAAAAAAGTTTTAGTGTAAAGTTTATTGTACGCAAAATTGGTGCATCGCATTCAGCGAAAAAATATAATATAATGTATAAGTGCATACTGGAAATAAAATACGCACTAAGCGCCAAAAACTAAAGAAAATGAGTTGAGTATGAGGAAATGTTCTATAAACCTTTGCCAATAGCCTAAATATTGCACTTAGTCCATATCGATGATCTAAAGACGTATAAAACAGATCCAAAAAGCATTATAGTACTATGTCTGTATGGAGTAAAAATCAGTTTTATTAGATTATCTCAAAATGAAGTTTTTGGCGTTTAGTGCGTATTTTATTCCCACTACTATACAAGTATAGACAATAAAATGTAACGTGAGAAGGTGTTTCATGATACGTGGTAACTTCTCGTTCAATCTCATTTTTAAAGACTCCTCAGAGGAACATTAAAACCATTTCCCTTGCATTATAAATATGATTTGTGAATGTTCCTAAGAGAATCTTAGGTATAGTAAACTATTTTTCTACAAAGAGACGAATAAACTCTTGAATATAGTAGATATATGCACACTAAAAATAATGGTACACAACGTTCTGTTCTAAGTATGCCTAGATTCTTGTGTCCATTTTTAAGGTTTAGATCTTAGCGAATATGTATATCTAAAACTAAAGACTCAGTATAATACTGTTCGATTTTTAAAATGGTATGAACAAACCACCATTTGAAAATCGAACAGTATAAGATAGTGAGTGATTAGTTTGTTGTTGATGTTCTTAAAAAATAATGGTGCCTCAAAGTCATACTAAGAGAGTAAAACTTTTTTTCTAATTTTCTCCCACATAATGTTATCCTTAAAAAGGTAAAAAAACACGCTAATTGTTTACCCTGACCACGTACCTAACCTAAGTTGCATTGTACAAAATATATCGGATAAAATCAGCATATATAACGAAATTCACGGGACTATTTTGACACTAATTTCGTCATATGTATGGGTAATATTTACCTATATATTATTACAAAATTACTTTCATAATGTCATCTTCTTCGCCCTAGCATTTGTCTCATTTACGTTAGGTCAGCTTATTAGTCCTCATCCTCCAATCCATCCTCAGTCTTTCAGTCCCCAACATCCTCGCCTCTCTTAGATCTCTCGCTATTGTAAACATCCACGTAGTCAGGGGTCTACCTGATCTTCTGGGTCCTACTTCTATGCTCATTGTCTTCCTTATCATTTTTTCACGGGCATTCTCATCACGTATCCGAACTATCTTAATCTATTCTGGGTCACTATGAATATTGAATGTCTCGTGTTTAAATATCTCTGAACCAATCTATGTGACGCTAATTCGTTTCTCCCAGGGATTGCAGATCTCTTCCAACGAATCGAAGCATCTCAACCTGGGTCTGTCCACACTTCTTCCGATTGGACTATTAGTGCGGATTTACTCAACGTAGGGTGTTACATCATCTTATTGTGCCCTCATCAGCGAAGATGACATATCTGGATAAATAAAAAAATGTCATCATATAATATGTACAATTGGTATAGTTAATCATCCTACCGAATTCGCCAACCTTCGCCTCCGTAAACAGACCCATAGATTTAAAGTTAGATTTTCCCCTGTAGTAGGTATGCAAGAACTGGTCTTTAAAGTCTTTGATTTTCTTCACATTAGTCGCTAGATTTAAGTAATTTATGGAGCCCAACGTTTTTTTTGTAACCATAATTCCCTCTTCGTCATTAAATTATTGATATCAATGAAAATGGAATCAAGATAAATGTAAAAACATATTTAAGAAAAAATTCCAGTATTTTTAGGCAGGTATGTCTTGTGACGTAAGTATTATCTATGTACCTATATGAAGAAAAAAAATAGCAAAATTCTGCGAAAAGTTTCGTTATACTGGGGTAAAGCTATTTATTTGATTGAACGATTTTCGGAGACCAATTAAAGGCCAGTTATATTGAGAACCTCGTTATACCGAGATTTTCCCTTGATATTATTATAGCTATAATATTATTCGAAAATATTAAATTTGTCTCGAGCTAAGCACGCTGAATATAGATGGTAAGTACGTCTAGTCTGTGTAGGATGAATCCATCACAAGAATACAGTCTGACACCTGTCTCAGCTCTTAATTCTTCTCTATTGATTATCTGTAGAAAGATGAACAGCTAAGACGGCGTGTCCAGCGCTAATGGAACAAGATGTACAACACACCCCGACATACCCTTTATGACAGCCTTCAACTTACGCTTGGATAAAGACGTT